>JAVIAB010000124.1:7809428-8209398 GCA_032433765.1 Megaustenia siamemsis
TTTTTTCCTAATGGAAGTTAATAAATATATAAAATAAAGGAAATAAATTATAAACAAGAATCAGTACACCAGTGGGATACATCTTATTTGCCAGCTCCCATAGAACATACCCAGCAAGTACCTGGGAATGGAATTAATGCTGCTGCAAACGTTTTGTTGGATTTAATATCGCTATGAAAGCTTTGTAATTAATGCAGTTGGCAATAACCAAATAACAATATGAGATATACCTCTACTAGACGTACAATCTTACATATATCTGGGCAGTAATATAGACAAAGAGAGAGGAACAGAGAGCGATACTAAAATAAGGTTACACAAAGTAAGAGGGGTTGCATTGAGAAACATATGAAGATCCAAAGAAATTAGATTGATACAAAAATAAAATTTAAAAAATTGAATTCCAATGTTATGTCAGTCCTGTTATATGGCTGTCACCAGATTTGTTTAACATTTATAGTGAGATTATTTGAAGATCCATAAGGAGCATGCATGGAATAACAATTGGAGGCCATAATATAAATAATCTAAGGTGTGCTGTTGGTAGAGTCTTAATCGCTTAGAGTGCAAATGAGTTACAAGAAATGTTGGACATTATAGTGAAAGAAAGGAAAAATAAAGGACTCAGCCTTAATAGCGAAAAGACGTTAGTAATGGTAACAACAAAGAAAAAGACATCACCTCAGTGCAAAATAAAGACAAGTGGAACAATATTAAAACAGGTAAATGAATTTAAATATTTGGGAACTTTGTTAACCTCAGACGGAAGATGTACAAAAGAGGTGAGATGCAGAATGGTTCAGGCAAAAGCAACTTTCCAAATAAAATGAGGAAGATACTATGCAATCCATTTTTGACAATAGAAACAAGAAAAAGAGTTCTTAAATGTTATGTAGAACCAGTTTTAACATATGGATGTGAATCATGGACAATAGGACAACAGACAAGAAAATCACTGGAGTCTGTAGAAATGTGGTTTTACAGAAGAATGTTGAGAATACCATGGACAACTAAGAAGAGTAATGAAAATGTTTGTGAAAGCAAAAAGAGAGCTAATTTCCAATATTAGGAAGAAACAATCATCATTTTTTGGCCAGAAGAGAACAACTGGAATATATTGTAACAACTGGAAAAATTGAGGGACGAAGAGATAGTGGGAAGGGAAAGAGAAAAAATACCAGACAGCTTAAGAGAATGGCTTGGCAGAAGGTCAACAAAAGAAATGATAAATAACTGTCGAAATCGAAAGTTGTGGAGAGAGATGATCACCTACGCCAGCAGGCCCGGTACTTGATGATGATGATTATATGGCTGTGAAACTGGAAGAATAATTAAAAAAAAAACAATTACAAAGATACAGACTTACATTAATGGATGCCTTTGCAGACTAAAAGGATGGAAATGGCAGGACAAAATCACTAACATAGAATTATGGAAATGTACCAGTCAAATACCAGTGGATAAAGAGATACAGCGAAGACGATGGCGCTGGATAGGACACACACTGCGGAAGCCAACTGAGAGTTATTGAGTTATTGAGTTATTTGCGGGTCATCATCATTGCACTCCGAACATGTCCATAGGTGCTCAGATCCCCTCCTCAGCAATTCTCTCAGTGTCCAGCGACTGACGACTCCAGTTCTATGTTGGTTGATAAGTCTTCTTACACGGCCACTAAGTTTCTCATTTCTGGCTGTGCCCATCTTAACTCCCATTTCCATCATCCGAAGAAGTGACGTGGATCTGTGTTTGTCGAAGTCCTGTGCTCTTCCCACATCTCGGAGGGCATTGATGATGTCCGCCCGATCCATCGGTTGCCCGTCCTCAACGACAGCGCAGCTAGCCAACCTGTCCGCTCTCTCATTTCCCCGTACTCCCGCATGTCCAGGGACATAGACAAAGGTGACCTTACGTATTTTGGATTTCTGCAACGACTCTACCCATTGCATGCGTACAAAGCCCGCCTCCACTTTTTTATCATGCTCATCGAATCACTCAGTATACATGCGTGGGTGTAGTCCTGTGACTCTAACCATTTGAATGCCTTGGTCACTGCCATCACCTCCATTGTCATGCTACTCGTGGTCATGGCGTATGCACCACTGTCTTCCTTGGCTATTCTGCCTGCTGAGCGTGCTGTAAATACCCATGCACTTCTTTCGTGTCGTCTTACAGATCCGTCTGTATAGATGACTGTATCTTTCTCATCGGTGTTATCGCAGATGAGACCGTTGATCTCAGCATTAACCACGACCGGGTTCTGTTCCCTACTTTTCCTGTCGAGTGTGACAATACATGAGAAAGTTCCCTTGAATGACGTAGGCACCGGTATCCACTCCTCACCAACGCTGATATTGGTAAGCCCACAGACCTGTTTGATGACATCTTCTGCCCGGCCCACCCATGATTTGCCTCTTTTTAGCCTGGTACCTTTCTCTGTGTTGAGCAAGTGGTGCAATGGATGCTCTGTATCTGTACTAATCTTCAGGTATGCTCGTGCTCTCCAGATCTTGATTCTGTCATCCATGGTTGGAAAGTCAAGAAGATACCTCATTGCTACACAGGGAGTGTCCCTCGTACATCCCAGGATAATGCGCATGGCTTCATTTTGTATTTTCTCCAGCCTATTAATTTGAGTCGTACTGACAGTAGGAATTGTCAGGGCATACTCGATTGGTGCGAGGACTAATCCCTGGAACAGAAGAATAAGTAGCCTCTGCTCGATGTTGGCAGCTGCCATGACCTTCAAGGCGGCTAATCTTTTGCGGGATTTTGTTATCACATGGTCGACGTGGTCCCGAAAACACAGGCAGCGATCAAACTTTACTCCGAGGTATGTCATCAACTTGTCCCTGGCCACCTCATTAGCTCCCATTCGTATTACCGGTGTGGTCGTATTAACGATATGATTGTTAAGGGAGAACCATGAAACTGATGCTTTATTAGGATTAACCAAGGCACCTGAAACCCCACACCAGGAAGAAATGCGATCGAGTTCGTCTTGCATTGTGGAAGCGATTCCCCGTCTGTCTCTTCCCTGTCGATATACCAGTATATCATCAGCAAAAGTCATAGTTCTTCCCCTCCCATCCAGCTGTTGGGCCGTGATCGTTATTGTGTAGATGTTAAATAGAACTGGTGACAATGGTGAGCCTTGTGGCAGCCCTGGACAAATGGATGTTGGCTCGGAAGACCAACTTCCACATCTGAGTATCACCTTCCTCTGAAACAGTGCCTCGGCAATCCATCTAATGAGGAAGGGGTTCACGGCCAGTTTGAGAAGCATATGCATGAGATATTCAAATGGTACCCTGTTGTAAGCATCCTCCAGATCTATAGCAGCAGCACATGTCTCCTCTCGTCTGTGGAAGCCTTCGAAGACGTCATAGGCAAATACTGCCGCATTGAGCCATGTCTCTTTGTTATATCTATAACCTCCGAGTGTGGATGGGAATACGCGTTTCTGTTCAAGGGGACAGGTGAGGACACGGGCAACTATTTTCTCCAGCAGCTTGCCCGCAGTGTTCTGCATTGTGATGATTCCGTAGGCACTGATCTGAGAATGGCCCTTGTTTGGCAAGTAGCTGTGTAGCCACTCCTCCTTAATCTGGCCACTCCGAATACTCGCATTAAACTCATTAGCCAGTGTTGTCAAGTCGTCATCAGCTAAATCGCCTATGTCATCATACCGAACACCATCTGGACCAGGAGCAGTGTTGTGTGACCTTTTAAGTGTCGTGCGAATGGTATCGGTTGTGATTGTGTGATCTTCTTCCAGCCCTACATCCTTACACAAATTTGACAGCGATCCCCGTGTCCTCATTCTTGCAGCCTCATTTCTTTTGTCCGTCTTCTCAATGTAGCGGGCAAGCAGGGCTTTCCCTTTGCTCTCATCAGATTTGTGCCATATCTGGCCTGTGCTCTGAAAGTCTGGTATACCTCTGTGTCGTGGTGTGCCATTCATGCACTGATGACTGAGAGTAATACACAACAGTCCCTTTTTTAAAATCTCCATGAAAGAGACAAAGCCCAAATATTCTTGGAGAAGACCGATGGAAGCAGAGATGAAGCGATGATCGGCAAGAAACAAAGCGGCTTGGAAAGTGTTTGTTGAAGACCTGTGCTCCACAGGGAGTTGAAAGGTAAAAGAAGAGGAAGAAGAAAATGAATGCTTTGTTAGAATTAATGCTGCTGAAGATGTTTTTCTTTCTGTTAATCTTCTCATGTACAACATTGCCCTTAATGTCACACCACATGCCAATCTTAATTATATAGGCGCTGTGGTGGAGATGTTTGTTGTTACTTCAGACATCTGTCATGCCGTCTTTTCCTTAAAAATTCTTTGAGAGGAATCCCAGGTGCAAATGAACGCTTTTGTATTCGCAACAAATTACAGCCTTAAAGCAAACAACGACAGAACGCACGTACGCCAACTTACAGTCATTGTAATGGGCGGTCTATGAAGAGAAGTGTTTATACTTCTTTAGTCGTCGGATGAACGCAGGAAAGTACAAGAAAAAGAAAGAAGAAAGAAAGACAGGAAATGAAGAAGTAAACAAATAAATTACATATGAAAGGTCATTATTATTTTTAGGCAATTAGTTATGTCGAGTAAGGTCGATGAGAATGTGGCAGTAAGGGAGGTCACCACAATAACAGACATCGATTACTTATCGCCACTACTCACAACACCTCGCTAATTTGGCTTCCGTTTAATCTCTCTTCCACACAATTCACAATTTGCTGGTTTGTATCTGTCTTGTGTGTGAAATACGTGGTTTCTCGCAAGCCAACCCACCAACCAATTGCTACCAACCATCTCTTTAATGGATCTACCACTAAACACTGACTTCCCTAGAGCATACCCACCCATTTTCCAGTTATTCTGTTTGAACTAACACATACTATACACTAACAATCACGAACAACAACCGTATTGTGTAGAGTCATCCTTACGGAAATGATAGAGATCAGCAGAGCGGCGCATCAACCAGGCTGGGCTACTTAGTGTCGCAACATTTAAGCGCCACACACATGCGCGCGCGCACCCACACATTTATTTTAATTACCAAACAATGAACGTTCTGTTTGTTGTTCGCTGCAATATTTTCACTGCTGTTCGATTTTGGAGGAAATCCGGTTTTGTAAGCGAAACTGTGAAGTTCTATGATTTGTATCTGACCTGTGTGAAATATTGAAATGGTGTCATTTGTATCTGACCTATGTGTGAAATATTGAAATGGTGTCATTTGTATCTGACCTGTATGTGAAATATTGAAATGGTGTCATTTGTATCTGACCTATGCGTGAAATATTGTTAAAATTGTGTCATTTGTATCTGGCCTGTGTGTGAAATATTGAAATAGTGTCATTTGTATCTGACCTGTGTGTGAAATATTGAAATGGTGTCATTTGTATCTGACCTGTGTGTGAAATATTGAAATGGTGTCATTTGTATCTGACCTGTGTGTGAAATATTGAAATGGTGTCATTTGTATCTGACCTGTGTGTGAAATATTGAAATAGTGTCATTTGTATCTGACCTGTGTGTGAAATATTGAAATGGTGTCATTTGTATCTGGCCTGTGTGTGAAATATTGAAATAGTGTCATTTGTATCTGACCTGTGTGTGACATATTGAAATGGTGTCATTTGTATCTGACCTGTGTGTAAAATATTGTTAAAATTGTGTCATTTGTATCTGACCTGTGTGTGAAATATTGAAATGGTGTCATTTGTATCTGACCTGTGTGTGACATATTGAAATGGTGTCATTTGTATCTGACCTGTGTGTGACATATTGAAATGGTGTCATTTGTATCTGACCTGTGTGTGACATATTGAAATGGTGTCATTTGTATCTGACCTGTGTGTGACATATTGAAATGGTGTCATTTGTATCTGACCTGTGTGTGAAATATTGAAATGGTGTCATTTGTATCTGACCTGTGTATGGAATATTGAAATGGTGTCATTTGTATCTGACCTGTGTGTGAAATATTGAAATGGTGTCATTTGTATCTTATTTGTTTCAGGAAAATGCAAGAAGAAGAAGGTAAAAGAAGAAAAGAAGAGCCTTATTATCGGGCCGATGATTCGGAAGAGAAGCAGGGACGAGCCCCCATTTGTGGTGCCCCAGATATTCGTGGACTACGGCAGTCGAAGGACATCATACGCTTCCGCTTCCGATCACATGATGCTGGGAGCTCTTGCCCTTGACCTTAGACGATCGTCTGGGAGTAGTGCTGGCAGCAGACGGACGTCCTTGGCTTCTGATTCCGACAGGTGAGATAGGTGTGAGAGAAAAGGATGAGAAACATGTGAGGGAGGCAGGTGAGAAATGTGCGAGACATGTATGAGGGAGGCAGGTGAAAGGTATTTGAGGAAATTAGGTAAGAAAGAAGTGAGATAAATAGGTATGCAGGTGTGAGTAAGTTATGTGTGACAGGTGTGAAAGAGATAGGTACGACAGGCGTGAGAGATAGGTTAGACAGGTATGAGAAATAGGTAAGACAGGTGTGAGAGATATTAGTGATAGATGCGTGAAGCAGTCAGCTATATTAACTAGTGACGAAATGTTTGACTCGAGTAATTAAGACGAGCCTGCGTGAGACAGAAGCAAGGACAGTGTTTGGTACAGACAAGTGATCACATAATCTGACAGAGAAGAAGCTACTGCACGCACATATTAGTTGACACGAACAACAAAGAATGGCAGCCATAGTTTCCGTTCTGTTTCCGACGCTATTTATTTGCTGAACGATGATCATGTCTCAGGTTTCCCCCGCATGCCTGGACACCAGCCCTCGATGTCTGTCTCGTGTGTTTTGCTTGTAACTGTTCCATATTTCGCTCCCAACCTCACATTTTGAGTGGCTCAAATTTCTCCCGGATTTGCCAGCTCAATGAGCTCTTGTCTATTCTCAGCTTGTCTCCCTTGTTAACGTTGGCATTTTGAATACGTTTTTGTTTGTTTCATTTTGAGTGCGGTTTTGTTCTTCGACTACGATTTTAGCTCAACTCTTTCCATACGTTTCGACGCTCCATGCGCCATGCCGATTTCAGTCATGTACGTTTAGCCGCACAGTGCGTCCCTCATAATTTTATTAGTGTAAAACGTCATCAAACCGTATTCTTTTTCTCTTTATTGGTGACATCTAATTCCTTGTTTATTTATCTAAACATTCAGATATAGTAAGTTAAGTGTTAGATAAAGACAAACATGCAGATTGATATTTTAAAACATGAAATATTTTGTTTTTGAAATATCTGCTACCATCTTCATCACCATGTGTCATACCGGTTGGCGTAGGCGATCATGTCCTTCCACAGTCGTATTCTACAGTGCATCGTATAAGTTCTATTGTTAACTGTTTGCAATGTCATGACACCAATCTATCTAGTATTTTTCTCTTTGTCGTCCGCGAACTCTCTTTCCTCTTATTTTGCCAGTTGTAACCAAGTATTCCAACTTTCCTCTTCTCATGATGTGCCCAAACAAATGTTGATCTCTATTACTAAATTGATAAAAAACCTTTCTTACTGAAAGAATTAAGACCACACGACTTTTATATTTTCCTTTACGCACAACACGACGAGACCGTTTCATTCTTAGCTCTCCAATGTTAAGCTCTCACGTGCCACAAATGCAGAATATTTGAGATGTTTATAACAAACAAACAAACAAACAAACAGTTTCGTGGGATCACGCGTCGTCTACGTCTAAACATTAAATCAAACACAGCGACAGAAAACACAATGGATCGAACACCACAGAAGTAGCTGCTAACAGTGGGTGCGAAGCCTGAGGAGGCCAGGACATGAGTTTGAATCTTTTGGTTGACCTGTAATTTGATAATTTGCGACATTAAGATTATTGCAATTAACGCTATGTAAAATAGTACTTTCAATTATTGCAGGTACTAAACATAATTGAAATTATAATTTTAATTAGTTCATAATAACTGAGTTATTTGCATTGTAGGTTATGAAGAAAAGACCATTTTGCTGCTATTTAACATCTCTTAAAGTTTTGTTCCTCAAAGATTGTATATAAAGAAGCGGCGCGTTGGTTTAAGGTCGTCTTGGTAAAACTAGCATCCTGTCTGCTTATACTTCTGTACATCACGTCACTTCTTCGGGTGATGCAGATGGGAATTAAGATGGGCTCAGCCAGAAACGAGAAACTTAGTGGCCGTGTAAGAAGACTTATTAATCAACACAGAACTGGAGTCGTCAGTCGCTGGACACTGAGGGAATTGCTGAGGAGGGGATCTGAGCACCTATTGACATGTTCGGAGTGCAATGATGATGACCCGCGAATAAATCAAAAACTCAATGATGATGACCCGCGAATAAATCAAAAACTCAATGATGATGACCCGCGAATAAATCAAAAACTCAATGATGATGACCCGCGAATAAATCAATAACTCAATAAATCAAAAACTCAATAACAATAATCTCTATACATTTACGATTAAGGCGAGAAATATGTATATATTATTAGTTGAACTACTGTTGTCATGGCAACCATGTAGTTGATTACTGAAGTGGCCTACATACATCTCATACACAACCGATAGATGTCGATAGATGTCGATAGATGTCGATAGATGTCGTTGGTACGTTTGTTGTAGGTTTGATCTTAATAGATATTGAAGCTTATTTGTTAGTAAAAATTAAAAAATACAAAAAATGGTATGTTAGAAACTTTACGTGATAAGTGGACGACACAGACTAAACGACGTTTCGGCCCAATAGGCCTTCAGCAGGAACAAACAAGAAAAACACACACACAAAACTAATAACGAAACATTCAAAACAAAAATATTCGAAATATGTTAAAGAAAATAAAAATGTCTATCCTGTGTGTATGAAAAGGAAATGGTAGCATAAGTGTGGCTGTCGTGAATGTGCAGAAATGTGCGCAAATGCACACCAAACCAGAGGAGTTCACACAGGGGTCATGTGCATGGGTTGACGATGACATGACTTAATCATGTTAGCTGTGAGTTAGATGCTCTTTTAATGGAGGACGATGACATGACTTAATCATGTTAGCTGTGAGTTAGATGCTCTTTTAATGGAGGACGATGACATGACTTAATCATGTTAGCTGTGAGTTAGATGCTCTTTTAATGGAGAACGATGACATGACATAATCATGTTAGCTGTGAGTTAGATGCTCTTTTAATGGAGGACGATGACATGACTTAATCATGTTAGCTGTGAGTTAGATGCTCTTTTAATGGAGGACGATGACGTGACTTAATCATGTTAGCTGTGAGTTAGATGCTCTTTTAATGGAGGACGATGACGTGACATAATCATGTTAGCTGTGAGTTAGATGCTCTTTTAATGGAGGACGATGACATGACTTAATCATGTTAGCTGTGAGTTAGATGCTCTTTTAATGGAGGACGATGACGTGACTTAATCAATTTAGCTGCGGATTAAATGCTCTTATAATGGAGGACGATGACGTGAGTTAATCATGTTAGCCTTGAGTTAGATACTCTTTTAATGGAGGACGACGACATGAGTTAATCATGTTAGCTGCTGTGAGTTAGATGCTCTTTTAATGGAGGACTATGACATGACTTAATCATGTTAGCTGTGGATTAAATGCTCTTATAATGGAGGACGATGACGTGAGTTAATCATGTTAGCCTTGAGTTAGATACTCTTATAATGGAGGACGATGGCGTGAGTTAATCATGTTAGCTGTGGATTAGATGCTCTTTTAATGGAGGACGACGACATGACTGTGAGTTAATCATGTTAACTGTGAGTTAGGTACACTTTATAGCGTGTTGACTGTCAAAGTAAGCTACATGTCCTTGTTAACTGTTCTGTGGGTGCAACAAGCGTATTGTCAGGTAGGTTGGGAGGAGCTGTCTTCGTAGAGTAGTTAGGTACGGGCAGTGTAGCTACAAGTGGTGGGCATATTGTACCTGATAATGGCACTGTAGCAACAAGTGATGAGTATATTGTAGCTGTTATTGAGTGTAGCTACAAGTGGTGGGCATATTGTACCTGATAATGGCACTGTAGCAACAAGTGATGAGTATATTGTAGCTGTTATTGAGTGTAGCTACAAGTGGTGGGCATATTGTACCTGATAATGGCACTGTAGCAACAAGTGATGAGTATATTGTAGCTGTTATTGAGTGTAGCTACAAGTGGTGGGCATATTGTACCTGATAATGGCACTGTAGCAACAAGTGATGAGTATATTGTAGCTGTTATTGAGTGTAGCTACAAGTGGTGGACCGATTCTAGCTGATAATGACAGTGCAGCTACAAGTGGTGGACATATTCTAGCTGATAATGACAGTGCAGCTACAAGTGGTGGACATATTCTAGCTGATAATGACAGTGCAGCTACAAGTGGTGGACAAATTCTAGCTGATAATGACAGTGAAGCTACAAGTTGTGGAAAGATTATAGCTGATAATGACAGTGTAGCTACATGTTGGGGGAAAGATTCTAGCTGATAATGACAGTGTTGCTACAAGTGGTGGAATGATTCTAGCTGATAATGGCAAATCCTGCAATTAGGATTATAGAAGGGGTTTAGCCTGTGCAGTTGTTGGTTTTTTTTTTGTTTTTGCCTCTGACGAAGTCCCTAGAGACTATGAACTGAATTTTGCGTGTTAATCCATACTTCCCTGACAGCCGTGTGCATAGGGATACCTCACCCCACAGGCAAATAAATCCGATTTTGGAGGTACTCATATTTTTTCCTTCCATGAATAATTGACGTTTCAAACCGGTCCTCACTGGCTGAGACCAGGGGTGGATGTCGACGAGAGAAATCATAAATAAAAATCTCAGCCGGGATTTGAACCCACAAACTCTCTGTCCCGAGGCCGGCGTCTTGCTTCGAGACCAACCAGTTCCCCCCAGGTGTTGGTTGATGGCAGTAGGACCTGTTCTCATCTGTAAGATCAGGCCTTGGTCTCTTCTCATCAGACTTTTGTTGGGACCCTGTGGGTCTGGAGTAATTTGGTGTTTGATAAATGAGCTGTCAGTTGTGGCAATGATCCGCAGTTTGAGTCACTCTTGTTTATTGTTGGTTCCGAGGATTTGTTTGCAAGTGATGATGTTGGTGTGTGATGATGTCTTCTGGAGTGATGTGGGATATTTGATGATGTCGGGGGGAGTTATGTTTGTGTCTGATGATGTCTGGGGGAGTGATGTTGGTGTCTAATAATGTCTGGTGGAGTGATATTGGTGTCTGATGATGTCTGATGGTGTGATGTTGGTGTCTGGTTATGTCTGGTGGGGTGATGTTGATGTTTGATGATGTCTGCTGGAGTGATGTTGATTATTATGATGTCTGGTGGAGTGATGTTGATGTCTGGGGAAGTTTTGCTTGTGTCTTATGATGTTTGAAGGTGTTGTGCTAGTGTCTAATGATGTTTGAATGTGTTGTGCTTGTGTCTAATGATGTTTGAAGGTGCTGTGCTTGTGTCTAACGATATCTGGAGGAGGTGTGCTAGTGTCTAATGATGTTTGAAGGTGTTGTGCTTGTGTCTAATGATATATGGAAGAGTTGTGCTTGTGTCTAATGATGTTTGAAGGTGTTGTGCTTGTGTCTAATGATATCTGGAGAAGTTGTGCTTGTGTCTAATGATATCTGGAGGAGTTGTGCTTGTGTCTAATGATGTTTGAAGGTGTTGTGCTTGTGTCTAATGATATATGGAGGAGCTGTGCTAGTGTCTAATGATATCTGGAGGAGTTGTGCTTGTGTCTAATGATGTTTGAAGGTGTTATGCTTGTGTCTAATGATATCTGGAGGAGTTGTGGTTGAGTCTAATGATATCTGGAGGAGTTGTGCTTGTGGCTAATGATATCTGGAGGAGTTGTGCTTGTGTCTAATGATGTTTGAAGGTGTTATGCTTGTGTCTAATGATATCTGGAGGAGATGTGGTTGAGTCTAATGATATCTGGAGAAGTTGTGCTTGTGGCTAATGATATCTGGAGGAGTTGTGCTTGTGTCTAATGATGTTTGAAGGTGTTATGCTTGTGTCTAATGATATCTGGAGGAGTTGTGGTTGAGTCTAATGATATCTGGAGGAGTTGTACTAGTGTCTAATGATATCTGGAGGAGCTGTGCTAGTGTCTAATGAAGTTTGAAGGTGTTGTGCTGGTGTCTAATGATATCTGGAGGAGCTGTGCTAGTGTCTAATGATATCTGGAGGAGTTGTGCTTGTGTCTAATGATATCTGGAGAAGTTGTGCTTGTGTCTAATGATATCTGGAGGAGTTGTGCTTGTGTCTAATGATGTTTGAAGGTGTTATGCTTGTGTCTAATGATATCAGGAGGAGTTGTGGTTGAGTCTAATGATATCTGGAGGAGTTGTGCTAGTGTCTAATGATATCTGGAGGAGCTGTGCTAGTGTCTAATGATGTTTGAAGGTGTTGTGCTTGTGTCTAATGATATCTGGAGGAGTTGTGCTTGTGTCTAATGATGTTTGAAGGTGTTATGCTTGTGTCTAATGATATCTGGAGGTGTTGTGCTTGTGTCTAATGAGATCTGGAGGAGTTGTGCTTGTGTCTGATGATATCTGGAGGAGTTGTGCTTGTGTCTAATGATGTTTGAAGGCGTTATGCTTGTGTCTAATGATATCTGGAGGAGTTGTGCTAGTGTCTAATGATGTTTGAAGGTGTTATGCTTGTGTCTAATGATATCTGGAGGTGTTGTGCTTGTGTCTAATGATGTCTGGAGGAGTTGTGCTTGTGTCTGATGATATCTGGAGAAGTTGTGCTAGTGTCTAACGATGTCTGGAGGAGTTGTGCTAGTGTCTAATGATGTCTGGAGGAGTTGTGCTTGTGTCTAATGATGTCTGGAGGAGTTGTGCTAGTGTCTAATGATGTCTGGAGGAGTTGTGCTAGTGTCTAATGATGTCTGGAGGAGTTGTGCTAGTGTCTAATGATGTCTGGAGGAGTTGTGCTTGTGTCTAATGATGTCTGGAGGAGTTGTGCTTGTGTCTAATGATGTCTGGAGGAGTTGTGCTTGTGTCTAATGATGTCTGGAGGAGTTGTGCTTGTGTCTGATGATATCTGGAGGAGTTGTGCTAGTGTCTAACGATGTCTGGAGGAGTTGTGCTAGTGTCTAATGATGTCTGGAGGAGTTGTGCTTGTGTCTAATGATGTCTGGAGGAGTTGTGCTAGTGTCTAATGATGTCTGGAGGAGTTGTGCTAGTGTCTAATGATGTCTGGAGGAGTTGTGCTAGTGTCTAATGATGTCTGGAGGAGTTGTGCTTGTGTCTAATAATGTCTGGAGGAGTTGTGCTTGTGTCTAATGATATCTGGAGGAGTTGTGTTGTGTCTGATGATATCTGGAGGAGTTGTGCTAGTGTCTAATGATGTCTGGAGGAGTTGTGCTAGTGTCTAATGATGTCTGGGAGACTGATGTTGGTGTCTGATGATGTCTGGGGGAGTGATGTTGGTTATTACATGGTTATTAGGTGGTTATTACATGGTTATTTTTTAGATAATTGTTAGATGTTTATAAGATGTTTTTAGATGGTTAGAAACGAACAATGACAACGAATACACGTAGGGCGAACGCACAAGAAAATAGTTAGAACCCCTAAACTGTTCATTGCGTTGCGACTGCACGCAGCTGTCATTCGCTCTCCTCAGTTAGCCACCTAATCTCCTAGCAGGCTTCCAGAGAATGGACAATAACGTAATTAAACGTTCTGTATTCTGGTTTTGAATCGATATCCTATTCCTGGTTTCCAAATAAACGATTGCAATTATCGCATTCGACGCTGGATTACAAGAGATCAATATAACTTCATCACACGGGTCGCCATCATCATCATCGTCAGGTGAAAAAAGCCCTCCGAGATACGTGTCGTCCTCGCAAAGTGCAGAAACACGTTTAACACGATTAGAAAGAGGAAGTGCTGGTTCTAACACCAGATTATATTGGCCAATGGGATTAGCTTCCCTTTTGATGCTAAAATAAACGAGGAGGCTGCGGAGAAAATAACCAATTAAGATGGAAGGAAGGAAAGTAAAAGGGATGAAACAACTATAATATTGTTAAGGTGATGGAGGAAAGAACGGAAGGCAAGAAGAATAGATAAGATTGATTTTTATTGAGATAGACACGTTTTTAAAAGTATGACAGGATGCTGGCATAGAGTGCGTTTTAAGACAAAAATAGGAATCTATTAATGCCACTCCTAAGTAAATATAGGAATCATCACTTGGCTGTTTTTTGTCGCCGGGTTTGTTCACACTTTACAGCGAAAATATTATGGGATCAATAGTAGACCAACAAAAAAAAGGAATTGAAGTCAACATTCAAATCATAAACAATTTACGACAAGCAGATGACATAGTCTTAATAACAGGGCAGAGAATTAACTACAAGAAATGATAGTAACAAGTAAAAGTAAAGTACCCCCGTCACGCCAAGTGGCGTATAGGGAATATGGTGTTAGTGACCATACATTTTACAGACCTTCGGCACATGATATTAGGGGTAATGTGGTCGGTATTACGCCCGTGCCGCTTTACTTTCCCAGAAAAAAAATCCGGTACCCATTAAAGGCAAGAAATAATAGATATAACAGTAAAAGAAAGCAACAAGAAAGGTCTCAGTCTGAATTTTAAGTAAACAGAAGTAATGCTCATATCGAAGAAGTAATCATCACCATCATGCAGCATAAAAATAAACAGGACAAATCTGAAACAAGTGCAATTATTCAAATACTTGGGCACAATAATAACATCAGATGGAAGATCCACCACAGAAATAAAAAGGAGAATAGCTCAGTAGTATTTCAGAAAAAGAAAAATATTTTATGCAACAAATCTGTCAATAGAAGTGACAAAGAAAGTTCATCGGTGCTATATAGAACCAATTCTGACCTATGGAAGCGAATCATGGCCAGAAGACAAACAAATGAAAAGAAGATTAGAAGGAAAGAGAGATCGCGGAAGACAAAGAAAGATAATAATAGATAGCTTGGTGTCATGGCATTGAAAAGTCAACAAACAGAACTGATATGATGCGCCGTAGATTGAAGATTGTGGAAGGATATGATCGCCTACGCCAACCGGTATGGCACATATTGATGCTGATGATGATGACCGGTCAACACGTTAAGAAAGACACATTACAGGTCAACACATGAAGAAAGACACATTACAGGCCAACACATGAAGAAAGACACATTACATGTCAACACATGAAGAAAGACACATTACATGGCAACACATGAAGAAAGACACATTACATGTCAACACATGAAGAAAGAAACATTACATGTCAACACATGAAGAAAGACACATTACAGGCCAACACATGAAGAAAGACACATTACATGTCAACACATGAAGAAAGACACATTACAGGCCAACACATGAAGAAAGACACATTACATGTCAACACATGAAGAAAGACACATTACAGGCCAACACATGAAGAAAGACACATTACAGGCCAACACATGAAGAAAGACACATTACATGTCAACACATGAAGAAAGACACATTACATGGCAACACATGAAGAAAGAAACATTACATGTCAACACATGAAGAAAGACACATTACAGGCCAACACATGAAGAAAGACACATTACATGTCAACACATGAAGAAAGACACATTACATGGCAACACATGAAGAAAGACACATTACATGTCAACACGTGAAGAAAGACACATTACATGTCAACACATGAAGAAAGAAACATTACAGACCAACACATGAAGAAAAAAACATTACAGGTCAACACAGAAGAAAGAAACATTACAGACCAACACATGAAGAAAGAAACATTACAGACCAACACATGAAGAAAAAAACATTACAGGTCAACACAGAAGAAAGAAACATTACAGGTCAACACAGAAGAAAGAAACATTACAGACCAACACATGAAGAAAAAAAACATTACAGGGCAACACAGAAGAAAGAAACATTACAGACCAACACATGAAGAAAGAAACATTACAGGTCAACACATGAAGAAAGACACATTACAGACCAACACATGAAGAAAGACACATTACAGACCAACACATGAAGAAAGAAACATTACAGGCCAACACGTTAAGAAAGACACTTTACGGCCAACACGTGAAGAAAGACACTTTATAGGCCAACACGTGAAGAAAGCCACATTACAGGCCAACACGTGAAGAAAGACACTTTACAGGCAACACGTGAAGAAAGACACTTTACAGGCCAACACGTGAAGAAAGACACTTTACAGGCCAACACGTGAAGAAAGACACTTTACAGGCCAACACGTGAAGAAAGACACTTTACAGGCCAACACGTGAAGAAAGACACTTTACAGGCCAACACGTGAAGAAAGACACTTTACAGGCCAACCTAACCTTCCAATTGGACATGAAGCAAGGAAGGAGGTAACCAATTTCAGCTCAGAAAAAATGACTTGACGATACCAAACCATAAAATAAAAAAAAAAACCACGTAGACCTTTCACATTTTCATCTGCTAATGGAAACACCAAGAAGATCGTTCACATATACATCAACTAATGGAAACACCAAGAAGATCGTTCACATATACATCAACTAATGGAAACACCAAGAAGATCGTTCACATATACATCAACTAATGGAAACACCAGGAAGACCTTTAACATTTACATCACCTAATGGAAACACCAGGAAGACCTTTAACATTTACATCACCTAATGGAAACACCAGGAAGACCTTTAACATTTACATCACCTAATGGAAACACTTAAAAACATCATAGAGATGCCAGGCCTACAAATAAATGGAAAGATAATCAATAACCTAAGATATGCTGATGATACTGTACTACTAGCAGAAAATCCTAAAGATCAACTATTACTTAATGAAATAAACATGATAAGCAAAAAATATGGACTAGATATGAATATCAAAAAGACTAAAACTATGATCATAAACAAAGAAAATACTCAAAACCCACAAATTGACATCAAAATTGAAGGAATAGACCTTAAGACAGTTCAGATCTACAACTACCTTGAACATACTATAACCAGTGATGGAAAATGTACAACTGAAATAAAAAAAAAGAATAGGAATGGCAAAAAGTAATTTTAATGCTATGAAGAACATACTAACATCAAAACAAATAACACCAGGGCTAAAACTACGAATAGCAAAATGTTACATCTTCTCAATATTCCTATATGTTGCAGAAACATGGACATTAGACAAGAAAACAGAACAGAGAATTGAAGCCTTTAAAATGTGGATATATAGAAGAATAGGTAGAATTGGATGGAAGGAAAAGAAAACAAACGACGAAGTCTTTAAACAACAATAAATGAAAAGAGAACTACTAAACACAATTCAAACAAGACAAATGTGATTTTTGGGCCATGTTAAAAGACACAACAGCCTACTAAAAGCAATCTTGGAGGGGAAAATACAAGGTAAAAGAGGCAGAGGCAGACCAAGACTAACATGGACGAGTAACATCAAAAGATGGACAAATCAGCCTATGGCAACCTGCACCATCAAAGCAAGAGACAGAGCTGAATGGCGTTCCATGGTAGTCAACCTTCGTTGCGGAGGCGGCACTCGATGATGATGATAATGAAAACACCAGAAAGCAAAGAGATAACATTTTTGTTACACTGTGGATAAAGATGAAGTACAATAACCAGACAGCTACTCGTGCCGACCGCGACTCAGACCACCAGTCGCTTGCTGCAAAACTAAAAAAAAAACAAAAAACTTAAAAAGCTGCTTAAAGAATCAAAGCCTTGAGGGCTGCAAAATAAGCGAATAGCACAAGATAGAGATAGAAAAAAACTTATCATCATCATTGAGTGCCGTCTCCGCATCGAAGGTTGGATACCATGGAGCGCCATTCTGCTCTGTCTTTTGCTTTGATGGTGCAGGTTGTCATAGGCTGACTTGTCCATCTTTTAATGGTACTCGTCCATTGTTAGTCTTATTCTGCCTCTGCCTCTTTTACCTTGTATCTTCCCTTCCAAGATTACTTTATGAAGGCTGCTGTGTCTTTTAACATGCCCCCAAAAAATCTCATTTGTCTTGCTTGAATTGTGTTGAATAGTTCTCTCTTCAATTTTAGCTGTTTAGATTAGCAACAATAAAAAATGCACAAAATTAAACGCCATCAACAACATGTGTCACATCACCAGCAAGGCAGTAAACTTAAAATTACCGAGGACCTGTATCTTCCAGATAGCCACATGCGGTTCTGAATCATGGACAATCTCGTAAACAGAAAAGAGGAACATGGACTCATTCGAAACAAAATGAAACAGAAAAATGTTTGAGATAGATACTTTGGCTAATAAGAAGCTCAATCAAGAAATATTAAAAGATTTAAACATTGGAAGGAACTGGCAATTTCACATTTTTGTTATTTTAAGACTTCATCGTTTGTTTTCTTTTTCATTCCATCCAATTCTTCCTATTCTTCTATCAATCCACATTTCAAAGGATTCAATTTACTGTTCCCTTGTCTAATGTCCAAAAAAAGGTTTGAAATATTGATGTCAAAGCAGGAAGTGATATCGCCACACGAGTTAGAAAATAATACACACACAACATGATATCAGCAGCTAAGGAGCTAATCCCAACGACAAAATTCACAAAAATAAATGGATTACAGATGGGGCGCTTGTACCTATAAAACTGAGACGAGCGCTGCAAACAGAGAGTAGAATAAATGTGGTGGATAAGAGCAAATAGAAGAACTTGTCAAGGCAGGTAAACAGAACATTAGAAAAGACACACACAAATATATCTGCAAGGATATAAAACATGGATGAGATGGAGAAATGTCCGGAGTAATTTTTATACCAAACATAGGGCAATCAAGAAACAAAATGGAAGAACTTCCGGTCAATATAGCGGATAGGCGACAGGGATCCGTTGAGACACTGTCAGAAAACTGTTCCTTTTTGCAAATTTCCTCATATTCCAACTCCGGCTTGCTGCAGGAGCTACTGGGTAGTGCTCTGAGCATACCGTGAGCTGTGTGTTTCATCCGGAATGTGTTTCTATATTCAGATTGCTTACGATAAATGATGATATCGTATGACGAAGGACAGTTCAGATGCGTTCAGTGTCGGTGCTTTAATACGCCTTATGTCTTTTGACGTGTGCTGTGTTTGCTACGATGGGGACTGCAACTGCCTTTCTTTGTTTGGACATTCCATGAAATGTTAATTCGGATGATTCTACTGGCATGGGTGGTTGAGCAATTATGGATTTCCATTCGTTCGCAGTGATACCGGGGCCTTCGAATAACCATAACCGTAACCAACAAAGTGGGTACACTCTTGACGGAGAACACGGATCTATTTAACCGCTGGAAGGAATCAAGAGAAGAGAAGTTATGTTTTCAGGTGCAACACAAAGCTTAACATCGCACAATCAATATTCATCAATCGATCTTAACGAAAGAATCTACTTAATCATCCCCTGTGAAACAAACAATCAAATATAATCAGAAGACAAACTAAAATTGTAGACAAATTATCTGACGCGAGACAGCTCGACCGGAGGCGTGTTTGTACAGACAACCTACCTAGACCCAGTTAATTTGTTATCAGGAGACAATAATAAATAAATGGATGTTTATTACGAGTGGAAAAGTGGATGTTTCCATGAGGTGTAAACAATTCTGTGTGTTCTACATTTTATCCGTGATGTTTACTTTCAGGGTCTGAATCTTTTTGTTTTTCGTTCGCCAGCTTTTACCTCTGACGAAGTCCCTAGAGACTAGAAACTGAATTTTGAATTTTAATCCGTTTTTCCCTGGCAGCCGTGTGCACAGGGGTCCCTCGTTCACAGAAATATATCTCCGTCTTCGGAGGTGCTTATATTTTTTTCCAGTCTTGAGCAATTGACGTTTTAAGTCAGGCCTCACTATGAGACCAGGGGTGGTTGTCGCAGATAGAAATCGTAAATAAAAATCTCAACTGGTTCAGCCGGGATTTGAACCCACGACCTGTGTGTCTCTCAAGGCCGCGTCTTGCCTCGTGGCCAACCAGTCCCCTGGGTTTGAATCTGACCGTCTCCTTCGCCACTACCGTCTTGTGGTGTGGCAGAGTTGGACAAGTTTTGGTCGTATCTTGGTTTACTGCTAGCTATTTTGATAAGAGAGGTCCCACATAGATCAGAGCACAACGTATTCACAATGTCATGACGTAGTCTACAAGCACAGACGATGGAAATCATGTTCATTCACGTTTATCAATAATTCTCTTATCGGGAGTACGGGGAAATGAAAGAGCGGACAGGTTGGCTAGCCGCGCTATCGTTGAGGACTATCAACCAATATATCGGGCGGACATCATCAATGCCCTCCGAGATGTGGGAAGGGCACAGGACTTCGACAACCATGAGTCCACGTCAATCCTTCGGATGAAAGAGATGGGAGTTAAGATGGGCACAGCCAGAAATGAGAAACTTAGTGGGCGTGTAAGAAGACTTATCAACCAACATAGAACTGGAGTCGTCAGTGGCTGGACACAGCGGGATTTGCTGAGGAGGGGATCTGAGCACCTATGGACATGTTCAGAGTGCAATTATGATGACCCGCAAATAACTCAATAGCTCAATAGCTCTCTTGGCACGTGATGAATTAGTGTAGTATTTAAACTGATACATCAATGTTCTTTATTTTAGATGAACTCAGAGGCTGAAGCGATTCATCTCTCTGTATCTATTGTCTATGACATGTATCTTTTATATTTATGACATGATATCATTGAGGAATAACATCCAATAAGACATTTTATGTGAGTCAACCCTGACGGTCCGTGTAGCAGTGACCGATAAATGAGACCTCAACAGTAGTATACAAGGGTGTAACTAAGCCGTATTTAGGCACTAAATTAACAAAGATATATAGTAGGCGCGCGGCGCGCCTAATGTACTGTAGGCGCAGGGGGAGTTAACCGTGACCGCTGGTCCCAGTGACCCCGGAAGTGACCTGTTTATGTCTGGTGTATGCTGACTTTGGAGTTCTTTATGTACTTGATCGTTAGTGATAGGTTAGTAGATTATACAACATCAATGAAAAACAATCAATATAAAACAGAAGACAAAGATATATTTTATTCTTTTATTATCTCAATAGGTGTATAACATACAGTGGATATTATATAACATTACAAAAATAGTTAGTACATGGCGTAAATATATAGTACAAGGATAACATTTATTTATAGCTAGGTAGTTGGGCGGCTGCTTAGCTATGTGGCGTCGATGAATCATAAGGGGTGAAACTGTTAGAGATTCCTGGTTAGGCTAAGCTGGTAGTGTAAAGAGTTAAATATCTAAAGGCGTAGTCGAGACGTTATCATCAGCTACCTTTCTTTTTATATAGAAATAGGAAAGAGCATTTCTTGTTTGACTGTAGGAAAATATGGAATTATTTAAGACTTTGAAACCTACATTTTTTCCACCCTTGGCCTTTTGCGTAGCGAGAACCTCTAAAAACATATCTTTATCTAATTTGTTGTGTTGCTTGCTTAACCCTTTACAACTGATTTTATCATAATCCCCACTACAATGGTACGTCTTACTACATAAGCTAACAAGAGCTGTCCCTTCGTACTCTAGTTTAAAAAGCCCGGGCGTTCGTTTGGTGTATGCTTTAACACCCTTACAGTTTATACAGTCTGTCTTGCTAGTATGTTCATCGCAGCGATGGGTGTATGGAGGTCGCCTAGTGTGTAATAAGGGCTGTATAGGGGTCGTCTAGTGTGCCGTGATGGGTCAATGGAGGTCGGCTAGTATGTCGTGATGGGTGTACGGATGTCGTCTAGTGTGTCATATTGGGTGTATAGAGGGCGTTTAGTGTGTCATGATGGTTGTATAGGGGTCGTCTAGTGTGTCATGATGGTTGTATAGGGGTCGTCTAGTGTGTCATGATGGTTGTATAGGGGTCGTCTAGTGTGCCGTGATGGGTGTACGGAGGTCGTCTAGTGTGTCATATTGGGTGTATAGAGGGCGTTTAGTGTGTCATGATGGTTGTATAGGGGTCGTCTAGTGTGTCATGATGGTTGTATAGGGGTCGTCTAGTGTGCCGTGATGGGTCAATGGAGGTCGGCTAGTATGTCGTGATGGGTGTACGGAGGTCGTCTAGTGTGTCATATTGGGTGTATAGAGGGCGTTTAGTGTGTCATGATGGTTGTATAGGGGTCGTCTAGTGTGTCATATTGGGTGTATAGAGGGCGTCTAGTGTGTCATGATGGGTGTATGTAGGTCGTTTAGTGTGTCATATTGGGTGTATAGAGGGCGTTTAGTGTGTCGTGAGGGGTGTATGGAGGTCGTCTACTGTGTCGTGAGGGGTGTATGGAGGTCATCTAGTGTGGTATGTAGGGTGTATGGCGGTTGTCTGGTATATCATACTTTAATCAACCAATAAGAAAAATGAAGGAACATTACATTCAACATTACTTATCTTAACTACTTTACATCAATACAGTTGAATAACGTGTTATCGGTAAGTCTTACCATACTTTAAGAGAAAACATTCAAACTTACAGCGTAAAATATAGTCTCAATCATCTACACCGAATATAACCTGTTATCGATAAGCCTTAACATACGTTAAGAGAAAACAAGCCAACTTACTGTGCAAAAATCCGCTAGTGTGAACAGTAACTTTCCTTGAATCAACCAAACTTATAACGCCGTCTAGTTTAAATATAACCTGGTAAGAAATGAATAAATTAGCCAATCAGCGAGTGACTATGCCAACATCGCTTGATATCGGGATTAACCAATCAGAAAAGAGTATTAACATAGGAGGCGGGGCGAAGAAATGGCTGACAGCTAGATTAACCAATCAGAAAAGCGCGTTAGCCCAAGCGTAGGTAGTGGCTGTCGGGTCAGCAGTGGGGGAAAAATGCGGGGTGGTGGGTTACTTGAACTCGTTTTGACCCCTGAGGCAATTCCAGAAGAGTTCTATGACCTCATTTTGACCGCTGAAGGCTTTAATACCAATGTTTCCCACTTCAACGAACGACATACATCATTAAAGGTGATTACTTCAGCTCTTAGACTTTGGAGTTCCATATCTTTATCACTTCAACGAATGACAGACAACAGTAAAGATGATCATTTCAGGTAAGAAAACTTAGTTCCAAACCCTAAAATTTTGGTTCATACTCACAAAGTTGAACACAAACTCTACAAATTTAGGCCCAAAGTTGTAATTGTTAGACACGAAAGTCGTAAATGTTATATGCAAAGTCCAAAAGTTTGTCAAAAAGACAACCCAAACTCAAAATAGTTAGATGCAAAGCTCAAAAATGTATATGCAAAGTCCAAAAAGTTACTCCAAAAGACAACTAATATAACACTTAACCCCAAAATTTCGTCTCATAACCAAAAAGTTGAACTCAAAACCCTAAAAATTTAGTCCCAAAGTGATACTAGTTCGACACAAAAGTCGTAAATGTTATATACAAAGTCTAAAAGTTTGTCAAAAAGACAACCCAAACTCAAAATAGTTAGACACAAAACCCAACAATTTATAGGCAAAGTCCAAAAAGTTACTCCAAAAGACAACTAATGTAATACTTAATCCCAAAATTTCGGCTCATATGCACAAAGTTGAACACGAACTCTACAAATTTAGTCCCAAAGTCGTAATTGTTAGACACGAAAGTCGTAAATGTTATATTCAAATCCAAAAGTTTGTTAAAAAGACAACCCAAACTCAAAATAGTTAGACACAAAACCCAACAATTTATAGGTAAAGTCCAAAAAGTTACTCCAAAAGACAACTAATGTAACACTTAACCCCAAAATTTCGTCTCATAACCAAACAGTTGAACTCAAAACCCTAAAAATTTAGTCCCAAAGTGATACTAGTTCGACACAAAAGTCGTAAATATTATATACAAAGTCCAAAAGTTTGTCAAAAAGACAACCCAAACTCAGAATAGTTAGACACAAAACCCAACAATTTATAGGCAAAGTCCAAAAAGTTACTCCAAAAGACAACTAATGTAACACTTAACCCCAAAATTTCGTCTCATAACCAAAAAGTTGAACGCAAAACCCTACAAATTTTGTCTCAAAGTGATACTAGTTCGACACAAAAGTCGTAAATGTTATATTCAAAGGCCAAAACTTTGTCAAAAAGACAACCCAAACTCAGAATAGTTAGACACGAAAGTCATAAATGTTATA
The DNA here is from genome assembly GCA_032433765.1 of Megaustenia siamemsis. Lineage (NCBI taxonomy): Eukaryota > Metazoa > Mollusca > Gastropoda > Stylommatophora > Ariophantidae > Megaustenia > Megaustenia siamemsis. The sequence continues at coordinate 7,833,620 of JAVIAB010000124.1, forward strand.
TGCAAAGTCCAAAATTTTGTCAAAAAGACAACCCAAACTCAGAATATTTAGACACAAAAGACCAAATAGTTACATTCAAAGTCCAAAAGTTTGTCAAAAAGACAACCTTAACTCAAAATAGTTAGACACAAAACCCAACGATTTATATGCAAAGTCCAAAAAGTTACTCCAAAAGACAACTAATATAACAACAAGCCCTAAAATTTCGTCTCATAACCAAAAAGTTGAACTCAAAACCCTAAAAAGTGTCCACTTATCAAACAAAGTCTTTAATACAGCTGAGAAAACCCTAATAAATAATTACAATTTACTAAAAATGTTGCACTTGATGATAGTTGCGACTGTGTCTAAATCATTATTGAAAATATTCATAGAACTCTAGTAAAAGCCAAACACACTAAAACACCACATTGAAAGAATGAACTTAAAGTTCACGCCCCTGTCACAACTCTGCTAAGAAAAGTACTGCAAAGCATGAAAGTTATGTCCCCTGCTATAACTCTACTAAACGAAAGTATTACCAAACACGTAGGTTACACTCCTACCATAACCCACTAAGAAAAACAAGATTTTTCTTAAAATACCACATTTATGATTGTTACGCCCCTTGTCCCTTTATGAGGGGCCGCCCATGAAACTGTTAGAAATAGTAAATTTAACCTAGTGGCATACCCCAGATGTTATATTAGACATCCCCATAGCAAAAATTTACTTAAAACACACTTTTATGGTGGTTACCCCCTGACCCATTTTTGAGGGCTACGCCCATGAAACTGTTAAAAATAGTAAATTTAACAGCTAGACATACCCCAAACTTTATATTAAGCATCCCCGTAGCAAGAATTTACATAAAAATCACTTTTGAAATTACTACCCCTGTACCCATTTTTGGCGGTTACGCCCATGAAACTGTTAAAAATAGTAAATTTAACATATAGACATACCCCAAACTTTATATTAAGCATCCCCATATCAAGAATTTACATAAAAACTTTTGAAATTACTACCCCTGTACCCATTTTTGGCGGTAACGCCCATGAAATCGATAAAAAATTGAAATTTAACCTATTGGTATACCTCAAACATAATATTTGACACGCCCATGTATCAAATTTGCCTGAAAAATCAATCAAAAATTAGTAGTATATATCCAGTGATTGGACGGGTGAGCTTCCAGAAGCACCTAAATCCTTATATAAATAGTCTACCCTCACATGGAAGCACATTTTTTGGTGCCGTTTTTGCTTATATGAGAGTCTTCCCGGTCAATCACTAGATATATACTACTATGTGTACTAAATGGGTACAGGGGTAGTAATTTCAAAAGTTGTTTTTATGTAAATTCTTGATACGGAGATGCTTATTATAAAGTTTGGGGTATGTCTAGATGTTAAATTGACTATTTTTAACAGTTTCATAGGCGTAACCGCCAAAAATGGGTACAGGGGTAGTAATTTCAAACTTTGTTTTTATGTAAATTCTTGATATGGGGATGCTTAATATAAAGTTTGGGGTATGTCTAGAGGTTAAATTTCAATTTTTTATCGATTTCATGGGCGTAACCGCCAAAAATGGGTACAGGGGTAGTAATTTCAAAAGTGATTTTTATGTAAATTCTTGACATGGGGATGCTTAATATAAAGTTTGGGGTATGTCTAGATGTTAAATTTACTATTTTTAACATTTTCATGGGCGTAACCGCCAAAAATGGGTACAGGGTTAGTAATTTCAAAAGTGGTTTTTTAGTAAATTTTTGTTATGGGGATGCTTAATATAAAGTTTGGGGTATGTCTAGGTGTTAAATTGACTATTTTTAACAGTTTCATGGGCGTAACCGCCAAAAATGGGTACCGGGGTAGTAATTTCAAAAGTGATTTTTATGTAAATTCTTGATACGGAGATGACTAAAATGAAGTTTGGGGTATGTCTAAGTGTTAAATTTCAATTTTTTTTTATCGATTTCATGGGCGTAACCGCCAAAAATGGGTACAGGGGTATAATTTCAAAAGTGATTTTTATGTAAATTCTTGATATGGGGTTGCTTAATATAAAGTTTTGGGTATGTCTATATGTTAAATTTACTATTTTTAACAGTTTCATGGGCGTAACCGCCAAAAAATGGGTACAGGGGTAGTAATTTCAAACGTTGTTTTTATGTAAATTCTTGATATGGGGATGCTTAATATAAAGTTTGGGGTATGTCTATATGTTAAATTTACTATTTTTAACAGTTTCATGGGCGTAACCGCCAAAAATGGGTACAGGGGTAGTAATTTCAAAAGTGATTTTTATGTAAATTCTTGCTACGGGGATGCTTAATATAAAGTTTGGGGTATGTCTAGCTGTTAAATTTACTATTTTTAACAGTTTCATGGGCGTAGCCCTCAAAAATGGGTCAGGGGGTAACCACCATAAAAGTGAGTTTTAAGTAAATTTTTGCTATGGGGATGTCTAATATAACATCTGGGGTATGCCACTAGGTTAAATTTACTATTTCTAACAGTTTCATGGGCGGCCCCTCATAAAGGGACAAGGGGCGTAACAATCATAAATGTGGTATTTTAAGAAAAATCTTGTTTTTCTTAGTGGGTTATGGTAGGAGTGTAACCTACGTGTTTGGTAATACTTTCGTTTAGTAGAGTTATAGCAGGGACATAACTTTCATGCTTTGCAGTACTTTTCTTAGCAGAGTTGTGACAGGGGCGTGAACTTTAAGTTCATTCTTTCAATGTGGTGTTTTAGTGTGTTTGGCTTTTACTAGAGTTCTATGAATATTTTCAATAATGATTTAGACACAGTCGCAACTATCATCAAGTGCAACATTTTTAGTAAATTGTAATTATTTATTAGGGTTTTCTCAGCTGTATTAAAGACTTTGGTTGATAAGTGGACACTTTTTAGGGTTTTGAGTTCAACTTTTTGGTTATGAGACGAAATTTTAGGGCTTGTTGTTATATTAGTTGTCTTTTGGAGTAACTTTTTGGACTTTGCATATAAATCGTTGGGTTTTGTGTCTAACTATTTTGAGTTAAGGTTGTCTTTTTGACAAACTTTTGGACTTTGAATGTAACTATTTGGTCTTTTGTGTCTAAATATTCTGAGTTTGGGTTGTCTTTTTGACAAAATTTTGGACTTTGCATTTGGACATTCGGGCACTGCCTGGCACTCTGAGGAGCTGTGAGATGTAGTGATTTTACTGACACGGTCGGGCACTGACTGGCACTCTTTGGAGCTGTGAGATGTAGTGGTTTTACTGACACGTCGAGGACTGCCTGGCACTTTGAGGAGCTGTGAGGTGTAGTGATTTTACATACACGGTCGGGCATTGACTGGCACTCTGAGGAGCTATGAGCTATAGTGGATTTACTTAGATGGTCCGAGCACTGCCTGGCACTATGAGTAGCTGTGAGATGTAGTGATTTCACTGACATGGTCGGGCACTGCCTGGCACTATATTCCTTTCTAAGACAGTTGAATGGTTTCAATGAGATCATATTCCTGGTAAGCCACACGATTGCGGGACACAAGAGGGGCATGTTTTTGGTTACATTGCTCGTTAGGTCTTTGTGTTATAGCAGCCATCGGTGGCAACCCAACCCTAACCATTTGTTATAGCAGCCAGCGGTGGCAACCCGACCCTAACCATTTGTTATAGCAGCCAGCGGTGGCAACCCAACCCTAACCATTTGTTATAGCAGCCAGCGGTGGCAACCCGACCCTAACCCTGTGTTATAGCAGCCATCGGTGGCAACCCAACCCTAACCATTTGTTATAGCAGCCAGCGGTGGCAACCCGACCCTAACCCTGTGTTATAGCAGCCAGCGGTGGCAACCCAACCTTAACCATTTGTTATAGCAGTCATCGGTGGCAACCCAACCCTAACCATTTGTTATAGCAGCCAGCGGTGGCAACCCGACCCAACCCTGTGTTATAGCAGCCAGCGGTGGCAACCCAACCTTAACCATTTGTTATAGCAGCCAGCGGTGGCAACCCAACCTTAACCATTTGTTATAGCAGCCTGCGGTGGCAACCCAACCCTAACCATTTGTTATAGCAGCCAGCGGTGGCAACCCGACCCTAACCCTGTGTTATAGCAGCCAGCGGTGGCAACCCAACCTTAACCATTTGTTATAGCAGCCAGCGGTGGCAACCCAACCTTAACCATTTGTTATAGCAGCCAGCGGTGGCAACCCAACCCTAATCTAGTTACTTTTGTTACTTTAAACAATTATTACGGTAGTGGTAGTACTTGTTGCTGTAGTTACTTTAAACAATTATTACGGTAGTGGTAGTACTTGTTGCTGTAGTTACTTTAAACAATTATTACGGTAGTGGTAGTACTTGTTGCTGTAGTTACTTTAAACAATGATTACGGTAGTGGTAGTACTTGTTGCTGTAGTTACTTTAAACAATTATTACGGTAGTGGTAGTACTTGTTGCTGTAGTTACTTTAAACAATTATTGCGGTAGTGGTAGTACTAGTTACTGTTGTTACTTTAAACAATTATTGCGGTAGTGGTAGTACTAGTTACTGTTGTTACTTTAAACAATTATTACGGTAGTGGTAGTACTAGTTACTGTAGTTACTTTAAACAATTATTACGGTAGTGGTAGTACTAGTTACTGTTGTTACTTTAAACAATTATTGCGGTAGTGGTAGTACTGGTTACTGTTGTTACTTTAAACAATTATTGCGGCAGTGGTAGTACTAGTTACTGTTGTTATTTTAAACAATTATTACGGTAGTGGTAGTACTATTTACTGTAGTTACTTTAAACAATTATTACGGTAGTGGTAGTACTAGTTACTGTTGTTACTTTAAACAATTATTGCGGTAGTGGTAGTACTGGTTACTGTTGTTAATTTAAACAATTATTGCGGTAGTGGTGGTACTTGTTACTGTTGTTACTTTAAATAATTATTACGGTAGTGGTAGTACTAGTTACTGTTGTTACTTTAAACAATTATTACGGTAGTGGTAGTACTAGTTACTGTTGTTACTTTAAATAATTATTGCGATATTTTCCATTTCTAGAGTCTGAGAAGATTAACTGATGTGGTGCGGTAAAGGCCTACTGCTGTCACCATGTAGTGTACATGTTTCAGTGAAATTCTTTCTCCTAAAAAAGTATGGGTCAAGTACACGCAAATCAATAAGCAGTTAGCTGAGTGTCAGTGTTCAATAGCGTTTCGCTTTTCGTGGCAAGGCACTGTGCCACTGAGTAGGGGTTCGATCCTGCTTTGGTCCATATTTTTTTCTGTTGTTGATTATTTGTCATTTTTTTCGAGTGCTGTAAACATACCTCTTCCTCGGAATTGATTCGCTCAATAAGCAGTTGTGGTACAGCCTTTGTTAGTGAACATGGCTACTGAAGTGAAGAGATTGGGTTGGTAGAGGAGAAATAAGAGAACTGGACTATAGAAGAGAAGAGATCGGGTTGGTAGAGGAGAAATAAGAGAACTGGACTATAGAAGAGAAGAGATCGGGTTGGTAGAGGAGAAATAAGAGAACTGGACTATAGAAGAGAAGAGATCGGGTTGGAAGAGGAGAAATAAGAGAACTGGACTATAGAAGAGAAGAGATCGGGTTGGTAGAGGAGAAATAAGAGAACTGGACTATAGAAGAGAAGAGATCGGGTTGGTAGAGGAGAAATAAGAGAACTGGACTATAGAAGAGAAGAGATCGGGTTGGTAGAGGAGAAATAAGAGAACTGGACTATAGAAGAGAAGAGATCGGGTTGGTAGAGGAGAAATAAGAGAACTGGACTATAGAAGAGAAGAGATCGGGTTGGTAGAGGAGAAATAAGAGAACTGGACTATAGAAGAGAAGAGATCGGGTTGGTAGAGGAGAAATTACAACAATCAGACGACATGTGTGATGTCATCAAATTTAAATTATTGAGAGGCGACCAACACAACTGGAATACCAACGACCAATTAAAAAAAAAACGACACAACTGTTTGTTTTAATTTCAAAGAGACATATTAGTTCTAATTTTGTAAATGTTGCAGTATTTATAGATGATTTATTGATAATCCTGAGCCAAATACATTTCACCGATTGTTACAATTGGTATTTTATGGAAGTGGTTTAATTTTGTGACACCACACTCAAGAATGTCAGTTTTCAACAAAATGAAATATGAAAGTATCAATTGATATTTGTGTAGTTAATACTCGTAACAATTGGAATAAAAGTTGGAGGTCATAATATAAATAATCTAAGGTATGCTGATGATACAGTCTTAATCGCTAAGAGTGAAAATGAGTTACAAGAAATGTTGGACATTATAGTGAAAGAAAGCAAAAATAAAGTACTCAGCCTTAATAGCAAACAGACAGAAGTAATGGTAACAACAAAGAAAAAGACATCACCTCAGTGCACAAAAGAGACAAGTGGAACAATATTAAAACAGGTAAATGAATTTAAATATTTGGGAACTTTGTTAACCTCATACGGAAGATGTACAACAGAGGTGAGATGCAGAATGGCTCGGGCAAAAGCAGCCAAAAAATGAGGAAGATACTATGCAATCCATTTTTGACAATAGAAACAAGAGGAAGAGTTCTTAAATGTTACGTAGAGCCAGTCTTAACATATGGGTGTGAATCATGGACAATAGGACAACAGACAAGAAAATCACTGGAGTCTGTAGAAGTGTGTTTTACAGAAGAATGTTGAGAATACCATGGACAACTATGAAGAGTAATGAAGACATTTTGAAAGAGGCCGAAGCAAAAAGAGAGCTAATTTCCAATTTTAGGAAGAAACAATCATTTGTTGGCCATGTAATGAGAAGGTAACAGCTGGTACATATTGTAATAACTGGGAAAATTCAGGGACGACGAGATAGACGAAAGCAAAGAGAAAAGATACCAGAGAGCTTAAGAGAATGAATTGGCAGAAGGTCAACAACATAAATGATAAATAACTGTCGGGGTCGAAAATTGTGGAGACACGTGATCGCCTACGCCAGCAGGCCCGGTACTTGATGATGCTGATGACTCGTAACAAACAATTCAAAAATGGGTAAATCTGAAAGCTTCATGGGACGCAATATTACATTTGTAACCACACACTTGTGTAAATGTTAATATATAACTCCTGTTAATCACTTTGAATGTGTAAAATATCAGATGTGTATTATATCTTCATGTAAAGAAAGAGATGAGCACATCGACTAACGTGTCAGCGGTAAACAACTGTAATGATAACAGAAATAGCTAAGTGATCAGGGAGTCGTTATATGTCGTTCCCTGGAGAATGATTCGAAACTTTATTGCGTCATTGCAGAGTTCTTTAGCGAGGCTCTAGATTGTCATTTAACGTAAGTAGATGTCCATTGCTCTCTGGAATTAATTGAGCAGACAGCTTTATTCCGCTCTTATTGTGTAGAAATATTTGTGCTGTAGTTGAGAGTAGTATACAAGGGTGTAACTATGCCGTATTTAGGCGCTAAATTAACAAAGATATATAGTAGGCGCGCGGCGCGCCTAATGTACTGTAGGCGCAGGGGAGTTAACCGTGACCGCTGGTCCCAGTGACCCCGGAAGTGACCTGTTTATGTCTGGTGTATGCTGACTTTGGAGTTCTTTATGTACTTGATCGTTAGTGATAGGTTAGTAGATTATACAACATCAATGAAAAACAATCAATATAAAACAGAAGACAAAGATATATTTTATTCTTTTATTATCTCAATAGGTGTATAACATACAGTGGATATTATATAACATTACAAAAATAGTTAGTACATGGCGTAAATATATAGTACAAGGATAACATTTATTTATAGCTAGGTAGTTGGGCGGCTGCTTAGCTATGTGGCGTCGATGAATCATAAGGGGTGAAACTGTTAGAGATTCCTGGTTAGGCTAAGCTGGTAGTGTAAAGAGTTAAATATCTAAAGGCGTAGTCGAGACGTTATCATCAGCTACCTTTCTTTTTATATAGAAATAGGAAAGAGCATTTCTTGTTTGACTGTAGGAAAATATGGAATTATTTAAGACTTTGAAACCTACATTTTTTCCACCCTTGGCCTTTTGCGTAGCGAGAACCTCTAAAAACATATCTTTATCTAATTTGTTGTGTTGCTTGCTTAACCCTTTACAACTGATTTTATCATAATCCCCACTACAATGGTACGTCTTACTACATAAGCTAACAAGAGCTGTCCCTTCGTACTCTAGTTTAAAAAGCCCGGGCGTTCGTTTGGTGTATGCTTTAACACCCTTACAGTTTATACAGTCTGTCTTGCTAGTATGTTCATCGCAGCGATGGGTGTATGGAGGTCGCCTAGTGTGTAATAAGGGCTGTATAGGGGTCGTCTAGTGTGCCGTGATGGGTCAATGGAGGTCGGCTAGTATGTCGTGATGGGTGTACGGATGTCGTCTAGTGTGTCATATTGGGTGTATAGAGGGCGTTTAGTGTGTCATGATGGTTGTATAGGGGTCGTCTAGTGTGTCATGATGGTTGTATAGGGGTCGTCTAGTGTGTCATGATGGTTGTATAGGGGTCGTCTAGTGTGCCGTGATGGGTGTACGGAGGTCGTCTAGTGTGTCATATTGGGTGTATAGAGGGCGTTTAGTGTGTCATGATGGTTGTATAGGGGTCGTCTAGTGTGTCATGATGGTTGTATAGGGGTCGTCTAGTGTGCCGTGATGGGTCAATGGAGGTCGGCTAGTATGTCGTGATGGGTGTACGGAGGTCGTCTAGTGTGTCATATTGGGTGTATAGAGGGCGTTTAGTGTGTCATGATGGTTGTATAGGGGTCGTCTAGTGTGTCATATTGGGTGTATAGAGGGCGTCTAGTGTGTCATGATGGGTGTATGTAGGTCGTTTAGTGTGTCATATTGGGTGTATAGAGGGCGTTTAGTGTGTCGTGAGGGGTGTATGGAGGTCGTCTACTGTGTCGTGAGGGGTGTATGGAGGTCATCTAGTGTGGTATGTAGGGTGTATGGCGGTTGTCTGGTATATCATACTTTAATCAACCAATAAGAAAAATGAAGGAACATTACATTCAACATTACTTATCTTAACTACTTTACATCAATACAGTTGAATAACGTGTTATCGGTAAGTCTTACCATACTTTAAGAGAAAACATTCAAACTTACAGCGTAAAATATAGTCTCAATCATCTACACCGAATATAACCTGTTATCGATAAGCCTTAACATACGTTAAGAGAAAACAAGCCAACTTACTGTGCAAAAATCCGCTAGTGTGAACAGTAACTTTCCTTGAATCAACCAAACTTATAACGCCGTCTAGTTTAAATATAACCTGGTAAGAAATGAATAAATTAGCCAATCAGCGAGTGACTATGCCAACATCGCTTGATATCGGGATTAACCAATCAGAAAAGAGTATTAACATAGGAGGCGGGGCGAAGAAATGGCTGACAGCTAGATTAACCAATCAGAAAAGCGCGTTAGCCCAAGCGTAGGTAGTGGCTGTCGGGTCAGCAGTGGGGGAAAAATGCGGGGTGGTGGGTTACTTGAACTCGTTTTGACCCCTGAGGCAATTCCAGAAGAGTTCTATGACCTCATTTTGACCGCTGAAGGCTTTAATACCAATGTTTCCCACTTCAACGAACGACATACATCATTAAAGGTGATTACTTCAGCTCTTAGACTTTGGAGTTCCATATCTTTATCACTTCAACGAATGACAGACAACAGTAAAGATGATCATTTCAGGTAAGAAAACTTAGTTCCAAACCCTAAAATTTTGGTTCATACTCACAAAGTTGAACACAAACTCTACAAATTTAGGCCCAAAGTTGTAATTGTTAGACACGAAAGTCGTAAATGTTATATGCAAAGTCCAAAAGTTTGTCAAAAAGACAACCCAAACTCAAAATAGTTAGATGCAAAGCTCAAAAATGTATATGCAAAGTCCAAAAAGTTACTCCAAAAGACAACTAATATAACACTTAACCCCAAAATTTCGTCTCATAACCAAAAAGTTGAACTCAAAACCCTAAAAATTTAGTCCCAAAGTGATACTAGTTCGACACAAAAGTCGTAAATGTTATATACAAAGTCTAAAAGTTTGTCAAAAAGACAACCCAAACTCAAAATAGTTAGACACAAAACCCAACAATTTATAGGCAAAGTCCAAAAAGTTACTCCAAAAGACAACTAATGTAATACTTAATCCCAAAATTTCGGCTCATATGCACAAAGTTGAACACGAACTCTACAAATTTAGTCCCAAAGTCGTAATTGTTAGACACGAAAGTCGTAAATGTTATATTCAAATCCAAAAGTTTGTTAAAAAGACAACCCAAACTCAAAATAGTTAGACACAAAACCCAACAATTTATAGGTAAAGTCCAAAAGTTACTCCAAAAGACAACTAATGTAACACTTAACCCCAAAATTTCGTCTCATAACCAAACAGTTGAACTCAAAACCCTAAAAATTTAGTCCCAAAGTGATACTAGTTCGACACAAAAGTCGTAAATATTATATACAAAGTCCAAAAGTTTGTCAAAAAGACAACCCAAACTCAGAATAGTTAGACACAAAACCCAACAATTTATAGGCAAAGTCCAAAAAGTTACTCCAAAAGACAACTAATGTAACACTTAACCCAAAATTTCGTCTCATAACCAAAAAGTTGAACGCAAAACCCTACAAATTTTGTCTCAAAGTGATACTAGTTCGACACAAAAGTCGTAAATGTTATATTCAAAGGCCAAAACTTTGTCAAAAGACAACCCAAACTCAGAATAGTTAGACACGAAAGTCATAAATGTTATATGCAAAGTCCAAATTTTGTCAAAAAGACAACCCAAACTCAGAATATTTAGACACAAAAGACCAAATAGTTACATTCAAAGTCCAAAAGTTTGTCAAAAAGACAACCTTAACTCAAAATAGTTAGACACAAAACCCAACGATTTATATGCAAAGTCCAAAAAGTTACTCCAAAAGACAACTAATATAACAACAAGCCCTAAAATTTCGTCTCATAACCAAAAGTTGAACTCAAAACCCTAAAAAGTGTCCACTTATCAACCAAAGTCTTTAATACAGCTGAGAAAACCCTAATAAATAATTACAATTTACTAAAAATGTTGCACTTGATGATAGTTGCGACTGTGTCTAAATCATTATTGAAAATATTCATAGAACTCTAGTAAAAGCCAAACACACTAAAACACCACATTGAAAGAATGAACTTAAAGTTCACGCCCCTGTCACAACTCTGCTAAGAAAAGTACTGCAAAGCATGAAAGTTATGTCCCCTGCTATAACTCTACTAAACGAAAGTATTACCAAACACGTAGGTTACACTCCTACCATAACCCACTAAGAAAAACAAGATTTTTCTTAAAATACCACATTTATGATTGTTACGCCCTTGTCCCTTTATGAGGGGCCGCCCATGAAACTGTTAGAAATAGTAAATTTAACCTAGTGGCATACCCCAGATGTTATATTAGACATCCCCATAGCAAAAATTTACTTAAAACTCACTTTTATGGTGGTTACCCCCTGACCCATTTTTGAGGGCTACGCCCATGAAACTGTTAAAAATAGTAAATTTAACAGCTAGACATACCCCAAACTTTATATTAAGCATCCCCGTAGCAAGAATTTACATAAAAATCACTTTTGAAATTACTACCCCTGTACCCATTTTTGGCGGTTACGCCCATGAAACTGTTAAAAATAGTAAATTTAACATATAGACATACCCCAAACTTTATATTAAGCATCCCCATATCAAGAATTTACATAAAAACAACGTTTGAAATTACTACCCCTGTACCCATTTTTTGGCGGTTACGCCCATGAAACTGTTAAAAATAGTAAATTTAACATATAGACATACCCCAAACTTTATATTAAGCATCCCCATATCAAGAATTTACATAAAAACAACTTTTGAAATTACTACCTCTGTACCCATTTTTGGCGGTAACGCCCATGAAATCGATAAAAAATTGAAATTTAACCTATTGGTATACCTCAAACATAATATTTGACACGCCCATGTATCAAATTTGCCTGAAAAATCAATCAAAAATTAGTAGTATATATCCAGTGATTGGACGGGTGAGCTTCCAGAAGCACCTAAATCCTTATATAAATAGTCTACCCTCACATGGAAGCACATTTTTTGGTGCCGTTTTTCCTTATATGAGAGTCTTCCCGGTCAATCACTAGATATATACTACTATGTGTACTAAATGGGTACAGGGGTAGTAATTTCAAAAGTTGTTTTTATGTAAAATTCTTGATACGGAGATGCTTATTATAAAGTTTGGGGTATGTCTAGATGTTAAATTGACTATTTTTAACAGTTTCATAGGCGTAACCGCCAAAAATGGGTACAGGGGTAGTAATTTCAAACTTTGTTTTTATGTAAATTCTTGATATGGGATGCTTAATATAAAGTTTGGGGTATGTCTAGAGGTTAAATTTCAATTTTTTATCGATTTCATGGGCGTAACCGCCAAAAATGGGTACAGGGGTAGTAATTTCAAAAGTGATTTTTATGTAAATTCTTGACATGGGGATGCTTAATATAAAGTTTGGGGTATGTCTAGATGTTAAATTTACTATTTTTAACATTTTCATGGGCGTAACCGCCAAAAATGGGTACAGGGTTAGTAATTTCAAAAGTGGTTTTTAGTAAATTTTTGTTATGGGGATGCTTAATATAAAGTTTGGGGTATGTCTAGGTGTTAAATTGACTATTTTTAACAGTTTCATGGGCGTAACCGCCAAAAAATGGGTACCGGGGTAGTAATTTCAAAAGTGATTTTTATGTAAATTCTTGATACGGAGATGACTAAATGAAGTTTGGGGTATGTCTAGGTGTTAAATTTCAATTTTTTTTATCGATTTCATGGGCGTAACCGCCAAAAATGGGTACAGGGGTATAATTTCAAAAGTGATTTTTATGTAAATTCTTGATATGGGGTTGCTTAATATAAAGTTTGGGGTATGTCTATATGTTAAATTTACTATTTTTAACAGTTTCATGGGCGTAACCGCCAAAAAATGGGTACAGGGGTAGTAATTTCAAACGTTGTTTTTATGTAAATTCTTGATATGGGGATGCTTAATATAAAGTTTGGGGTATGTCTATATGTTAAATTTACTATTTTTAACAGTTTCATGGGCGTAACCGCCAAAAATGGGTAGAGGGGTAGTAATTTCAAAAGTGATTTTTATGTAAATTCTTGCTACGGGGATGCTTAATATAAAGTTTGGGGTATGTCTAGCTGTTAAATTTACTATTTTTAACAGTTTCATGGGCGTAGCCCTCAAAAATGGGTCAGGGGGTAACCACCATAAAAGTGAGTTTTAAGTAAATTTTTGCTATGGGGATGTCTAATATAACATCTGGGGTATGCCACTAGGTTAAATTTACTATTTCTAACAGTTTCATGGGCGGCCCCTCATAAAGGGACAAGGGGCGTAACAATCATAAATGTGGTATTTTAAGAAAAATCTTGTTTTTCTTAGTGGGTTATGGTAGGAGTGTAACCTACGTGTTTGGTAATACTTTCGTTTAGTAGAGTTATAGCAGGGGACATAACTTTCATGCTTTGCAGTACTTTTCTTAGCAGAGTTGTGACAGGGGCGTGAACTTTAAGTTCATTCTTTCAATGTGGTGTTTTAGTGTGTTTGGCTTTTACTAGAGTTCTATGAATATTTTCAATAATGATTTAGACACAGTCGCAACTATCATCAAGTGCAACATTTTTAGTAAATTGTAATTATTTATTAGGGTTTTCTCAGCTGTATTAAAGACTTTGGTTGATAAGTGGACACTTTTTAGGGTTTTGAGTTCAACTTTTTGGTTATGAGACGAAATTTTAGGGCTTGTTGTTATATTAGTTGTCTTTTGGAGTAACTTTTTGGACTTTGCATATAAATCGTTGGGTTTTGTGTCTAACTATTTGAGTTAAGGTTGTCTTTTTGACAAACTTTTGGACTTTGAATGTAACTATTTGGTCTTTTGTGTCTAAATATTCTGAGTTTGGGTTGTCTTTTTGACAAAATTTTGGACTTTGCATATAACATTTATGACTTTCGTGTCTAACTATTCTGAGTTTGGGTTGTCTTTTTGACAAAGTTTTGGCCTTTGAATATAACATTTACGACTTTTGTGTCGAACTAGTATCACTTTGAGACAAAATTTGTAGGGTTTTGCGTTCAACTTTTTGGTTATGAGACGAAATTTGGGGTTAAGTGTTACATTAGTTGTCTTTTGGAGTAACTTTTTGGACTTTGCCTATAAATTGTTGGGTTTTGTGTCTAACTATTCTGAGTTTGGGTTGTCTTTTTGACAAACTTTTGGACTTTGTATATAATATTTACGACTTTTGTGTCGAACTAGTATCACTTTGGGACTAAATTTTTAGGGTTTTGAGTTCAACTGTTTGGTTATGAGACGAAATTTTGGGGTTAAGTGTTACATTAGTTGTCTTTTGGAGTAACTTTTTGGACTTTACCTATAAATTGTTGGGTTTTGTGTCTAACTATTTTGAGTTTGGGTTGTCTTTTTAACAAACTTTTGGATTTGAATATAACATTTACGACTTTCGTGTCTAACAATTACGACTTTGGGACTAAATTTGTAGAGTTCGTGTTCAACTTTGTGCATATGAGCCGAAATTTTGGGATTAAGTATTACATTAGTTGTCTTTTGGAGTAACTTTTTGGACTTTGCCTATAAATTGTTGGGTTTTGTGTCTAACTATTTTGAGTTTGGGTTGTCTTTTTGACAAACTTTTAGACTTTGTATATAACATTTACGACTTTTGTGTCGAACTAGTATCACTTTGGGACTAAATTTTTAGGGTTTTGAGTTCAACTTTTGGTTATGAGACGAAATTTTGGGGTTAAGTGTTATATTAGTTGTCTTTTGGAGTAACTTTTTGGACTTTGCATATACATTTTTGAGCTTTGCATCTAACTATTTTGAGTTTGGGTTGTCTTTTTGACAAACTTTTGGACTATGCATATAACATTTACGACTTTCGTGTCTAACAATTACAACTTTGGACCTAAATTTGTAGAGTTTGTGTTCAACTTTGTGAGTATGAACCAAAATTTTAGGGTTTGGAACTAAGTTTTCTTACCTGAAATGATCATCTTTACTGTTGTCTGTCATTCGTTGAAGTGATAAAGATATGGAACTCCAAAGTCTAAGAGCTGAAGTAATCACCTTTAATGATGTATGTCGTTCGTTGAAGTGGGAAACATTGGTATTAAAGCCTTCAGCGGTCAAAATGAGGTCATAGAACTCTTCTGGAATTGCCTCAGGGGTCAAAACGAGTTCAAGTAACCCACCACCCCGCATTTTTCCCCACTGCTGACCCGACAGCCACTACCTACGCTTGGGCTAACGCGCTTTTCTGATTGGTTAATCTAGCTGTCAGCCATTTCTTCGCCCCGCCTCCTATGTTAATACTCTTTTCTGATTGGTTAATCCCGATATCAAGCGATGTTGGCATAGTCACTCGCTGATTGGCTAATTTATTCATTTCTTACCAGGTTATATTTAAACTAGACGGCGTTATAAGTTTGGTTGATTCAAGGAAAGTTACTGTTCACACTAGCGGATTTTTGCACAGTAAGTTGGCTTGTTTTCTCTTAACGTATGTTAAGGCTTATCGATAACAGGTTATATTCGGTGTAGATGATTGAGACTATATTTTACGCTGTAAGTTTGAATGTTTTCTCTTAAAGTATGGTAAGACTTACGATAACACGTTATTCAACTGTATTGATGTAAAGTAGTTAAGATAAGTAATGTTGAATGTAATGTTCCTTCATTTTTCTTATTGGTTGATTAAAGTATGATATACCAGACAACCGCCATACACCCTACATACCACACTAGATGACCTCCATACACCCCTCACGACACAGTAGACGACCTCCATACACCCCTCACGACACACTAAACGCCCTCTATACACCCAATATGACACACTAAACGACCTACATACACCCATCATGACACACTAGACGCCCTCTATACACCCAATATGACACACTAGACGACCCCTATACAACCATCATGACACACTAAACGCCCTCTATACACCCAATATGACACACTAGACGACCTCCGTACACCCATCACGACATACTAGCCGACCTCCATTGACCCATCACGGCACACTAGACGACCCCTATACAACCATCATGACACACTAGACGACCCCTATACAACCATCATGACACACTAAACGCCCTCTATACACCCAATATGACACACTAGACGACCTCCGTACACCCATCACGGCACACTAGACGACCCCTATACAACCATCATGACACACTAGACGACCCCTATACAACCATCATGACACACTAGACGACCCCTATACAACCATCATGACACACTAAACGCCCTCTATACACCCAATATGACACACTAGACGACATCCGTACACCCATCACGACATACTAGCCGACCTCCATTGACCCATCACGGCACACTAGACGACCCCTATACAGCCCTTATTACACACTAGGCGACCTCCATACACCCATCGCTGCGATGAACATACTAGCAAGACAGACTGTATAAACTGTAAGGGTGTTAAAGCATACACCAAACGAACGCCCGGGCTTTTTAAACTAGAGTACGAAGGGACAGCTCTTGTTAGCTTATGTAGTAAGACGTACCATTGTAGTGGGGATTATGATAAAATCAGTTGTAAAGGGTTAAGCAAGCAACACAACAAATTAGATAAAGATATGTTTTTAGAGGTTCTCGCTACGCAAAAGGCCAAGGGTGGAAAAATGTAGGTTTCAAAGTCTTAAATAATTCCATATTTTCCTACAGTCAAACAAGAAATGCTCTTTCCTATTTCTATATAAAAAGAAAGGTAGCTGATGATAACGTCTCGACTACGCCTTTAGATATTTAACTCTTTACACTACCAGCTTAGCCTAACCAGGAATCTCTAACAGTTTCACCCCTTATGATTCATCGACGCCACATAGCTAAGCAGCCGCCCAACTACCTAGCTATAAATAAATGTTATCCTTGTACTATATATTTACGCCATGTACTAACTATTTTTGTAATGTTATATAAATCCACTGTATGTTATACACCTATTGAGATAATAAAAGAATAAAATATATCTTTGTCTTCTGTTTTATATTGATTGTTTTTCATTGATGTTGTATAATCTACTAACCTATCACTAACGATCAAGTACATAAAGAACTCCAAAGTCAGCATACACCAGACATAAACAGGTCACTTCCGGGGTCACTGGGACCAGCGGTCACGGTTAACTCCCCCTGCGCCTACAGTACATTAGGCGCGCCGCGCGCCTACTATATATCTTTGTTAATTTAGCGCCTAAATACGGCATAGTTACACCCTTGTATACTACTCTCAACTACAGCACAAATATTTCTACACAATAAGAGCGGAATAAAGCTGTCTGCTCAATTAATTCCAGAGAGCAATGGACATCTACTTACGTTAAATGACAATCTAGAGCCTCGCTAAAGAACTCTGCAATGACGCAATAAAGTTTCGAATCATTCTCCAGGGAACGACATATAACGACTCCCTGATCACTTAGCTATTTCTGTTATCATTACAGTTGTTTACCGCTGACACGTTAGTCGATGTGCTCATCTCTTTCTTTACATGAAGATATAATACACATCTGATATTTTACACATTCAAAGTGATTAACAGGAGTTATATATTAACATTTACACAAGTGTGTGGTTACAAATGTAATATTGCGTCCCATGAAGCTTTCAGATTTACCCATTTTTGAATTGTTTGTTACGAGTCATCAGCATCATCAAGTACCGGGCCTGCTGGCGTAGGCGATCACGTGTCTCCACAATTTTCGACCCCGACAGTTATTTATCATTTATGTTGTTGACCTTCTGCCAATTCATTCTCTTAAGCTCTCTGGTATCTTTTCTCTTTGCTTTCGTCTATCTCGTCGTCCCTGAATTTTCCCAGTTATTACATATGTACCAGCTGTTACCTTCTCATTACATGGCCAACAAATGATTGTTTCTTCCTAAAATTGGAAATTAGCTCTCTTTTTGCTTCGGCCTCTTTCAAAATGTCTTCATTACTCTTCATAGTTGTCCATGGTATTCTCAACATTCTTCTGTAAAACACACTTCTACAGACTCCAGTGATTTTCTTGTCTGTTGTCCTATTGTCCATGATTCACACCCATATGTTAAGACTGGCTCTACGTAACATTTAAGAACTCTTCCTCTTGTTTCTATTGTCAAAAATGGATTGCATAGTATCTTCCTCATTTTTTGGCTGCTTTTGCCCGAGCCATTCTGCATCTCACCTCTGTTGTACATCTTCCGTATGAGGTTAACAAAGTTCCCAAATATTTAAATTCATTTACCTGTTTTAATATTGTTCCACTTGTCTCTTTTGTGCACTGAGGTGATGTCTTTTTCTTTGTTGTTACCATTACTTCTGTCTGTTTGCTATTAAGGCTGAGTACTTTATTTTTGCTTTCTTTCACTATAATGTCCAACATTTCTTGTAACTCATTTTCACTCTTAGCGATTAAGACTGTATCATCAGCATACCTTAGATTATTTATATTATGACCTCCAACTTTTATTCAATTGTTACGAGTATTAACTACACAAATATCAATTGATACTTTCATATTTCATTTTGTTGAAAACTGACATTCTTGAGTGTGGTGTCACAAAATTAAACCACTTCCATAAAATACCAATTGTAACAATCGGTGAAATGTATTTGGCTCAGGATTATCAATAAATCATCTATAAATACTGCAACATTTACAAAATTAGAACTAATATGTCTCTTTGAAATTAAAACAAACAGTTGTGTCGTTTTTTTTTTTTAATTGGTCGTTGGTATTCCAGTTGTGTTGGTCGCCTCTCAATAATTTAAATTTGATGACATCACACATGTCGTCTGATTGTTGTAATTTCTCCTCTACCAACCCGATCTCTTCTCTTCTATAGTCCAGTTCTCTTATTTCTCCTCTACCAACCCGATCTCTTCTCTTCTATAGTCCAGTTCTCTTATTTCTCCTCTACAACCCGATCTCTTCTCTTCTATAGTCCAGTTCTCTTATTTCTCCTCTACCAACCCGATCTCTTCTCTTCTATAGTCCAGTTCTCTTATTTCTCCTCTACCACCCGATCTCTTCTCTTCTATAGTCCAGTTCTCTTATTTCTCCTCTACCAACCCGATCTCTTCTCTTCTATAGTCCAGTTCTCTTATTTCTCCTCTTCCAACCCGATCTCTTCTCTTCTATAGTCCAGTTCTCTTATTTCTCCTCTACCAACCCGATCTCTTCTCTTCTATAGTCCAGTTCTCTTATTTCTCCTCTACCAACCCGATCTCTTCTCTTCTATAGTCCAGTTCTCTTATTTCTCCTCTACCAACCCAATCTCTTCACTTCAGTAGCCATGTTCACTAACAAAGGCTGTACCACAACTGCTTATTGAGCGAATCAATTCCGAGGAAGAGGTATGTTTACAGCACTCGAAAAAAATGACAAATAATCAACAACAGAAAAAATATGGACCAAAGCAGGATCGAACCCCTACTCAGTGGCACAGTGCCTTGCCACGAAAAGCGAAACGCTATTGAACACTGACACTCAGCTAACTGCTTATTGATTTGCGTGTACTTGACCCATACTTTTTTAGGAGAAAGAATTTCACTGAAACATGTACACTACATGGTGACAGCAGTAGGCCTTTACCGCACCACATCAGTTAATCTTCTCAGACTCTAGAAATGGAAAATATCGCAATAATTATTTAAAGTAACAACAGTAACTAGTACTACCACTACCGTAATAATTGTTTAAAGTAACAACAGTAACTAGTACTACCACTACCGTAATAATTGTTTAAGTAACAACAGTAACCAGTACTACCACTACCGTAATAATTATTTAAAGTAACAACAGTAACAAGTACCACCACTACCGCAATAATTGTTTAAATTAACAACAGTAACCAGTACTACCACTACCGCAATAATTGTTTAAAGTAACAACAGTAACTAGTACTACCACTACCGTAATAATTGTTTAAAGTAACTACAGTAAATAGTACTACCACTACCGTAATAATTGTTTAAAATAACAACAGTAACTAGTACTACCACTGCCGCAATAATTGTTTAAAGTAACAACAGTAACCAGTACTACCACTACCGCAATAATTGTTTAAAGTAACAACAGTAACTAGTACTACCACTACCGTAATAATTGTTTAAAGTAACTACAGTAACTAGTACTACCACTACCGTAATAATTGTTTAAAGTAACAACAGTAACTAGTACTACCACTACCGCAATAATTGTTTAAAGTAACAACAGTAACTAGTACTACCACTACCGCAATAATTGTTTAAAGTAACAACAGTAACTAGTACTACCACTACCGCAATAATTGTTTAAAGTAACTACAGTAACTAGTACTACCACTACCGTAATAATTGTTTAAAGTAACAACAGTAACTAGTACTACCACTACCGTAATAATTGTTTAAAGTAACAACAGTAACTAGTACTACCACTACCGCAATAATTATTTAAAGTAACAACAGTAACTAGTACTACCACTACCATAATAATAGTTTAAAGTAACAACAGTAACTAGTACTACCACTACCGTAATAATTGTTTAAAGTAACTACAGTAACCAGTACTACCACTACCGTAATAATTGTTTAAAGTAACTACAGTAACTAGTACTACCACTACCGTAATAATTGTTTACAGTAACTAGTACTACAACTACCGTAATAATTGTTTAAAGTAACTACAGTAACTAGTACTACCACTACCGTAATAATTGTTTAAAGTAACTACAGCAACAAGTACTACCACTACCGTAATAATTGTTTTAAAGTAACTACAGCAACAAGTACTACCACTACCGTAATCATTGTTTAAAGTAACTACAGCAACAAGTACTACCACTACCGTAATAATTGTTTAAAGTAACTACAGCAACAAGTACTACCACTACCGTAATAATTGTTTAAAGTAACTACAGCAACAAGTACTACCACTACCGTAATAATTGTTTAAAGTAACAAAAGTAACTAGATTAGGGTTGGGTTGCCACCGCTGGCTGCTATAACAAATGGTTAAGGTTGGGTTGCCACCGCTGGCTGCTATAACAAATGGTTAAGGTTGGGTTGCCACCGCTGGCTGCTATAACACAGGGTTAGGGTCGGGTTGCCACCGCTGGCTGCTATAACAAATGGTTAGGGTTGGGTTGCCACCGCAGGCTGCTATAACAAATGGTTAAGGTTGGGTTGCCACCGCTGGCTGCTATAACAAATGGTTAAGGTTGGGTTGCCACCGCTGGCTGCTATAACACAGGGTTAGGGTCGGGTTGCCACCGCTGGCTGCTATAACAAATGGTTAGGGTTGGTTGCCACCGATGACTGCTATAACAAATGGTTAAGGTTGGGTTGCCACCGCTGGCTGCTATAACACAGGGTTAGGGTCGGGTTGCCACCGCTGGCTGCTATAACAAATGGTTAGGGTTGGGTTGCCACCGATGGCTGCTATAACACAGGGTTAGGGTCGGGTTGCCACCGCTGGCTGCTATAACAAATGGTTAGGGTTGGGTTGCCACCGCTGGCTGCTATAACAAATGGTTAGGGTCGGGTTGCCACCGCTGGCTGCTATAACAAATGGTTAGGGTTGGGTTGCCACCGATGGCTGCTATAACACAAAGACCTAACGAGCAATGTAACCAAAAACATGCCCCTCTTGTGTCCCGCAATCGTGTGGCTTACCAGGAATATGATCTCATTGAAACCATTCAACTGTCTTAGAAAGGAATATAGTGCCAGGCAGTGCCCGACCATGTCAGTGAAATCACTACATCTCACAGCTACTCATAGTGCCAGGCAGTGCTCGGACCATCTAAGTAAATCCACTATAGCTCATAGCTCCTCAGAGTGCCAGTCAATGCCCGACCGTGTATGTAAAATCACTACACCTCACAGCTCCTCAAAGTGCCAGGCAGTCCTCGACGTGTCAGTAAAACCACTACATCTCACAGCTCCAAAGAGTGCCAGTCAGTGCCCGACCGTGTCAGTAAAATCACTACATCTCACAGCTCCTCAGAGTGCCAGGCAGTGCCCGACCAGTCAGTGCCCGACCGTGTCAGTAAAATCACTACATCTCACAACTATTCAAGATTTGTTCACAATTACTTGAGCGTCAATTTTTGGGGTACTTGTCTTTTCTTGGTTTTTCTTGGGTTCTACACCTTGTCAACAATGGTAGTGTTTGTTGTTGTGGTAGTGTTTGTTGTTGTGGTAGTGTTTGTTGTGCTCGTTCTTGTTGTTGTGGTAGTGTTTGTTGTTGTGGTAGTGTTTGTTGTTGTGGTAGTGTTTTTTGTTGTGGTAGTGTTTGTTGCTGTGGTAGTGTTTGTAGTTGTGGCAGTGTGTGTTGTTGTGGTAGTGTTTGTAGTTGTGGCAGTGTTTGTTGTTGTGGTAGTGTTTGTAGTTGTTGCAGTGTTTTTGTTGTGGTAGTGTTTTTTGTTGTGGTAGTGTTTTTTGTTGTGGTAGTGTTTGTTGTTGAGGTAGTGTTTGTTGTTGTGGTAGTGTTTTTTGTTGTGGTAGTGTTTGTTGTTGAGGTAGTGTTTGTAGTTGTGGTAGTGTTTTTTGTTGTGGTAGTGTTTGTTGTTGAGGTAATGTTTGTAGTTGTGGTAGTGTTTGTTGTTGTGGCAGTGTTTGTAGTTGTGGTAGTGTTTGTTGTTGTGGTAGTGTTTTTGTTGTAGTAGTGTTTGTTGTTGTGGTGGTGTTTGTTGTTGTGGTAGTGTTTGTTGCTGTGGTAGTGTTTGTTGTTGCGGTAGTGGTAGTAGATAAATGAGAAACAAATGTGACAGAAAAAAAGAAGCACAGGAAAAAGTGTGTGTTTCATGACTTAAAACATATAATAAATATGAATTCTGCATGTTTCAAGATTATTAAAGAAATATGTTTAAAACACTGGGGAAAAAATCACAAACAAACAATAGAAAAAACAAAGAACAATAGACAGCCCAGAGCAGAATCTAAACCGTGTGTCTCGCAAACAGCGTCTTGCCAGGAAAAACTACGCACTACGGCCAACTACGACGCACTATGGTACACGACCAACTACGACGCACTACGGTACACGACCAACTACGACGCACTACGGTACACGGCCAACTACGACGCACTACGGTACACGACCAACTACGACGCACTACGGTACACGACCAACTACGACGCACTACGGTACACGACCAAGTAAGCAACGTTTAAAGGTTCCTATCATTGGCAATGTCTTTTACGCATGTGTACTCACGACTATAGAAAAGAGTTACGAGCATAACTCGGGAATTAATTGTATATCTGTAATTTCCTATATAGCATTATAATCCTAAGACAAGTATCTTTCGGATAAGGTAGGGCTGAATACTTGCGTTGTTGCAGACAAACAGTTATAGGACGAAACAGCACGACTAGTAGTTTGTTATGGTTTATATGGCCTGTGACGTCCTGACAGTCAGCTGGTAGCAAGCAATCATGGTAAGTGAGTAGTTTGGCAAAAATGTGAATGTCTAATGATGATTTAGTCGAGAAGGTTAGACTATAGGCAAATAATAATAAATGAATAGTATAATGAATGGGACTATTAACCATGTTTATCTAACGACTAGGACGTCCATTCTCTCAGTTAAACAATGATTTCCAGGTCTTCACTTGTAATATCTTTATGTTGGTAGTTCATTCGCAGTTAAACAATGATATCCAGGTCTTCACTTGTAATATCTTTATGTTGATAGTTCATTAGCAGTTACACATGATATCCAGGTATTTATTTATCATATCTTTATCAGTTATCTAGCCTTGGTCCACACATGCGCCATGAGCGCGCCATGACCACAACGTGATGTAATTGCTTGTGTACACTCCAACAAGGTCTGGTGACATCTTCAACAGACAACGAAATAAAGATAAACTCTATTACATCTAGAATGAGCGCGACAAAACACCTCAATACTTGCTAGTTTGAGTGTACTATACACCCCACTACTTGCTATGTCCCGCTCATCCTAGATGTAATAGCGTTTATCTTTATTTCGTTGTTCGTTTGTGTTCTCATCTTCTGAAGAAGGCCACATGTAGGCTGACACATCAGTATTTGGTTGTGTTCTATTTTTGTAAAGCTGTCACCATTACCTGTAGGAGTGTACGTCACAGCCCACTACTGGCTCTTACTACCAGCTTTACCGCAGCACTGCAATTATGCACCTATTCCCCTGTAGTTGCTTTCCCTTTTCGCGATAAACTGAGGTCCACACAAGGAGGCTTGGCTTCAAAAAAGTGATCGACGCGAAGAAAATGTCGAAACCATCAGGATTATTGAATCAATCTCAGAGACGAAAATACAGCTAAATTAGATATAACTTCATGAAAATTGTTTGATTTATTCTGCCGTAAATAGCAGCCAGCAGTCTAATCCTATTATGCATCTTAACTAGGATATGAGAAACAATAGCAGTAAAAATATAATCAAATTATTAATCTATAACTAAGTTTGGAGAAAGAATAACAACAAATAATGTAATGCAATTATTTACTTATAGTATAGCAGAATCAATAACAGCAGCATGCATTATAATGTAATTATTTGTAAATATAATAACAACAAAAATAACAGCCAGAAATAGTAATCATTTCAGATAGGATAACAGAAACGTATACAACTTGTCACTATTCACTTCTTTGTTATGTGATGTTAACTGTAATGATAACAACAAAACCTTAAGATTAACAATCGGTGTTACATGAAGGAAATGGTCAATTGGTGCTACATGAAGGAAATGGTCAATTGGTGCTACATGAAGGAAATGGTCAATTGGTGTTACATGAAGGAAATGGTCAATTAGTGTTACATGAAGGAAATGGTCAATTGGTGTTACATGAAGGAAATGGTCAATTGGTGTTACATGAAGGAAATGGTCAATTGGTGCTACATGAAGGAAATGGTCAATTGGTGTTACATGAAGAAAATGGTCAATTAGTGTTACATGAAGGAAATGGTCAATTGGTGTTACATGAAGGAAATGGTCAATTGGTGCTACATGAAGGAAATGGTCAATTGGTGTTACATGAAGGAAATGGTCAATTGGTGTTACATGAAGGAAATGGTCAATTGGTGCTACATGAAGGAAATGGTCAATTGGTGTTACATGAAGGAAATGGTCAATTGGTGTTACATGAAGGAAATGGTCAATTAGTGTTACATGAAGGAAATGGTCAATTGGTGTTACATGAAGGAAATGGTCAATTAGTGTTACATGAAGGAAATGGTCAATTAGTGTTACATGAAGGAAATGGTCAATTGGTGTTACATGAAGGAAATGGTCAATTGGTGTTACATGAAGGAAATGGTCAATTGGTGTTACATGAAGCAAGTGGTCAATTGGTGTTACATGAAGGAAATGGTCAATTAGTGTTACATGAAGGAAATGGTCAATTAGTGTTACATGAAGGAAATGGTCAATTGGTGTTACATGAAGGAAATGGTCAATTAGTGATATATGAAGGAAATGGTCAATTAGTGTTACATGAAAGAAATGGTCAATTAGTGTTACATGAAGGAAATGGTCAATTAGTGTTACATGAAGGAAATGGTCAATTAGTGTTACATGAAGGAAATGGTCAATTAGTGTTACATGAAGGAAATGGTCAATTAGTGTTACATGAAGCAAATGGTCAATTCAAACTATGCACATTTTTTAAGGAGAGGGAAAAAGGGTGGGGGGAGGGGGGGCTGCAGCAATGGTGACATTTCCGGTTATATAATTCCCAGTGATGACATTCTCAGTGATGTCATTCATAGTGATGTCATTCACAGGGATGTCATCCTCAATTATATAATTCCCAGTGATGTCATTCCCAGGGATGTCATCCTCAATTATATAATTCCAGTGATGTCATTCCTAGGGATGTCATCCTCAATTATATAATTCCCAGCGATGTCGTTCCCAGTCATGACATTTTCAATGATGTCATTCCCAGTGATGTCATTCCCAGTGATGTCATTCCCAGTGATGGCATTTCCAGTGACGTCATTCCCAGTGATGACATTTTAAGTGATGTCATTCCCATTGATGTCATTCCCAGTGATGACATTCTCAGTGATGTCATTCCCAGTGATGTCATTCCCAGTGATGTCATTCCCAGTGGTGTCATTCCCAGTGGGAGCATGCCAGTGGAGACTACAAGACAAAGATAAAAAACAAACAAACTATTAATTCCTTCCTTGATCCGTCGTCTCCGTATCGAAGGTTGGCTACCATGGAGCGTCATTCCGCCATGTCTTTTGCTTTGATGCAGATTGTCATAGTCTGACTTGTCCATCTTTTGATGTTACTCGTCCATGTTAATCTTGGTCTGCTTCTGTCTCAATCTACCTTGTATTTTTTCCTTCCAAGATTACTTTTAGTTGGCTGCTGTGTCTTTTAACTTGCCCCAAAATCTCATGTGTCTTGTTTGAATTGTGTTTAGTATTTCTCGTTTCATTTTTAGCTGTTTAGATTAGCAACAACAACACACATCAACATGTGACACAACACCTGCAAGGCAGTAAACTTCAAGTTACCGAGGACATGTATCTTCCAGATAGCAACATGCGGTTCTGAATCATGGACAATCTCGTAAACAGAAAAGAAGATCATCGATTCATTGGAAACAAAATGCTCAAAGAAAAACTCTTAAAACACTTTGGATAATGAAAAGGCGCAATGAAGACATATTCATCTTCTTCTTTTCTCTTTTCACTGATACCTAAAAGGTGTCGTGGTTTATATTATTTATAGTTCTTGAGCTGCTCGAACTGTCTGAATTAGTGATTTTCCTTTGTTGTTACATGTCTCTGTCAATGCATCTATCCATCTTCTTCTTTTTTATATTTTCACTGATACCTAAAAGGTGTCGTGGTTTATATCATTTGTCGTTCTTGAGCTGCTCGAATTGTCTGAATTAGTGATTTTCCTTTGTTGTTACATGTCTCTATCACTGCATCTATTCATCTTTTTCTGGGTCTTCCTCTTGGTCTTTTTCCATGCATTCTCGAGAAGAACGCCCTTGATGGTGATTGGTGAGGATTCATTCTGACCAGGTGACCAAACCATTTAAGCTGTTGTTGTTCTATACATTCTTGGCAGGGTTTGTTCCTACCATTTTTCTTATGGTTTCATTTGGTATTCTATCTCTTCTTGTGTTGTTTGTTACTTTTCTCAAGCATCGCATCTCACATGTATTGATCTTTCTTAAATGGGGTTTAGAAAGGGTCCATGTTTGACTTTCATAGCACAAAGTTGGTATGAAAATGCTATTTATTATTTGTTGTTTAGCTGGCATAGAAATGTTTGGATGTCTTAGCAATGGTGAAAGCTAGTATGTGACAGCATTTGCTTTTTGTATTCTCATGCCAATTTCTCTGTCTAGTTTTCCATCTTCTGTGAACATTGTGCCCAAATACTTGAATTCCTCTACTTGTTTTATTTCTTTATCTTTGATCTTGATGTTTAATGGGTGTCTTAATCTGCTTATTCTTATAGCCTCTGTTTTTGCTGTATTAATTTTCATACTGTAGTTAAGACATATTAGAAAAAGAAGACATATTAAAAGACTTAAACATTAAAAATAACTGGTTTATAAACACCATTCTTTAGAGGAAATTAAAATACTATGGCCACGTCAAAAGACACAGTGGACTGGAAAGAATAATAGAAAGCATGTTTCCTTGGCGACGCATCAGGAGCAGATCAAGAAGAGAGTGGTTTCAAGACATCAAGGAGACATTGAGGATGATAACTGATGAAGATGGAGATCTGGCTAGAGAGAGAGAGAGAGAGAGAGATTCATTCAGACGATCTGCGGTGAATGTAACGTTCTGTTGGTGATCTGGCTAGAGACAGAGATTCTTTCAGACGATCTGCGGTGAATGTAACGTTCTGTTGGTGATCTGGCTAGAGACAGAGATTCTTTCAGACGATCTGCGGTGAATGTAACGTTCTGTTGGTGATCTGGCTAGAGACAGAGATTCTTTCAGACGATCTGCGGTGAATGTAACGTTCTGTGGGTGATCTGGCTAGAGACAGAGATTCTTTCAGACAGGCTGTGGTGAATGTAACGTTCTGTGGGTGATCTGGCTAGAGACAGAGATTCTTTCAGACGGGCTGTGGTGAATGTAACGTTCTGTGGGTGATCTGGCCAGAGACAGAGATTCTTTCAGACGATCTGCGGTGAATGTAACGTTCTGTGGGTGATCTGGCTAGAGACAGAGATTCTTTCAGATGATCTGCGGTGAATGTAACGTTCTGTGGGTGATCTGGCTAGAGACAGAGATTCTTTCAGATGATCTGCGGTGAATGTAACGTTCTGTGGGTGATCTGGCTAGAGACAGAGATTCTTTCAGATGGGCTGTGGTGAATGTAACGTTCTGTGGGTGATCTGGCTAGAGACAGAGATTCTTTCAGACGATCTGCGGTGAATGTAACGTTCTGTTGGTGATCTGGCTAGAGACAGAGATTCTTTCAGACGATCTGCGGTGAATGTAACGTTCTGTGGGTGATCTGGCTAGAGACAGAGATTCTTTCAGACGATCTGCGGTGAATGTAACGTTCTGTTGGTGATCTGGCTAGAGACAGAGATTCTTTCAGACGATCTGCGGTGAATGTAACGTTCTGTGGGTGATCTGGCTAGAGACAGAGATTCTTTCAGACGGGCTGTGGTGAATGTAACGTTCTGTGGGTGATCTGGCTAGAGACAGAGATTCTTTCAGACGATCTGCGGTGAATGTAACGTTCTGTTGGTGATCTGGCTAGAGACAGAGATTCTTTCAGACGATCTGCGGTGAATGTAACGTTCTGTGGGTGATCTGGCTAGAGACAGAGATTCTTTCAGACGGGCTGTGGTGAATGTAACGTTCTGCAAAGGAAATACGACCTGACGATGACTTTCAACATTCTCCTCTGACACCTCATTTCAACAGTGATAACTCCGCCTACAAACAGCTGTTACAGAAAGATTAAAAAACACAGACAAATAAAATGTCCGGAACAAATACATACTGACGTTGATGCGCGGGACGGTAAGGCGCTAGATACTGTGCAACGCAGTCTTTTAAAAAATGACATAGGAAGTGAAAGCCTTGGACATTTGTCGCTTTTTATCATTTTTGTGACCATTAATGTTCAAGTATATGGAATGCCGGGAAAATAGCATGTTAGATCCGTGTATCTGACGTCACATATTGAAGTAAATCTGACTATACGACGTCACACGTGAAAGTAAATTCGAGTATGGGACATCGCAAGTGAAAGTAAATCCGTTTATGGGGCGACACGTGTGAAAGTAAATCCGACTGCGATGTTTCACTCCAGAAGTTGGCCGTAGATTGTCTTGTATATCGGTGATTGTGCAGATGATTGTTATTACCAGAGATTTCTTGCTCCTGATTCTCACTTTCCATCTCTAACGAAAGCTCCATTTTGACATGTTCATGTGAAACTCATGTTAACTCTTTTCTGTGAGCTTGAGACTCATGTTAACTATTTCCTGTGAGATTCATGTTATCTTTTTCCTTTGAGACTCATGTTAACCATTTCCTTTGAGATTCATGTTAACTCTTCCCTGTGAAACTCATGTTAACTCTTTTTGTGAGCTTGAGACTCATGTTGACTATTTCCTGTGAGATTCATGTTAACTATTTCCTTTTAGATTTATGTTAACTATTTCCTTTGAGACTCATGTTAACTATTTCCTTTGAGATTCATGTTAACTCTTCCCTGTGAAATTCATGTTAACTCTTTCCTGTGAAACTCATGTTAACTCTTTCCTGTGAAACTCATGTTAACTCTTTCCTATGAAACTCATGTTAACTCTTTCGTTTGAGACTCATGTTAACTATTTCCTTTGAGATTCATGTAACTCTTTCCTGTGAAACTTATGTTAACTCTTTCCTGTGAAACTCATGTTAACTCTTTCCTGTGAAACTCATGTTAACTATTTCCTGTGAGACTCATGTTAACTATTTCCTGTGAGATTCATGTTAACTATTTTCTGTGAGACTCATGTTAACTATTTTCTGTGAGACTCATGTTAACTATTTCCTGTGAGATTCACGTTAACTATTTCCTTTTAGGGGGTTAAGGCAAAGAAATGTAAATGAATGCATAAAACTGCGAAGCTGCAGTAAAGCTGAATGTGAGGGAAAATTGAAAAAAAAAATTGAAAAAAGGGTATGGTAGCAGCAAAACATATACACCCTATTTCCTGTGAGACTCATGTTAACTCTTTCCTGTGAGACTCATGTTAACTATTTCATGTGAGACTCATGTTAACTCTTTCCTGTGAAACTCATGTTAACTCTTTCCTGTGAGACTCATGTTAACTCTTTCCTGTGAGACTCATGTTAACTCTTTCCTGTGAGACTCATGTTAACTCTTTCCTGTGAGACTCATGTTAACTATTTCGCTGTAGGTAGATCTCCTGCTAGGAGTCTTTCTTGCCTTCTCCTCACGCCTCCTTCCTTTGATAGACATCCTGTGTATTGATGTGGCCCGTGATTAAGTTCTACAATACCGGCTGTACCGAATAGACGAAAACCTAGCGTCTTTTTTCAGTACAAGGAAATAATAGGTAGCATATTTTATAGTTTCTTGTCTACATTCTATTTATATAAATATACATCCTAAGAACATTGATAGAAAGAGCTGTAGTGAAAGATCTATATATGTGCTGTATACGTTACAAATAAGCATTTGACAAAGTAAAACATGTGGAAATAATCAATATGCTGGAGAAATTAAACATCGATGGCAAGGATATGCTATCACAAAAAAAACATGTACTGGCAACAAACGGCAGCCATAAGAATTAGCAACCAAAACAGGACAGTCTCAATAACAAGGAATCAGACAAGGCTGTGTTCTATTATCGGTTTTATTTTCACTTTACAGCAAAACTATTATGGAGCAACAGAAGATATAAATGAATTAAAGTCGGCGGTCACAACATAAATAATTTGCGATATGGCGATGACACAGTCTTAATAGCAGGGACAAAGAATGAACTACAAGAAATGATAGACATAATAGTAAAAGAAAACAACAAGAAAGGTCTAGTCTGAATAGTAAGAAAACTGAAGTAATGGTTATATCAAAGAAACAATCATCACCGTCATGCAGCATAAAAATAAACAGGACAAATCTGAAACAAGTACAACGTTTCAAATACTTGGGGACAATAATTACATCAGATGGGAGATGCACCACATAAATAAAAAGCAGAATAGCTCAGGCCAAAATAGCATTTCAGAAAATGAAAAATATCTTATGTAACAAATCTATGTCAATAAAAATGAGAAAGAGAGTTCATTGATGCTATATAGAACCAATTCTGACCTATGGAAGCGAATCATGGACAGTAGACAAACAAATGAAAAGACGATTAGAGGCCACAGAGATGGGATTTCTCAGAAGAATGTTGAAAGTTCACTGGACGGCTAAAAAGAACAATGAGGAAGTTCTCAAAGAGGCCAACACAAAAAAGGAGCTCATAAAATATCAGAAAGAAGCAATCAACATTTTTATGGCACATCATGAGAAGTGGAAAGTTGGAATACTTAGTTACAACTGGCAAAACACTAGGAAATAGAGATGGCGAGCGATAAAGAGAGAAGAAACTAGATAGCTTGGTGTCATAGCAAACAGTCAACAACAGAACTGATACGATGTACTGCGGATAGAAGATTGTGGAAGGACATGATCGCCTACTCCAACCGGTATGGCACATGAGGATGGTTGATAGAACGGCCCGACATTGTCTGAATGTTGTTTGATTGCTCGACTGTTGTTTGATTGCTCGACTGTTGTTTGATTGCTCGACTGTTGTTTGATTGCTCGACTGTTGTTTGATTGCTCGACTGTTGTTTGATTGCTCGACTGTTGTTTGATTGCTCGACTGTTGTTTGATTGCTCGACTGTTGTTTGATTGCTCGACTGTTGTTTGATTGCTCGACTGTTGTTTGATTGCTCGACTGTTGTTTGATCGCTCGACTGCTGTTCCTCTCAACCACGTTTCCCAACTCATGCTATAGTCTGTCTATGTATTTCACTTCATCGATTTGCTTTAAGAGTTCCTTTTAGTTAGCAGCCTCGTTCTGGAGAAATCTGTTTCTTTGAAGTGGCTATTAATTCTGTACTTTTATTATTCAGTTTGCGAACTGTGTAACGTCTGTCACTACAATAACAGGATATTTTGCTGTGCTTCGGCTACTCGCTGTTAAAATGCTAATGGTTGAATGGCGTATTAATCTGAGGTATGCTGATGTTACCAGAAATGTTGGACATTATAGTGAAGGAAAGCAAAAATAAAGGACTGAGCCTTAATAGCAAAAAGGCAGAAGTAATGGTAACAACAAAGAAAAAAACATCACCTCAGTGCAAAATAAAGACAAGTGGAACAATATTAAAACAGGTAAATGAATTTAAATATTTGGGAACTTTGTTAACCTCAGACGGAAGATGTACACAGAGGTGAGATGCAGAATGGCTCAGCAAAAGCAGCTTTCCAAAAAATGAGGAAGATACTATGAAATCCATTTTTGACAATAGAAACAAGAAAAAGAGTTCTTAAATGTTATGTAGAGCCAGTCTTAACATATGGATGTGAATCACGGACAATAGGACAACAGACAAGAAAATCACTGGAGTCTGTAGAAATGTGGTTTACAGAATAATGTTGAGTGTACCATGGACAGCTAAGAAGAGTAATGAAAATGTTCTGAAAGAGGTCAAAGCAAAAAGAGAGCTAATTTCCAATATTAGGAAGAAACAATCATCATTTGTTGGCCATATAATGAGAAGAGAACAACTGGAATATATTGTAATAACTGGAAAAATTGAGGGACGAAGAGATAGAGGGAAGCAAAGA
This sequence comes from Megaustenia siamemsis, assembly GCA_032433765.1. Lineage (NCBI taxonomy): Eukaryota > Metazoa > Mollusca > Gastropoda > Stylommatophora > Ariophantidae > Megaustenia > Megaustenia siamemsis. The sequence continues at coordinate 7,866,618 of JAVIAB010000124.1, forward strand.
GAGAAAATACCAGACAGCTTACAAGAATGGCTTGGCAGAAGGTCAACATCAGAAATGATAAAGAACTGTCGAGATCGAAAGTTGTGGAGAGACATGATCACCTACGCCAGTAGACCCGGTACTTGATGATGATACAGTCTTAATAGCTAAGAGTGAAAATGAGTGACATGAGATTTTAGACATTATAGTGCAAGAAAGCAAAAATAAAGAACTCAGCCTCAATAGTGAAAAAAATACACTGAATTATTTCTTGTATGGTCAAATCAATGAATGTATAGACAAGTCAGTGAACATATGGTCAAATCAGTGAATGTATAATCGATAGTCAATATATGGTCAAGTCAGTGAGTACATCAATATGTCAATGAAAATTTTGACAAGTCAATAAATATAAGAATTTACATTTATTGACTTGTCCGATTTAGCCAATCAGTGTGGGATTCTACTCTCGTATTAGCCAATCCGTGTGGGATTCTATTTTCGATTTGGCCAATCCATGTGATATTCTATTTTCGATTTGGCCAATCCATGTGATATTCTATTCTCTGGTTAGCCAATCCGTGTGATATTCTATTCTCGAGTTAGTTCTACAATGATGACAAACTGAACTAAAGGCTAAAGGTCAGCGGTACACGTCCACATAAAGCAATAGGTTTGCAGAGACTTAAAGCTTGACCTCGGTAATGTCTTCAACAACAGAGACATTGATTGTTTTATTATATTCAAACGTTTATATCGGCAACAAACCCAAGCTATCAGCAACGGGAGACTGGGTGGTCCAGTGGTAAACGTCAGCCTCTAGGAAGGAAAGTCCCGGGTTTAAAATCCCACTACATGCGGTGGGAAGTTTTCAAAATTGAATCCGTGGTTTCCTTGTGGCGTTATCCTGGTCTCTAGGTAGTGAGATGTCACAGCACTCAGTCCAACACGGTAGCTCGTCGGTTAGGGATCTATGGATAAACATGAAGCTCATCAACGGACCGGCTTGTAAATTCATCCAGCCGTGAATGAGTACCGGATATACTTTCTGGGACAGGAAGATGGCTTGGCGTCATGCTGACCACTTCATTAACTATGTGTCTTTGGTTAAAAAAATACGAGCACTAACAATAATCTGTGTACGGACAGGTTCGGGTCGCTAAAGGTCTTTCTTTCTTTCTTTCTTTGTAGCCAGGCTCGAGAGTTGTGTGCCAAAGTTCTTTCTTTCTTCCATTTCTTTCTGGTGAGCGTGTACGAATCATTGTAGTGTGTGAGTTTCAAATCAAACAAATATATTCTTCCCTTGCATTTACCACAAATTCATTTTTTCAAAAATACAACTCAAATGAACACAGCGCCATTTCGTTTATGTTTGCTAAACAAAACAAGTGTAATTGAAAACGGGCCTATGTTTAGTTAAACAAAACAAGTGTAATTGAAAACGGGCCTATATTTAGCTAAACAAAACAAGTGTAATTGAAAACGGCCCTATGTTTAGTTAAACAAAACAAGTGTAATTAATCACGGGCCTATGTTTAGCTAAACAAAACAAGTGTAATTGAAAACGGGCCTATGTTTAGATAAACAAAACAAGTGTAATTGAAAGCAGGCCTATGTTTAGTTAAACAAAACAAGTGTAATTGAAAACGGGTCTATGTTTAGCTAAACAAAACAAGTGTAATTGAAAACGGGCCTATGTTTAGTTAAACAAAACAAGTGTAATTGAAAACGGGCCTATGTTTCGCTAAACAAAACGGAAATAAAATAGTAACAACACACACCAATCTCTGGAACTGAAACTTGACAAGTACAAATTCATTACTGCACCTATTCAGGATCAGGACAACTAACTCAAATCTCAGCTTCTCCCCAGCGCGTCCCCTTCTCATTTATTGAGTTACAGTGTAACCCCCATCTTTCCTGATAATTTCTGGTAAATTCTTAAGAAAACTAAACAGCAGATTAAAAATATAAACGGAAACCATATTACCTCCTGCCAAGTTTGGCTTTTTTGTTAACACAACAACCGGTCTTGATGTTAAGCTGTTGTGTCCTTGGGAAGAAAGAATTGCTGACGTATGTGTATTCCCTCCCTGGAATATCGCAGCTACTAGCCGTTTGTTATTTTAGTACAAATAGGCAAGCAGTCATCGCTAAATTCAGACCGATTGTCTCATTCGATCAGTTCTTTTACAAGGTTTATATACATTTCCTGTGTTTATTTTGTTGATTCCGAGAGTTCTACTATAATTTTCAAGGCAACTTGGCATATGGGTTTATATTATGTAATTTTGTGGCTATTTTTGGCACGATTTCAGAGAAGACGATTGGTTAGCGTTGAACATAATAGCTGTGACGTCGTGGGCGGATGTCTGTGGACTGCGAATTGGGCGAGTTAACCTGGGAGGAATTATGGGACAGAGAGAGAGAGAGAGAGAGAGAGAGAGAGAGAGTGTGGGAAACAGTCACAGGGGACTGCTGTGATTATGGCGGTTCTTTGTGAGGTTTAATGTGGACATAATAGAATGTGATGGTGAGGTAGTGACTGTGGACATAATAGAATGTGATGGTGAGGTAGTGACTGTGGACATAATAGAATGTGATGGTGAGGTAGTAACTGTGGACATAATAGAATGTGATGGTGAGGTAGTAACTGTGGACATAATAGAATGTGATGGTGAGGTAGTGACTGTGTCTCGAACACAGAGAAGCAGAAAATGTGACAAAGGAGAATGTGACTGTATAGAATATGATACAAGATAAAATTAATATAGAAAGAGTGATAGTGATAGACGGTAGGGTAATTTTGGAGAGTGATAATTTAATATATGTGAATAATGTTAACCTCAGATGTTAGATATACAACAGAAGTGAGATGCAGAATGGCTCAGGCAAAAGCAGCTTTCCAAAAAATTGAGAAAAATACTGTGCGATCCATTTTTTGACAATAGAAACATGAAAAAGTGTTATTAAATGTTATGTAGAGCCAGTCTTAACATACGGATGCGCATCATGGACACTATGACAACAGACAAGAAAATCACTGGAGGCTGTAGAAATGTGGTTTTACAGAATAATTTTCAAAACATTATCAGCTTAGAAAAGTAAAGAAAACGTTCAGATTGAGGCCAAAGCAAACAGAGAGCTAATTTCTAATATTAGGAAGAAACAATCATCATTTTATTTAAGCCATGTAATGAGAACTGAATAGCTGGAATATATTGTAACAACTGGTAAAATTGTGGAGACGAAGAGATAGAGGGAAGCAAAGAGAAAAAGATACCAGACAGCTTAAGAGAATGACTTGGCAGGAGGTCAACAACAGAAATGATAAATGACTGTCAACATCGAAATGTGTAGAAAGACATGATCACCTACGCAAGCAGATATGGAACATGATGATTATGATTGATATATATATATATATATATATATATATATATATATATATATATATATATATATATATATATATGATGATGATGATGATAAATATGGAGAGGCAAGAGCAGCAGGAATCGGCTCCCTCAATGAGATAGAGTTGTTTGCACAGAACAGAGACAAATGGCGAGATTTGATAAAAGATCTTTACAAGGATTGAAAACTGCTAGAATAAAAAAAAATAGATAAGAGAAAGAGTATCTGGATCTATGCTCTGTGGGCCGCCTGCGGCTCGAAAACAATGTATATAACTGCAGAAAGTAAACAGGGACTATATAAAATGTGACAGTATGGACAATGTCCCAAATCTATTCGGCATTTACTCCATGTCTGAGGTCTGCCGAGAACTCTCGGATTAGTATAGGCAGTGACTTTTCAAAATGTGACAATTGATAGTGTGACATTATAGTTTGTAACAAGAAAGAAGGAGCCTTGAGATAGCAATGATAATTGTCAAGTTATAACAAGCGGATACAGTGAGACGAATGAGAGATTTGGAGAATTGAATGATAAGTCAGAGAATATGAAACAGTTGACATCGGGGCATAGGCCAAATGCCAACAGTTATTACATAGCAAGATTTGAACTATTACTCGTCCATGTTAGTCTTAGTCTGTCTCTGCTTCTTTTACCTTGTATTTTCCCTCCAAGATTACTTTTAGTAAGCTGTTGTGTATTTTAACATGCCCTAATAATCTCATTTGTCTTGTCTGAAATGTGTTTAGTAGTTCTCTTTTCAGTTTTAGTTATTTTAAGACTTCATCGTTTGTTTTCTTTTTTTTTCCATTCAATTTTTCTATAAATCCAATTTTTTAAAGGCTTCAATTTTATGTTCTATTTGCTTGTCTAATGTCCATGTTTCTGCACCATACAGGAATGTTGAGAAGGTATAACAATTTGTTATTCTTAGTTTTAGCCCTGGTGTTATTTGTTTTGTTGTTAGTATATTTTTCATGGCATTAAAATTACATTTTGCCATTCCTATTCTTTTGTTTATTTCAGTTGTACATTTTTCATCACTGGTTATAGTATGTCCCAGGTAGTTGTAGCTCTGATCTGTCTCCAGGTCTATTCTTTCAACTTTATATCCACTTACTTTTAGGTTTTGAGTATTTTCTTTCTTTATCATCATCTGTGTCGGTGGATGGGGCGGAGGGATCGAAAATGATCAACGGCCCAGAAGGCGAAAACAGCAAAGTGTGTGGTACACATGAGGCATATTCAGAACACGAAAGACGAATATGGCAGACCACCGTGCAAGAGATTGGAGCCTCATCACGTAACACTCCAAAGAAAGCCTTGGAGAGAAATTCTAACTATTGTATTAAGAACGAATTAAAAATAGCTACATGGAATGTTAGGACCTTATACCAACAAGGAAAATTAGAAAATCTAATGGTAGAAGCAGAGTGATTAAACATAGATATCTTAGGCATATCAGAAACAAGATGGAAGGAAAGTGGATACATACAAGACGATAAATATACATTTATATATTCAGGTAACACAACAGAACATCAAAGAGGAGTAGGCATTCTAATAAAACGAGAGCTACAAAAATATATAAATACTTACTTGACATACATAGGATTATACTAATAAAAATGAAGGCAAAACCATTCGACATAGCAATAATACAGACATACGCACCTACTGAAGACTATACAGACGAACAAATAGAGACATACTATGAAGATCTAAACACAGTTATGAAGCAAGTGAAAAATCATCAGACATCTTGATTATAATGGGTGATATGAACGCTAAAGTAGGAAAAGGTAAATATAAGACCATTATAGGAAATCATGATCTAGGAAAAAGGAATAACAGAGGAGAAAGATTAATACAATTTTGTGAAGAAAACAAACTGATAATATGCAACACCTTCTCTGAGCAAGAGAAAAGGAAATTATACACATGGAAAAGCCCTGGAGACAAGAAGGGAAATCAAATAGATTACATAATGATAAAAGACAGATTCAGGAACAGCGTCAAGAAAGCCAAAACCTACCCAGGAGCAGATATTAATTCAGACCACAATCCTGTAATGATAAAAATAAAAATCAAATTAAAGAGAAACAAACAAAAAACTAATTCAGCAACACCAATAGATATAACAGCGCTAAACCAGAAAGATGTAAAAGAAACTTACACTGTACAAGTAAAGAACACATATCAGAAGCTGCTAGAAGAGGGGATTGAGCAGTACAGAAGAGAAAATCCTGAGGAAAAAGTCACAACAAAATGGCAATGCATAAAAAACAGCATGCAAGAATCCTGCAACACCTTGCCCAAAAAGGAAAGTAACAAAAAACAAAAATGGATAACTGACAAAATCTTAGAAAAAATGGAAGAAAGAAGACAAGCGAAAAACAATGCCAGATACAAGGATATAGACAATGAAATACGGAGAATGTGCAAAAAGGCAAAAGAAGACTGGCTCAACCAAAGATGTCTAGAAGTCGAAACTATGGAAAGTAAACAAAACTTAAGAGAGATGCACACAGAAATAAAGAGAATTACGAATACAGACAAAAAAGCTGTACGAAACGGATGTATTGCAAACAAAGAGGGAAGAATGCTAACAGACAACAAAGATATAATAGATAGATGGCAAGAATATATAACAGAATTATTTCATGACGAAAGGGGTAAAAAGCCAGACATAAAATGTACATACAACTATAAAATCCTGAAATCTGAATTAGAAAAAGCTATAAAAACAATGAAAAAGGGAAAGGCAGCAGGACCTGACAATATACAGATAGAGATGATACAGGCTCTAGAAGAGTTTGGCATCGAAGTGATCACAAACATATGCAATGACATATACCATATAGGATACATACCAAACGATCTAAAAACATCAACTTTCATTGCATTGCCTAAAAAGAATGGTGCAGTTTAATGCAGTGATTTCAGAACAATAAGCCTAATGAGCTAGGTAAAAAAAAATTTACTAAAAGTTATACAGGGAAGGATTCAGAATAAAATCAATACTGAATTAGATGAGCAACAATTTGGATTCAGGAAAAACAGTGGGACAAAAGAAGCCATATTCAGCATGAGAACATTTATTGAAAAGTACACAGAAGTAAACAAACCAATATATGCCTGCTTCATAGACTACACCAAAGCTTTCGATAGAATACACCATAACCAACGTATAGACTGCCTAAAGGATATAAATCTAGACGACGCAGACATACAACTAATATGTAATTTGTACTGGGAGCAAACAGCAATAATAAGATATAACAAGGAGAACTCTACACCCATGGACATAAAATGAGGAGTAAGACAAGGATGCATCCTATCACCAAGCTTGTTCAATCTATACACTGAGCAAATCTTTAAAAACATCTCAGAGATGCCAGGCCTAAACATTAATGGAAAGATAATCAATAACCTAAGATATTCTGATGATACTGTTCTACTAGCAGAAAATCCTAAAGACCTACAACAATTGCTTAATGTGATAAACATAACAAGCAAAAATATGGACTAGAAATGAATATCAAAAAGACTAAAACTATGATCATAAACAAAGAAATTTCTCAAGACCTACAATTAAATATCACAGTTGAGGGAATACATCTGGAGACAGTCAATAGCTACAACTACCTGGGGCATACTATAACCAATGATGGAAAATACAAAATTGAAATAAACAAAAGAATAGGTATGGGAAAAAGTAATTTTAATGCCATGAAAAATATACTAACAACAAAACAAATATCAGCAGGGTTGAAACTAAGATTGACAAAATGTTACATCTTCTCAATATTCCTGTATGGTACAGAAACATGGACATTATACAAGAAAACAGAACAGAAAATTGAAACCTTTGAAATATGGATTTATAGAAGAATAGGTAGAATTGGATGGAAACAAAAGATAACAAACGATAAAGTTTTAAAACAACTGAAAATAAAAAGAGAACTACTAAATACAATTAAGACAAGACAAATGAAATTTTTGGGGCATGTTGAAAGGCACAACAGCCTACTGAAAGTAATATTGGAAGGAAAAATACAAAGTAAAAGTGGCAGAGGCAGACCAAGACTAACATGGACGAGTAACATCAAAAGATGGACAAGTCAATCTATGACAGCTTGCACCATCAAAGCAAGAAACAGAGTAGAATGGCGATCCATGGTAGCCAACCTTCGTTGCGGAGAAGGCACTCGATGATGATGATGATCATCATCATCATCAGACATAATAGTAAAAGAAAGCAACAAGAAAGGTCTCAGACTGAATAGTAAGAAAACAGAAGTAATGGTTATATTGAAGAAACAATCACCATTATCACACAGCATACAAATAAACAAGACAAATCTGAAACAAGTGCAACGTTTCAAATACTTGGGCACAATAATAACATCAGATGGGAGATACACCACGGAAAGATGATCCACCATCATCATTTTCAGGAGGACGTGATCTTCCGAGAAATGTGGCGGATAGGCGGCAGGAACCATTAAAGGCTATGTCTGAAAAGTGTTCCTTGTTGCAGTTTCCTCATATTCCAAGTCCGGCTTGTTGCAGGAGCTACTGAGTTAAGTGCTCTGTGCACACCGTGAGCTGTGTGTTTCATCCGTTTTGATCATGTTCCGATATTCCAATTGCTTACGATGAATGCTGATATCGTATGACAGGGAACTGTTGGCTGTGTTAACTTTCTGTGCGGTTTCGCCTTATGTCTTTTGGCGTGTGCTGAGACTGCTATAATGGGGACTACAGCTACCTTTCTTTGTTTGGGAGATGAGTTAGTAATTCGGATGATTCCACTGGAACGGGCGGTTGAGTAATTATGGATTTTAATTTGTTTGCAGTGATTCCGGGGCCTTCCATAACCAAATAACCAACCAAATAACCACAGAAATAAAAAGCAGAATAGCTCAGGCCAAAATAGCATTTCAGAAAATGAAAAATATCTTATGCAACAAAACTATGTAAATAAAAATGAAAAAGAGAGTTCATCGATGCTATATAGAACCAATTCTGACCTATGGAAGTGAATCATGGACAGTAGACAAACAAATGAAAAGACGATTAGAGGCCACAGAGATGGGATTTCTCAGAAGAATGTTGAAAGTTCCCTGGACAGCTAAAAAGACCAATGAGGAAGTTCTCAGAGAGGCCAATACAAAAAGGGAGCTATTAAAATACATCAGAAAGAAGCAATTAACATTTTTTGGGGCACATCATGAGAAGAGGAAAGTTGAAATACTTGGTTACAACTGGCAAAATAAAAGGAAAGAAAGATCGCGGGCGACAAAGAGAGAAAATACTGGATAGCTTGGTGTCATGGCATGGAAAACAGTCAACAACAGAACTGATACGATGCACTGTAGATAGAAGATTGTGGAGGGACATGATCGCCTACGCCAACCGGTATGGCACATGATGATGATCATCATAGTTATAGTCTTTTTTATATTTATATATAATCCCTACTTTTTACTTGTCATGTTTATTTCATTAAGTAATTGTTGTAGGTCTTTAGGATTTTCTGCTAGTAGAACAGTATCATCAGCATATCTCAAGTTATTGATTATCTTTCCATTAATGTTTAGGCCTGGCATCTCTATGATGTTTTCAAAGATTTGCTCAGTGTATAAATTGAACAAGCTTGGTGATAGGATACATGCCTGTCTTACTCCTCTTTTTATATCAACATGTCTAGAGTTCTCTTTGGTATATTTTATAATTGTTGAAATTGTAAAGGCAATTAGATAGCGCTATACTGTGACGGTGACAAACAGTGAATATTGTAAAGGCAGTCAGACAGAGCAAGTCTTTCCATATTGAAGTATTTAGATTTCGGTGATTTAATTATAAACATTTGAAGAGAACAGAGTTATCTTTCTTTTCCTTAATTACCTTCCTTAATTCAAAGAAGCAGGTCCCTAATTTTAACTTCATGTCAACTGTGGCGTGCCCCGTCTCAGAAGAAAACACACGACCATTGAGTTGCACTGCTAGCACGCTACTCCCACGCTAACAAGTAGGGCTCCACCAAATATAAATAACAAAGCACTATAAGCTGATGATTGTAGCAGTCGTTGTATACGTGTCTCCATTGAGATGTCTGGGCATCAGAAGCAGTTATATGAATCGTATTTCCGCTTACATCCGTAGGTCACGTACGAGTCATCAATTTGTGTTTACCGCTGGCGCGTGCTTTTGGTTAAAAAAAGATCGTGGCGTGAGAGTAGCAATATTTTGGTAAGGAAGTGATTGGCTGGTTTCAGCTCTTAACAAAGCCCTTCAACATTCAAAGCCGTGTCGCCTGGTAACCCCGTTTGTTTTCCTTCTATGAAGTGTAGATTTGCCTTTTTTTAATAAAAAGAAAAGTATGTTTTCTGTCCTAACTGAGCAACTGCCCATAAGCCAAGATTTGTTCGTATTCTTTTTTTCTTCTTCTTTTCCCACTTTTCTTCTTCATATTCTTTTAATTCAATTAATTCAATTTTTCTTCTTTTTTTTTCTTCTCTGTTTTCTTCTCGATATTTTCTCTTCTTTGTCTTATGTTATTTATCCTTATCTCCTCTCTTTCATCAACTTCTTCATTTCGGTTTTCTTACTAATGTTCGTCTTCTCCTATGCTTCTTTTTCACTTCCTTCCCCTTGTCTTCCTCTTTTGCTTCTTCTCCTCCAACGTCTCCTCCTTCTCCTCCTCTTCTTCTCCTCCAACGTCTCCTCCTTCTCCTCCTCTTCTTCTTCTCCAACGTCTCCTCCTTCTCCTCCTCTTCTTCTCCTCCAACGTCTCCTCCTTCTCCTCCTCTTCTTCTCCTCCAACGTCTCCTCCTTCTCGTCCTCTTCTTCTTCTTCTCCAACGTCTCCTCCTTCTCCTCCTCTTCTTCTTCTCCAACGTCTCCTCCTTCTCCTCCTCTTCTTCTTCTTCTCCAACGTCTCCTCCTTCTCCTCCTCTTCTTCTTCTTCTCCAACGTCTCCTCCTTCTCCTCCTCTTCTTCTTCTCCAACGTCTCCTCCTTCTCCTCCTCTTCTTCTTCTTCTCCAACGTCTCCTCCTTCTCCTCCTCTTCTTCTTCTTCTCCAACGTCTCCTCCTTCTCCTCCTCTTCTTCTTCTTCTCCTCCAACGTCTCCTCCTTCTCCTCCTCTTCTTCTTCTTCTCCTCCAACGTCTCCTCCTTCTCCTCCTCTTCTTCTTCTTCTTCTCCAACGTCTCCTCCTTCTCCTCCTCTTCTTCTTCTTCTTCTCCAACGTCTCCTCCTTCTCCTCCTCTTCTTCTTCTTCTCCTCCAACGTCTCCTCCTTCTCCTCCTCTTCTTCTTCTTCTCCTCCAACGTCTCCTCCTTCTCGTCCTCTTCTTCTTCTTCTCCAACGTCCTCCTCCTTCTCGTCCTCTTCTTCTTCTTCTCCTCCAACGTCTCCTCCTTCTCCTCCTCTTCTTCTTCTTCTCCTCCAACGTCTCCTCCTTCTCCTCCTCTTCTTCTTCTTCTCCTCCAACGTCTCCTCCTTCTCGTCCTCTTCTTCTTCTTCTCCAACGTCTCCTCCTTCTCCTCCTCTTCTTCTTCTTCTCCTCCAACGTCTCCTCCTTCTCGTCCTCTTCTTCTTCTCCTCCAACGTCTCCTCCTTCTCCTCCTCTTCTTCTTCTTCTCCTCCAACGTCTCCTCCTTCTCCTCCTCTTCTTCTTCTTCTCCTCCAACGTCTCCTCCTTCTCCTCCTCTTCTTCTTCTTCTCCTCCAACGTCTCCTCCTTCTCCTCCTCTTCTTCTTCTTCTCCAACGTCTCCTCCTTCTCCTCCTCTTCTTCTTCTTCTCCTCCAACGTCTCCTCCTTCTCGTCCTCTTCTTCTTCTTCTTCTCCAACGTCTCCTCCTTCTCCTCTTCTTCTTCTCCTCCAACGTCTCCTCCTTCTCCTCCTCTTCTTCTTCTCCAACGTCTCCTCCTTCTCCTCCTCTTCTTCTTCTCCTCCAACGTCTCCTCCTTCTCCTCCTCTTCTTCTTCTTCTTCTCCAACGTCTCCTCCTTCTCCTCCTCTTCTTCTTCTCCTCCAACGTCTCCTCCTTCTCCTCCTCTTCTTCTTCTTCTCCTCCAACGTCTCCTCCTTCTTCTCCTCTTCTTCTTCTTCTCCTACAACGTCTCCTCCTTCTCCTCCTCTTCTTCTTCTCCTCCAACGTCTCCTCCTTCTCCTCCTCTTCTTCTTCTCCTCCAACGTCTCCTCCTTCTCCTCCTCTTCTTCTTCTTCTCCTCCAACGTCTCCTCCTTCTCCTCCTCTTCTTCTTCTTCTCCTCCAACGTCTCCTCCTTCTCCTCCTCTTCTTCTTCTTCTTCTCCAACGTCTCCTCCTTCTCCTCCTCTTCTTCTTCTTCTCCAACGTCTCCTCCTTCTCCTCCTCTTCTTCTTCTCCTCCAACGTCTCCTCCTTCTCCTCCTCTTCTTCTTCTTCTCCTCCAACGTCTCCTCCTTCTCCTCCTCTTCTTCTTCTCCTCCAACGTCTCCTCCTTCTCCTCCTCTTCCTCTTCTCCTCCAACGTCTCCTCCTTCTCCTCCTCTTCTTCTTCTTCTCCTCCAACGTCTCCTCCTTCTCCTCCTCTTCTTCTTCTCCTCCAACGTCTCCTCCTTCTCCTCCTCTTCTTCTTCTTCTTCTCCAACGTCTCCTCCTTCTCCTCCTCTTCTTCTTCTTCTCCAACGTCTCCTCCTTCTCCTCCTCTTCTTCTTCTTCTTCTCCAACGTCTCCTCCTTCTCCTCCTCTTCTTCTTCTTCTCCAACGTCTCCTCCTTCTCCTCCTCTTCTTCTTCTTCTTCTCCAACGTCTCCTCCTTCTCCTCCTCTTCTTCTTCTCCTCCAACGTCTCCTCCTTCTCCTCCTCTTCTTCTTCTTCTCCTCCAACGTCTCCTCCTTCTCCTCCTCTTCTTCTTCTTCTTCTCCAACGTCTCCTCCTTCTCCTCCTCTTCTTCTTCTTCTCCTCCAACGTCTCCTCCTTCTCCTCCTCTTCTTCTTCTTCTTCTCCAACGTCTCCTCCTTCTCCTCCTCTTCTTCTTCTTCTTCTCCAACGTCTCCTCCTTCTCCTCCTCTACTTCTTCTCCTCCAACGTCTCCTCCTTCTCCTCCTCTTCTTCTTCTCCTCCAACGTCTCCTCCTTCTCCTCCTCTTCTTCTTCTTCTTCTCCAACGTCTCCTCCTTCTCCTCCTCTTCTTCTTCTTCTCCTCCAACGTCTCCTCCTTCTCCTCCTCTTCTTCTTCTCCTCCAACGTCTCCTCCTTCTCCTCCTCTTCTTCTTCTCCTCCAACGTCTCCTCCTTCTCCTCCTCTTCTTCTTCTTCTCCTCCAACGTCTCCTCCTTCTCCTCCTCTTCTTATTTTACTTCATTGTTCATCTTCCTCTTCATCCTCCACTTTCGCTGGATTGCTACCCCTCCTGATTGTCCTTCGTTAAAGAAGAGATGACATGAACTTGGTTGCGTCCAGGGTTTAGCAAGCCACTTGGACCACGAACATCCTGGTGCTGCACGTGCCTGTGTTACGTTTCCGTCCAATTCGATCATGACAAGTTTGGTCATAATGGTTCGTGGGAGTGGAGAAGGATCTTGTTCAGCTATTAGTCACATATACAGAGTTTGTGAAGTATCACTTATATAGAGTTTGTGATGTAACGCTTATATAGAGTTTGTGTTGTATCACTTATATAGAGTTCGTGTTGTATCACTTATATAGAGTTTGTGTTGTATCACTTATATAGAGTTCGTGTTGTATCACTTATATAGAGTTTGTGTTGTATCACTTATATAGAGTTTGTGTTGTATCACTTATATAGAGTTTGTGTTGTATCACTTATATAGAGTTTGTGATGTATCACTCATATAGAGTTTATGATGTATCACTCATATAGAGTTTATGATGTATCACTCATATAGAGTTTGTGACGTATCACTCATATAGAGTTTGTGACGTATCACTTATATAGAGTTTGTAGTTGTGACGTATCACTTATATAGAGTTTGTGACGTATCACTTATATAGACTCGTGAGAAATTAGAATCGATTGTGTGTCATGATGCTGATGACGTAGCAGTATAACCTACTTGTGATGCTGATGACGTAGCAGTATAACCTACTTGTGATGCTGATGACATAGCAGTATAACCTACTTGTGATGCTGATGACGTAGCAGTATAACCTACTTGTGATGCTGATGACGTAGCAGTATAACCTACTTGTGATGCTGATGACGTAGCAGTATAACCTACTTGTGATGCTGATGACGTAGCAGTATAACCTACTTGTGATGCTGATGACGTAGCAGTATAACCTACTTGTGATATCAAAACTTTGGATTGCTCTTGTGGGCAGCAATCTTGGTTTTGATTTACTAAGCATGGTACCAACTAACCAGCCAATCAACCAATCAGCCAACCTATCAATCAGCCAATCAACCAATCAGCCAACCTATCAACCAGTCAATCAACCAATCAGCCAACCTATCAACCAGCCAATCAACCAATCAGCCAACCTATCAACCAGCCAATCAACCAATCAGCCAACCTATCAACCAGTCAATCAACCAATCAGCCAACCTATCAACCAGCCAATCAGCCAACCTATCAACCAGTCAATCAACCAACCAGCCAACGTATCAACCAGCCAATCAACCAATCAGACAACCTATCAACCAGCCAATCAACCAACCAGCCAACCTATCAACCAGTCAATCAACCAACCAGCCAACCTATCAACCAGTCAATCAACCAATCAGCCAACCTATCAACCAGTCAATCAACCAATCAGACAACCTATCAACCAGCCAATCAACCAATCAGCCAACCTATCAACCAGCCAATCAACCAATCAGCCAACCTATCAACCAGTCAATCAACCAATCAGCCAACCTATCAACCAGCCAATCAACCAATCAGCCAACCTATCAACCAGCCAATCAATCAACCAAGCAGCTTGTCCCCTACTAAATTCTTACCGCTATGGTTAGACCGATGTAAGGGATTAATTGTCCAATTTTCTAACGGTCCAACTATCTAAAGATGTAACGGTCTAATGGCCTAATTTTCTAAAAGAACTGTCTGAAAGTATAATCATCTTAAGATCGAATGGTGGAATTATCTAACGGTCTAATTGTCTAATCATCTAATGGTCTAAAGTATAACCATCAAATTGTCTAGTAGCATGAAGGTCTAACAGTGTAATGGTGTAAAGTATAACCATCAAATTGTCTAGTAGCATGAAGGTCTAACAGTGTAATGGTGTAAAGTATAACCATCAAATTGTCTAGTAGCATGAAGGTCTAACAGTGTAATGGTGTAAAGTATAACCATCAAATTGTCTAGTAGCATGAAGGTCTAACAGTGTAATGGTGTAAAGTATAACCATCAAATTGTCTAGTAGCATGAAGGTCTAACAGTGTAATATCTCCATGTGACGATGAGCGTGGACTAGTCACATTGTAGGAGCCTGACGTATGTTGCTAAAAAACCTGCGTTCACATCTCCATGTGACGATGAGGGTGGACTAGTCAAATTGTAGGAGCCTGACGTCTGTTGCTAAAAAACCTGCGTTCACATCTCCATGTGACGATGAGGGTGGACTAGTCACATTGTAGGAGCCTGACGTCTGTTGCTAAAAACTCTAACCTCAGACAGCAGTCCACCACGTGACTTGTGGTGGGGTCAGAAAGGAATAACAAGAGAACAGTGTCCTATAAACTCTGAGATCAATAGGCTCAACGCTAGATGCATCCAAGTCAACAGTTCTATGAGGATACCTTTTGTTAATTACAATAACAAAATTGTCAGTATCTTCATTATTGTGTTCCTATTTATCTCACTACCATAGTGTCATAAACGCTTCAGTATCTTCATTATTGTTAAATTCTATCTCATTACCCCAGTGAGATAAGATAGACTCGTCAGTATCTTCATTATTGTGTTCCTATTTATCTCACTACCATAGTGGCATAAACGCTTCAGTATCTTCATTATTGTTAAATTCTATCTCATTACCCCAGTGAGATAAGATAGACTCGTCAGTATCTTCATTATTGTGTTCCTATTTATCTCATTACTGCAATGAAAAAACCCACCAGTATCTTCATTATTATAGCCTTATCTCTAATTATCCAAGTGAGATAAACCCATCAGTATCTTCATTATTATTGCCTTATCTCTCATTATCCAAGTGAGATAAACCCATCAGTATCTTCATTATTATTGCCTTATCTCTCATTATCCAAGTGAGATAAACCCATCAGTATCTTCATTATTATGACCTTATCTCTCATTATCCAAGTGAGATAAACCTATCAGTATCTTCATTATTATTGCCTTATCTCTCATTACCCAAGTGAGATAAACCCATCAGTATCTTCATTATTATTGTCTTATCTCTCATTATCCAAGTGAGATAAATCCATCAGTATCTTCATTATTATTGCCTTATCTCTCATTATCCATGTGAGATAAACCTATCAGTATTTTAATTATTTTTGCCTTATCTCTCATTATCCAAGTGAGATAAACCCATCAATATCTTCATTATTATTGTCTTATCCTTCATTATCCAAGTGAGATAAATCCATCAGTATCTTCATTATTATTGCCTTATCTCTCATTATCCAAGTGAGATAAACCTATCAGTATCTTCATTATTATTGCCTTGTCTCTCATTATCCAAGTGAGATAAACCCATCAGTATCTTAATTATTTTTGCCTTATCTCTCATTATCCAAGTGAGATAAACCCATCGGTATCTTCATTATTATTGCCTTATCTCTCATTATCCAAGTGAGATAAACCCATCGGTATCTTCATTATTAATGCCTTATCTCTCATTATCCAAGTGAGATAAACCCATCAGTATCTTCATTATTATTGCCTTATCTCTCATTATCCAAGTGAGATAAACCATCGGTATCTTCATTATTATTGCCTTATCTCTCATTATCCAAGTGAGATAAACCCATCAGTATCTTCATTATTATTGCCTTATCTTCTATTATCCAAGTGAGATAAATCCATCAGTATCTTCATTATTATTGCCTTATCTCTCATTATCCAAGTGAGATAAACCTATCAGTATCTTCGTTATTATTGTCTTATCTCTCATTATCCAAGTGAGATAAACCTATCAGTATCTTCATTATTATTGCCTTATCTCTCATTATCCAAGTGAGATAAACCCATCAGTATCTTCATTATTATTGCCTTATCTCTCATTATCCAAGTGAGATAAACCCATCAGTATCTTCATTATTATTGCCTTATCTCTCATTATCCAAGTGAGATAAACCCATCAGTATCTTCATTATTATTGCCTTGTCTTCTATTATCCAAGTGAGATAAACCCATCAGTATCTTCATTATTATTGCCTTATCTCTCATTATCCAAGTGAGATAAACTCATCAGCATCATCATCATTATTGTGTCTCTCTCTCTCTCATTACCCCATTGAGATAAACTCATCAGCATCATCATCATTATTGTGTCTCTCTCTCTCTCATTACCCCATTGAGATAAACTCATCAGCATCATCATCATTATTGTGTCCATCTCTCTCATTGCCCCATTGAGATAAAGTCATCATCATCATCATCATCATTATTGTGTCCCTCTCTCTCATTACCCCACTGAGATAAACTCATCATCATCATTATTGTGTCCCTCTCTCTCATTACCCCACTGAGATAAACTCATCATCATCATTATTGTGTCCCTCTCTCTCATTACCCCACTGAGATAAACTCATCATCATCATTATTGTGTCCCTCTCTCTCTCATTACCCCACTGAGATAAACTCATCATCATCATTATTGTGTCCCTCTCTCTCATTACCCCACTGAGATAAACTCATCATCATCATTATTGTGTCCCTCTCTCTCATTACCCCACTGAGATAAACTCATCATCATCATTATTGTGTCCCTCTCTCTCATTACCCCACTGAGATAAACTCATCATCATCATTATTGTGTCCCTCACTCTCATTATCCCAGTGAGATAAACTCATCATCATCATTATTGTGTCCCTATATCTCCAAACACCCAAAGACGACCTTCTCCTTGTGACAATCGTTTCCTAGAAGCACCAGCTCTCACAACACATCAATGTTATCGATTCCCGTTGACATTCTGTGACAAACCTCCTCATATTTTCTCTTCTCCACACACACGCACGCACGCACGCACACACACACACATATCACATTTAATCATTTATTAATAAAATGATTTTAATGACATTTTTTTTCCATTTCCGTCTACCACTTGCACCTATCGCTAGTAAATTGTCCACAATTTGCTTCCATATGTTCAATACGTAAAAATGATTCAGCCTGCGAGGAAGATTTGTTGGATTGGAAAATTTTTAATTCTCTCGAGAACTATTTTTTTTATTTACCTTTTCTTATGTGAACTGAATCAGAAATGTTTCTGTTGGGAGAGAAATAACAATAAAAAAAATAATAAAAAGTCACGCAGTGTTTTGTTGTAGCCTATCCTTAACCGATGGTAGAGCTGAAACTGCAGAGATAGTGCAGTAGTGGGAGTGTTGAAACTATCATGATGTTGTGGTGGTGGGAGTGTTGAAACTATCATGATGTTGTGGTGGTGGGAGTGTTGAAACTATCATGATGTTGTGGTGGTGGTGGGAGTGTTGAAACTATCATGATGTTGTGGTGGTGGTGGGAGTGTTGAAACTATCATGATGTTGTGGTGGTGGGAGTGTTGAAACTATCATGATGTTGTGGTGGTGGGAGTGTTGAAACTATCATAATGTTGTGGTGGTGGGAGTGTTGAAACTATCATGATGTTGTGGTGGTGGGAGTGTTGAAACTATCATGATGTTGTGGTGGTGGGAGTGTTGAAACTATCATGTTGTTGTGGTGGTGGGAGTGTTGAAACTATCATGATGTTGTTGTGGTGGGAGTGTTGAAACTATCATGTTGTTGTGGTGGTGGGAGTGTTGAAACTATCATGATGTTGTTGTGGTGGGAGTGTTGAAACTATCATGTTGTTGTGGTGGTGGGAGTGTTGAAACTATCATGTTGTTGTGGTGGTGGGAGTGTTGAAACTATCATGATGTTGTTGTGGTGGGAGTGTTGAAACTATCATGATGTTGTGGTGGTGGGAGTGTTGAAACTATCATGATGTTGTTGTGGTGGGAGTGTTGAAACTATCATGATGTTGTTGTGGTGGTGGGAAAGTTGAAACTATCATGATGTTGTTGTGGTGGTGGGAGTGTTGAAACTATCATGATGTTGTTGTGGTGGTGGGAAAGTTGAAACTATCATGATGTTTATGTGGTGGTGGGAGTGTTGAAACTATCATGATGTTGTGGTGGTGGGAGTGTTGAAACTATCATGATGTTGTTGTGGTGGTGGGAGTGTTGAAACTATCATGATGTTGTGGTGGTGGGAGTGTTGAAACTATCATGTTGTTGTGGTGGTGGGAGTGTTGAAACTATCATGATGTTGTTGTGGTGGTGGGAGTGTTGAAACTATCATGATGTTGTTGTGGTGGTGGGAAAGTTGAAACTATCATGATGTTGTTGTGGTGGTGGGAGTGTTGAAACTATCATGATTTTGTGGTGGTGGGAGTGTTGAAACTATCATGATGTTGTGGTGGTGGGAGTGTTGAAACTATGATGATGTTGTGGTGGTGGGAGTGTTGAAACTATCATGATGTTGTTGTGGTGGGAGTGTTGAAACTATCATGATGTTGTTGTGGTGGGAGTGTTGAAACTATCATGATGTTGTTGTGGTGGGAGTGTTGAAACTATCATGATGTTGCAGTTGTGGGAGTGTTGAAACTATCATGATGTTGCAGTTGTGGGAGTGTTGAAACTATCATGATGTTGCAGTTGTGGGAGTGTTGAAACTATCATGATGTTGTGGTGGTGGGAGTCTTGAAACTATCAAGATGTTGCAGCAGTGGGAGTGTTGAAACTATCATGATGTTGTTGTGGTGGGAGTGTTGAAATTATCATGATGTTGCAGTAGTGGTAGAATAGAAACTGTCACGATGATGCATTAGTGGTAGTATAGAAACTGTCACGATGATGCAGTAGTGGAAGTGTTGAAACTGTCATGATGTTGCAGTAGTAGCAGTGTTGAAACTATCATGATGTTGCAGTAGTGGCAGTGTTGAAACTATCATGATGTTGCAGTTGTAGGAGTCTTTAAACTATCATGATGTTGCAGTAGTGGGAGTGTTGAAACTATCATGATGTTGCAGTAGTGGGAGTGATGAAACTATCATGATGTTGCAGTAGTGGGAGTGATGAAACTATCATGATGTTGCAGTAGTGGGAGTGTTGAAACTATCATGATGTTGCAGTAGTGGGAGTGATGAAACTATCATGATGTTGCAGTAGTGGGAGTGATGAAACTATCATGATGTTGCAGTTGTGGGAGTGTTGAAACTATCATGATGTTGCAGTAGTGGTAGTATAGAAACTGCCACGATGATGCAGTAGTGGTAGTATAGAAACTGTCACAATGATGCAGTAGTGGAAGTGTTGAAACTATCATGATGTTGCAGTAGTGGTAGTATAGAAACTGTCACGATGATGCAGTAGTGGTAGTATAGAAACTGTCACGATGATGCAGTAGTGGAAGTGTTGAAACTATCACGATGTTGCAGTAGTGGAAGTGTTGAAACTATCATGATATTGCAGTAGTAGTAGTATAGAAACTGTCACGATGATGCAGTAGTGGTAGTATAGAAAAAACTGTCACGATGATGCAGTAGTAGTAGTATAGAAAAAACTGTCACGATGATGCAGGAGTGGAAGTGTTGAAACTATCATGATGTTGCAGTAGTGGTAGTATAGAAACTGTCACGATGATGCAGTAGTGGTAGTATAGATGTTGCAGTAGTGGGAGTGTCTGGACATTGCAAGCTCTGTCACAGCAAGTCCAGACACACGGTCAGAGATCGATAGAAACACATAGTCAGACAACATTAGTACGCTCTATGAGCACGATAACTTGTTGCCAAGGAACAATAACATTGTCGCTGAACGATAATATAGTCACACAACAATAGTACACTGTTACACAACGACAGTACACTGTTACACAATGATAGTACACTGTTACACAACGACAGTACACTGTTACACAATGATAGTACACTGTTACACAACGACAGTACACTGTCGCACAATGATAGTACACTGTTACACAATGATAGTACACTGTTACACAATGATAGTACACTGTTACACAAGGATAGTACACTGTTACACAATGATAGTACACTGTTACACAATGATAGTACACTGTTACACAATGATGGTACACTGTTACACAACGACAGTACACTGTTACACAATGATAGTACAATGTTACACAATGATAGTACACTGTTACACAATGATATTACACTGTTACACAATGATAGTACACTGTTACACAATGATAGTACACTGTTACACAATGATGGTACACTGTTACACAATGATAGTACACTGTTACACAATGATAGTACACTGTTACACAAGGATAGTACACTGTTACACAATGATAGTACACTGTTACACAAGGATAGTACACTGTTACACAATGATAGTACACTGTTACACAAGGATAGTACACTGTTACACAAGGATATCACACTGTCACACATCAGCAGCACATTGTCGCACACGAATATCACACTGTCACACAAGAATATCACACTATCAGACTATGACAGCACACCGTCACACAAGGATATCACACTGTCACACAAGGATATCACACTGTCACACAAGAACATCAGACTAGGACAGCACACCGTCACACAAGGATATCACACTGTCACACAATGATATCACACTGTCACACAAAGACATCACACCGTCACACAAGGATATCACACTGTCACACAAGGATATCACACTGTCACACAAAGACATCACACCGTCACACAAGGACATCACACCGTCACAAAAGGACATCACACGATCGCACAAGGACAGCACACTGTCACACAAAAACAGCACACCGTCACACAAGGACATCACACGGTCGCACAAGAACAGCACACGTCGCATAAGAACAGCACACCGTCATACAAAAATAACACACAGTCATAAAAGGACACCACACCGTCACACAAGGACATCACACGGTCGCACAAGGACAGCACACCGTCACACAAAAACAGCACACAGTCACAGAAGTACATCACACCGTCGCACAAATATCACACCGTCACACACAAACAGCACACCGTCACACAAGGACATCACACCGTCACACAAAGACAGTACATCGTCACACAAGGACAGCACACCGTCACACAAGGACAGCACAACGTCACACAAGGACAGCACACCGTCACACAAGGACAATATACCGTCACACAAGGACATCACACCGTTACACAAGGACAGCACACCGTCACACAAGGACAGCACACCGTCACACTAGGACAGCACACCGTCACACAAGGACATCACACCGTCACACAAAGACAGCACACCTTCGCACAAGGACAGCACACCGTCATACAATGATAACACATGAGAGAACGATGTTTACGTAAGCAACAATTAAAGTAGCTCCACAAATATATGCCTAAACTAAAAATCAATTTTCTCAGAAACATTTTGGCATAATCTCATCATTTTTAGCATGCTGTCTTAGATTTTTCTGGACATTAAGAATTTGTAAATATAATATCAATAGGCAAAATGGATTTTACGAATAACAGTATTTCTGATATAAATTGTGTACAAAAACAGTGTGCAAAATAATTTAGATTTTTATTGGACTACATATCATACGTTACAATGTCAAGGTGATTGGCTGTACTTTGTATTCTGGTAAGGACAAAGCTGTTTTCGGTCGGGATATCCTCGTGCACTTTGAGACTATGCGATTATTTTGTCACTTAAAATTTGAAGTGGGTCAATTATTGAATGAGTGAGAGGACTGACTGCGAAACTGTAGAATAGCGATATGAGATGCTTACTTACGTTCGCCTGATGACTAAAGTATTCTAGATTGTTCGTAGACAGTAGAATAGCGATATGAAATGCTTGCTTACGTTCGTCCGATGACTTAAGTATTCTAGAGTATTCGTAGACTGTAGAATTCCTCTTCGTCATCCGCCCTTAAAAGGACGTTAAGTGGACTAGTATGCGTTGTGTTGTGGTTTGCAATATAACTGTGATATTTGCGCCTTTCGGCCCAACACATCCGACTTCAGCACGACATTTTGAGTACCGGATTGTCTTCCCTCTTCGATCCCTGCTCGCTTGGCCAGACTAGACAGGTTAGTCTGTTACTAGAGACACCGCGGAGAGGTGGAGCAAGGTCTGGATGGGTTTGGTTCACCGATCCTGGCGCAAGCCATCAGCTGTGGGTCGCTGACAACTTTCAGCTCTGGTGCTGGGAGACGCGACTTCGCCTCCGCGATATGAGATGAAGAGAATATGGTAATGAGATGAAGAGAATATAGAAATGAGATCAAGAGAATAGCGTTATGAGATGAAAGAATACGGCAATGAGATGAAGTGTATAGAGCTATGAGATGAAAGAATACGGCAATGAGATGAAGTGTATAGAGCTATGAGATGAAGTGTATAGAGCTATGAGATGAAGAGACTATGGCAATAAGATGAAGTGTATAGAGCTAAGAGATGAAGTCTATAGAGCTATGAGATGAAGTGTATAGAGCTATGAGATGAAGAGACTACGGCTATGAGATAAAGTGTATAGAGCTAGGAGATGAAGAATATAGAGCTATGAGATGAAGTGTATAGAGCTATGAGATGAAGTGTATAGAGCTATGAGATGAATAGACTACGGCTATGAGATGAAGTGTATAGAGCTATGAGATGAAGAGACTATGGCTATGAGATGAAATGTATAGAGCTATGAGATGAAGAGACTACGGCTATGAGATGAAGTGTATAGAGCTATGAGATGAAGTGTATAGAGCTATGAGATGAAGTGTATAGAGCTATGAGATGCAAGAATACGGCAATGAGATGAAGTGTATAGAGCTATGAGATGAAGTGTATAGAGCTATGAGATGAAAGAATACGGCAATGAGATGAAGTGTATAGAGCTATGAGATGAAGTGTATAGAGCTATGAGATGAAGTCTATAGAGCTATGAGATGAAGTGTATAGAGCTATGAGATGAAAGAATACGGCAATGAGATGAAGTGTATAGAGCTATGAGATGACGAGACTATGGCTATGAGATGAAGTGTATAGAGCTATGAGATGAAGTCTATAGAGCTATGAGATGAAGTGTATAGTGCTATGAGATGAAGAGACTACGGCTATGAGATGAAGTGTATAGAGCTAGGAGATGAAGAATATAGAGCTATGAGATGAAGTGTATAGAGCTATGAGATGAAGTGTATAGAGCTATGAGATGAATAGACTACGGCTATGAGATGAAGTGTATAGAGCTATGAGGGAAAGAGACTACGGCTATGAGATGAAGTGTATAGAGCTATGAGATGAAGAGACTATGGCTATGAGATGAAATGTATAGAGCTATGAGATGAAGAGACTACGGCTATGAGATGAAGTGTATAGAGCTATGAGATGAAGAGACTATGGCTATGAGATGAAGTGTATAGAGCTATAAGATGAAGTGTATAGAGCTATGAGATAAAGAGACTATGGCTATGAGATGAAGTGTATAGAGCTATGAGATGAAGTGTATAGAGCTATGAGATGAAGAGACTATGGCTATGAGATGAAGTGTATAGAGCTATGAGATGAAGAGACTATGGCTATGAGATGAAGTGTATAGAGCTATGAGATGAAGAGACTATGGCTATGAGATGAAGTGTATAGAGCTGTGAGATGAAGAGACTATGGTTGTGAGATGAAGTGTATAGAGCTATGAGATGAAGTGTATAGAGCTATGAGATGAAGAGACTATGGCTATGAGATGAAGAGACTATGGCTATGGGATGAAGTGTAGTGAGCAATTAAATGACGTGTATAGAGCTATGAAATGAAGTGAATAGAGCCATGAGATGAAGTGTACAGAGCTATGAGATGAAGTGTGTAGAGCTATGAGATGAAGTGTATAGAGCTATGAAATGAAGTGAATAGAGCTATGAGATGAAGAGACTATGGCTATGAGACGAAGTGTATAGAGCTATAAGATTAAGTGTATAGAGCTATGAGATGAAGTGTTTAGAGCAATGAGATGAAGTGTATAGAGCTATGCAATGAAGTGTATAGAGCAATGAGATGAAGAGACTATGGCTATGAGATGAAGTGTATAGAGCTATGAGATGAAGTGTATAGAGCTATGAGATGAAGAGACTATGGCTATGAGATGAAGTGTATAGAGCAATGAGATGAAGTGTATAGAGCTATGAAGTGAAGTGTATAAAGCTATGAGATGAAGTGTATAGAGCAATGAGATGAAGAGACTATGGCTATGAGATGAAGAGACTATGGCTATGAGATGACGTGTATAGTGCTATGAAATGAAGTGAATATAGCTATGAGATGAAGTGTATAGAGCTATGAAATGAAGTGAATAGAGCTATGAGATGAAGTGAATAGAGCTTTGAGATAAAGTGTATAGAGCAATGAGATGAAGAGACTATGGCTATGATATGAAGAGACTATGGCTATGAGATCAAGTGAATAGAGCTATGAGATGAAGTGAATAGAGCTATGAGATGAAGTGAATAGAGCTATGAGATGAAGTGAATAGAGCTATGAGATGAAGTGTATAGAGTTATGAGATGAAGTGAGTAGAGCTATGATATGAAGAGACTATGGCTATGAGATCAAGTGAATAGAGCTATGAGATGAAGTGAATAGAGCTATGAGATCAAGTGAATAGAGCTATGAGATGAAGTGAATAGAGCTATGAGATGAAGTGAATAGAGCTATGAGATGAAGTGTATAGAGCTATGAGATGAAGTGAGTAGAGCTATGATATGAAGAGACTATGGCTATGAGATGAAGAGACTATGGCTACGAGATTAGAGACTATGGCTATGATATGAAGAGACTATGGCTATGAGATGAAGAGACTATGGCTATGAGATTAGAGACTATGGTTATGAGATGAAGAGACTATGACTATGAGATGAAGAGACTATGGTATTGAGATGAAGAGACTATAACTATGAGATGAAGAGAGCAGGCTTAAAATAATAAAGAAAACAGGACAAGATGTATCGGTTGACAAGTTTAAGATGGGGAAGGCAATTCGCTAGTCCAGCTAATTGTCGCCGCTGTAGTCCGCCAGAAACATCTCATTACGTGCTACTATTTCAAGACACTGCGAGATCACATCAAAGCCAGGCCAGGGATTTGGAAAAAAACAAAGGATCTAGACCCAGAGAAGAAAGTCGTTACATTGATTAAGAGAGACGTTGTCATGACGTCATTTACTTGGCTTGAAAATAACCGGCTATTGAATGCGGTGACAGGTCGTAAATAAAGTTAACGCTAGAGAACAATTCTGTTTGGGGACAAAGTTGCCTGGTAATAAATAAACGGAGACTTTCAATTGATAGAGACCTGATGGCGGCGTCGATTGCAGCGCTTTCACTTGATAGAAGAGAACGTCATTATGGGCTTTGTGAAACTAAACATCGATGGCAAGATCTGAGAATCATAAAAGAACATGTACTGGCAACAAACAGCAGCCATAAGAATTAGCATTCAACGGGACAGTCCCAATATATAAAACAAGCAGTCAGACAAGGCTGTGTTCTGTCGTCGGATTTGTTTCTACTTTACATCGAACATATTATAAGATCAATAGAAGATATAAAAAGGGATTGAAGTCAACGGTCACAACATAAAGAATTTGAGATATGCGGATGACACAGTCTTAATAGCAGAGACAGAGAAGGAACGACAAGAAATGATAGACATAATAGTAGAAGAAGCCAACAAGAAATGTCCAATTCTGAATATTAAGTAAACAGAAGTAATGGTTATATCGAAGATACAATCATCCCCATCATGCAAAATACAAATAAAAGGAACACTTGAAACAGATGCAAAGCTTCAAATATTTGGACACAATAATAACATCAAATACTTGGGCACAATAATAACATCAAATACTTGGGCACAATAATAACATCAAATACTTGGGCACAATAATAACATCAAATACTTGGGCACAATAATAACATCAGATGGGAGATGCACCACAGAAAAAAAAAGCAGAACAGCTCAAGCCAAAATAGCATTTCAGAAAATGAAAAAAAAAAACATCTTGTGCAATAAGTCTATGTCCAATAAATGAGAAAGAGTGTTCATCGGTGCTATAAAGAGCAAGTTCAGACCTATGGAAGCGAATCATGGACAGTAGAAAAACAAATGAAAAGACGATTAGAGGTGACAGAGATGGAATTTCTTAGAAGAATTTTGAAAGTTCACAGGACAGCTAAAATGACTAGCGAGGAAATTCTCAAAGAGGCCAACACAAAATGGGAGCCCATAAAAACATCAGAGAGAAACAATCAACATTTTTCGAGTACATCCCGAGAAGAGGAAAGTTGGAATACTTGGTTACAACTGGCAAAATACAAGGAAAGAGAGATCGCGGACGATAAAGAGAGAAAATACTGGATAGCTTGGTGTTATGGCATGGAAAACAGTCAACAACAGAATTGATACGATGTGCTGTGGATAGAAAATTGTGGAAGGACATGATCGCCTACGCCAACCGGTATGGCACATGATGATGATGATGATTATGATGATGATGATTTGAGAGGGTGACAGAGTGGATTGGGTCAGCCATTGATTAATGTGACAGACGTGAGTCCGATCCCAACCTTAGTTTAAAAGCTTTGTGTAATAGAGGAGGTGAGAAATAATTCTAGCATACACAATGCGTGGCGACTGCTTTGTAGTATGTCGTTCTATTTCCCAGCTTTCACAGAAACACATAGCACAACCCTAACCCAGCTCTCACAGAAACACATAGCACAACCCTAACCCAGCTCTCACAGAAACACATAGCACAACCCTAATCCAGCTCTCACAGAAACACATAGCACAACCCTAACCCAGCTCTCACATAAACACATAGCACAACCCTAACCCAGCTCTCACAGAAACACATAGCACAACCCTAACCCAGCTCTCACATAAACACATAGCACAACCCTAACCCAGCTCTCACAGAAACACATAGCACAACCCTAATCCAGCTCTCACAGAAACACATAGCACAACCCTAACCCAGCTCTCACAGAAACACATAACACAACCCTAACCCAGCTCTCACAGAAACACATAGCACAACCCTAACCCAGCTCTCACAGAAACACATAGCACAACCCTAACCCAGCTCTCACAGAAACACATAGCACAACTCAAGAACGTTAATCGCAGCACAGACTGGTTTTGTTTCCCTTTATATGGGGCACAGGTCTAAGTGCGGACGAAAACTATACTTTGTGATTAGTTGTCAAGTCGTATGTTTTATTTTCTATGTAGGGATGATTTTTTTTTCACTTATTTCTTTGTCCCTTTTCAATCCTTTCTGAACGTTCATATATCATCATCATCATCATCGTCATCGTCATCATCATCATCATCATCATCATCATCGTCAGTATTGTTTAGTTGAGGACGTGGCTTTTTGGCTGCCAGTCAGTATGTTTCTTGTTGTCTAGTTGTGTTGCTGACTTATTGAGTGCTGTCTTTAGGTAGTCAGTGATGTCTTGGACCTAATTGCCAGTCAGAATGTTTCTCGCTGTCTTGTATTGATTTCTACTCTATCATGCAATTTTACTTTAGCCTTTATTTAGACAGTAAACAATGGGATCAAACAGTTTCAGATAGGATTGTTGTCTTGGTAACCATTCCAACATTTACATTCTTATTTAGTGGACCTAACCCCCCCTCCCCCCACAACCACACCAAGCGACTGAACAACAAAGCAAACATCTCAAACGACAGCCCAGACCCGATACCTTCTTCCGGTTTCAGCTCCTTCCAAAAATCCACAAAGCTGTAAACATGAGAATATAGAAAAACGTTTTGCCCTTTCCCATTCAGTTACCCTCATGAAACTGTTCTCGCTGCATCTCTCGGGCATGGCGTGCTCATTGATGTTCACAGCCGGAGCTCAGCCCATTCATCTACAGCGCATGACCGTCCAGCAAATCTCGTGATGACTCGCGATGAGCCGTGACCCAGTTAATCCGTGGAGCATTTTCCTCACGGGCATAACCACAAGGCCTGTCGATGATTGTGCAGTTATCTCCCCTGTCAGCACGGTCGTCTGCATGTTTATTGCCGTTCGTGATTAATAGACCCTAGATGGAGCTGCAGCGGTTCCTGACAGCTCGCTGAGGAGAGCGATACACAAAACTGAAACACAACGGTCCAGTCGAGCTGGCTGCCAATGGATTTATCACACGGCTGTTTGATTAAGTCTTAAAGTGGTATTTAAGTTCATCATCATCGATTGTCATCTCCGCAACGAAGGTTGGCTACCATGGAGCGCCATTCTGCTCTGTCTCTTGCTTTGATGGTGCAGGTTGTCATAGACTGATTTGTCCATCTTTTGATGTTACTTGTCCATGTTAGTCTTGGTCTATCTCTGCCTCTTTTACCTTGTATTCTCCCTACCAAGATTACTTTTAGTATGCTGTTGTGTCTTTTAACATGGCCCACAAATCGCATTTGTCTTGTTTGTGTGTTATTTAAGTTACAATCATACAAATATTGTTACATGTACGAATGAGAATGATGTGAAGAAACAAGATTGCACTCCTCATTTAGTTGGCTATTGTCTGGAGAGGTTCAATCATGAGACAATGTACAACAATATGAATTTTCTAGAACAGTTCATCTGTACGCTGATGAGACAGTAGCCTAGCAAGGTTAGTGAGAATAAATATTTCACACTTTGATAAACAGTTTCTGATACTAAACAATGTTAATATAACTACAAATATTGTAAACACGAAAGTTCTAGCATCATCCCAATGAACATCTCATCGAATATCCAAACAAAGAAAGGCAGCTACAGTCCCCATCATAGCAAACACAGCACATGTCAAAAGATATAACGTGCATCAGCACCAAAAGTGAACGCAGCTGAACTGTCTTTCGTCATACGATATAATTCATCGTAAGCAATCGGAATATAGAAACACTGTCCGGTTGAAAAGCACAGCTCACGGTGTGCACAGCTCACGGTGTGCACAGCTCACGGTGTGCACAGCTCACGGTGTGCACAGAGCACAAAACTCAGTAGTCCCGGCAGCAAGCCGGACCTCGAATATGAGGAAACTGCAACAAGGAACACTTTTCAGACGCAGCCTCAACAGTTCCTCTACATATCCATCATATTCATCTACTAAAATATTATCAATAAACAGCTGTGATGGGGAGGCATGTTTGACTTGGTGAAGGACTAGCAGCAATAGAGAATGTTGTTGAGACGAGTTAGGGGAGATAATGATTCAGGAGAACCGCTTTTTTCATTGATTGATTTTGTGTTCACAGACTTCCCTGGAACTGGCAGATTCTCAAAGACCTGAAGCAATGAGAGAATAGATTTATCGTAAATAAGTTACTGAAGCAATGAGAGAATAGATTTATTGTAAAGAAGTTACTGAAGCAATGAGAGAATAGATTTATTGTAAAGAAGTTACTGAAGCAATGAGAGAATAGATTTATTGTAAAGAAGTTACTGAAGCAATGAGAGAATAGATTTATTGTAAAGAAGTTACTGAAGCAATGAGAGAATAGATTTATTGTAAAGAAGTTAATGAAGCAATGAGAGAATAGATTTATTGTAAATAAGTTACTGAAGCAATGAGAGAATATATTTATTGTAAAGAAGTTACTGAAGCAATGAGAGAATAGATTTATTGTAAAGAAGTTACTGAAGCAATGAGAAAATAGATTTATTGTAAAGAAATTACTGAAGCAATGAGAGAATAGATTTATTGTAAAAAAGTTACTGAAGCAATGAGAGAATAGATTTATTGTAAAGAAGTTACTGAAGCAATGAGAGAATAGATTTATTGTAAAGAAGTTACTGAAGCAAACGGGATTCACGGTAGTCAATCTCATTGGTGTAAGAAAACGAAGAATGGAGTGAGAATAAAGATAACAGACGGCTGGGTGATGGAGTGATGGACAGAACCAAGAGTTGAGATCAGCGGTTGTGATTGATCTTTAGACAGTCTTATTATCTTCTCTGTTTAGTTGGCAGAATTTGTGAAAACACTTTTCTGGATAACGACAGATTAGAGAAAGAAAGATACGATCATGATAGAGTAGAGAGAGAGAGAGAGAGAGAGAGAGAGAGAGAGAGAGAGAGAGAGAGAGTGAGAACGAAATAAACCAGTAAGATCCTTCGAATCATTAAATGTGTAATCAAGCTATGATTGTGGCTGGTGTTGCGATATTCGTGTGTTGTGCTGAGTCAGATTTTCTATACATAAGACACGATAGCGGGGTGATGTTGGTTGACTGTGCTAGCAGCTAGAAAACAGGGTTGACTGTGCTAGCAGCTAGAAGGCAGGGTTGACTGTGCTAGCAGCTAGAATACAGGGTTGACTGTGCTAGCAGCTAGAATGCAGGTTTGACTGTGCTAGCAGTTAGAAGGCAGGGTTGACTGTGCTAGCAGCTAGAAGACAGGGTTGACTGTGCTAGCAGCTAGAAGGCAGGGTTGACTGTACTAGCAGCTAGAAGGCAGGGTTGACTGTGCTAGCAGCTAGAAGACAGGGTTGACTGTGCTAGCAGCTAGAAGGCAGGGTTGACTGTGTTAGCAGCTAGAATACAGGGTGGACTGTGCTAGCAGCTAGAATGCAGGGTTGACTGTGCTAGCAGCTAGAATGCAGGGTTGACTGTGCTAGCAGCTGGAAGGCAGGGTTGACTGTGCTAGCAGCTAGAATTCAGGGTTGACTGTGCTAGCAGCTAGAAAGCAGGGTTGACTGTGCTAGCAGCTAGAAGGCAGGGTTGACTGTGCTAGCAGCTAGAAGACAGCGTTCACTGTGCTAGCAGCTTGAAGGCAGGGTTGACTGTGCTAGCAGCTAGACGGCAGGGTTGACTGTGCTAGCAGCTAGAAGACAGGGTTGACGTTCTAGTTTTGGGGAACACCTCAGCCATTGTAAAGTCGTCTCCAAGACAGAAATCTAATATTGGTGCAGTGTCCTACCTATAAAGTACTGATGAATTGTCCCAACTATAAAGTACTAATGAAGTGCCCCAACTATAAAGTACTGATGAAGTGTCCCAACTATAAAGTACTGATGAAGTGTCCCAACTATAAAGTACTGATGAAGTGTCGCAACTATAAAGTACTGATGAAGTGTCCCAACTATAAAGTACTGATGAAGTGTCCCAACTATAAAGTACTGATGAATTGTCCCAACTATAAAGTACTAATGAAGTGTCCCAACTATAAAGTACTGATGAAGTGTCTCAAATATAAAGTACTGATGAAGTATCGCAACTATAAAGTACTAAAAAAAGTGTCACAATTATAAAGTACTAATGAAGTGACCCAGCTATAACGCTTTAAATGATGTTTCATCTGTAAAAATTAACCTTTATAGCCAAATCAACCTCAATATTTATCAACGGAAAGCAACTACTGGCAGACAGACGCTTCGACCGAATCATACCTTTGACTGACTGATCCAATAAAAGTCATGAGGAGCCAGTCTTTGGTTGTGACGTACACTCCAAGGTATGGTGCCAGCTTTACAAAAATAGGAACACAGAAAAATCTTGAGACCTATATCTGAACACCCCAACCAATCATCTATCAGACCAACTATTTGATCGGCTGACTGTAGAGACATTAACATGAAGTAGAACTGTAAAGACGTCAGTATCTTCTGTTCCAGACCTGGTACACCAGTATGGCTGTCCTCGATTTTATGAGATTCTCTTCCTAGTTTTGATAACCCTTGCATTCAAGGGTCGGTACAAAAAATGATGACAACCGTCCTAGCAAAGCTGTTTGCTATTTATAGACAAGCGGAAGAGAACCGGCTGGAACAAGAAGTCTAGCTAAATGTTGTTAAAACTACAGTAGCGAAGGCAAACAATTTGTTGAATCACTTCAGAGTTTGTCTAAGATGGTGTCCCATAGACTAATTCTGGACTTGACTTCTCTCATCGTTAACTTCAAAGAGAAAAAGTTCATTTCTTGGGTGTTGTAAAAGTAGAAATTTGTTTCCTGTCTTTTTCTATTTTGGTTTGATCTATTCAGTCGGTGTCAGTGCTTCTCCTAGTGTATACATTTGGGGTCTGCATATTCATTATCTGTTTATTATATTTATTGATTGTATATTGCAAGTATGAGCAAACTCCTGCACGATTTGGAAGCGGTGCTATTCTTGTAGCCTTGAACTGGTAACAAGAAATGATGATTCTCACATTCTGAGGACAGACTTCCGAGTTTGTTTTTCATTTTCTTCAAAGAAAATTGTGTTCTATCTATTTTTGTCCCTTAAAATATGCGATGGTGTCAACGAGACTAGCACTGCTCGCTCAACAGAAGATCAAACCCGAATGCCAAAGCCGAGTTTGTTGTTGGACAACTTTAGCTCAAGACGTTCCGCAACTTGTCGCACATTCTTGCATATTATCTTCTGTAGCGGGTATATCTTCTGTAGTTGATATATCTACTGTAGCGGGTATATCTTCTGTAGTTGATATATCTTCTGTAGTTGCTATACCTTCTGTAGTTGATATATCTTCTGTAGTTGATATATCTTCTGTAGTTGATATATCTTCTGTAGCGGGTATATCTTCTGTAGTGGATATATCTTCTGTAGCGGGTATATCTTATGTAGTGGATATATCTTCTGTAGCGGGTATATCTTCTGTACTGGATATGTCTTCTTTAGCGAGTATATCTTCTGTAACAGGTATATCTTATGTAGCGGGTATATCTTCTGTAACAGGTATATCTTATGTAGCGGGTATATCTTCTGTAGTGGGTATATCTTCAGCAGTGGGTATATTTTCCATTTTTCTTGACACGTGAATGGTGGACATTCCACTACAAAAACATTCACAAGCTGTGGACACATTTCCAAACACTCCCAGGCATCGTAAAGCTATGACAAACAAACGACCAGTACCGTGCTATCACCATAATCCTTTACAAAGTCCACACGGAGAACGACATGATTAACACGTCCGTGAACTGGTACATTTCCATGACGGGTTTTCATCGCTTGCGTGACCCGTTTACGATCCGAGAGAAAAATTATTTTAGCGGCGGAACATTTTCTCTCTCAAGCTGAATGCATGGATTTCAAACCCTCCCGGCTACCATAGTTGTGTTAATGCGTTCCTGTACGACTGGCAAACTCCTACACACCAAAGTGAACACACGTTGTCACCCAAGCTACACACATACCCTTACACCCAAAAATGAACACGCTCTTACACCCCAAACTACATACACTATTACATCCCAAGCGACATAAACTCTTGCACCCCACATTGCATTCACTCTCTAACTACAAATTATGGCTCTTACACTTCAAACTGTACGCACTCTTACACTTCAAACTGTACGCACTCTTACACTTCAAACTGTACGCACTCTAACACTTCAAACTGTACGCACTCTTACACTTCAAACTGTACGCACTCTTACACTTCAAACTGTACGCACTCTTACACTTCAAACTGTACGCACTCTTACACTTCAAACTGTACGCACTCTTACACTTCAAACTGTACGCACTCTAACACTTCAAACTGTACGCACTCTAACGCTTCAAACTGTACGCACTCTAACGCTTCAAACTGTACGCACTCTTACACTTCAAACTGTACGCACTCTAACGCTTCAAACTGTACGCACTCTTACACTTCAAACTGTACGCACTCTTACACTTCAAACTGTACGCACTCTAACACTTCAAACTGTACGCACTCTTACACTTCAAACTGTACGCACTCTAACGCTTCAAACTGTACGCACTCTAACGCTTCAAACTGTACGCACTCTTACACTTCAAACTGTACGCACTCTAACGCTTCAAACTGTACGCACTCTTACACTTCAAACTGTACGCACTCTTACACTTCAAACTGTACGCACTCTAACACTTCAAACTGTACGCACTCTTACACTTCAAACTGTACGCACTCTTACACCTCAAACTGTACGCACTCTTACACTTCAAACTGTACGCACTCTTACACTTCAAACTGTACGCACTCTTACACTTTAAACTGTACGCACCCTTACACTTCAAACTGTACGCACTCTTACACTTCAAACTGTACGCACTCTTACACTTCAAACTGTACGCACTCTAACACTTCAAACTGTACGCACTCTTACACTTCAAACTCTACGCACTGTTACACCCACATTACACACACTCTTACACTTCAAACTGTACGCACTCTAACGCTTCAAACTGTACGCACTCTAACGCTTCAAACTGTACGCACTCTTACACTTCAAACTGTACGCACTCTAACGCTTCACACTTCAAACTCTACGCACTGTTACACCCAAATTACACACACTCTTACACTTCAAACTCTACGCACTGTTACACCCAAATTACACACTCTTACACTTCAAACTGTACTTTATACATTGCCATTTTGTTGTGACTTTTTCCTCAGCATTTTCTCTTCTGTACTGCTCAATCCCCTCTTCTAGCAGCTTCTGATATGTGTTCTTTACTTGTACAGTATAAGTTTCTTGTATATCTTTCTGGTTTAACGCTGTTATATCTATTGGTGTTGCTGAATTAGTATTTTGTTTGTTTCTCTTTAATTTGATTTTCATTTTTATCATTACAGGATTGTGGTCTGAATTAATATCTGCTCCTGGGTAGGTTTTGGCTTTCTTGACGCTGTTCCTGAATCTGGCTTTTATCATTATGTAATCTATTTGATTTCTCTTCCTGTATCCAGGGCTTTTCCATGTGTATAATTTCCTGTTCTCTTGCTCAAAGAAGGTGTTGCATATTATCAGTCTGTTTTCTTCACAAAATTGTATTAATCTTTCTCCTCTGTTATTCCTTTTTCCTAGACCATGATTTCCTATAATGGTCTTATATTTACATTTTCCTACTTTAGCGTTCATATCACCCATTATAATCAAGATGTCTGTAGATTTCACTTGCTTCATAACTGTGTTTAGATCTTCATAGTATGCCTCTATTTGTTCGTCTGTATAGTCTTGAGTAGGTGCGTATGTTTGTATTATTGCTATGTCGAATGGTTTTGCCTTCATTTTTAATAGTATAATCATATCATTGTATGTCAAGTGAGTATTTATATATTTTTGTAGCTCTCGTTTTATTAGAATGCCTACTCCTCTTTGATGTTCTTTTGTGTTACCTGAATATATAAATGTATATTTATTGTCTTGTATGTATCCACTTTCCTTCCATCTTGTTTCTGATATGCCTAAGATAATTTTAATCGCTCTGCTTCTACCATTAGATTTTCTAATTTTCCTTGTTGGTATAAGGTCCTAACATTCCATGTAGCTATTTTTTATTCGTTCTTAATACAATAGTTAGAATTTCTCTCCATGGCTTTCTTTGGAGTGTTATGTGATGAGGCTCCAATCTTTTTCACGGTGGTCTGCCATATTCGTCTTTAGTGTTCTGAATATGCCTCATGTGTACCACACACTTTGCTGTTTTTGCCTTCTGGGCCGTTATCATTTTTGATTCATCCGCCCCATCCACCGACACAGACTTTTTATATTCGGGTTGAACATACCCGCGGCGGCGCCATTTTTTGACGAACCATGTGCTTGACTATTGAACCGCGAACACACGACACAAAGAAGAATAAATCATATTCCACTTAAACATCGGTAATCACAGTTTATCCACACGTCCGAAGTAAAACATACTCCAAACGGGGAATAGCAACACATAATTTCATAACTCGACTGTCACGCAAATAATTTAAATATATCGGCAAGAGCCGAAATATAAAAACGACTGCACGTAGCCGCCATGACACCGGAAAAAAGTTCTATATCAAAAGAGAACTACTAAATACAATTCAAACAAGACAAATGCGGTTTTTGGACATTATTGTCAAGTAAGTCATTTTACCTGCTACTGTATGCAGTAAACAGTACAACGCCCTGCTGCCTTGCAGGTAAACTCGGGGGAGTAAAAAGCTAAGGGAGGGTACCCGGAAGTAAAACAAATCCAATGCCTTATGGATGAGACTTTTTAGTCAAAGGCTAGCGGAACCAACCGTAAACAAACCGACGGAAGGCAACAGAAAACCACCGTCGTAATTTCTTTGTGCAATCATGAATCGCCACAACATAACTAAAGAAAAGAATGAAGCCATGGGTGATTTTGGAATAGAAATAATAACAAAAATATTGAATATTATCTACAACAGCGGATATATACCAGACGACATGCTCAAATCAATATTCATAGCCCTACCAAAGAAATCGGGTGCGAATAAATGCCATGATCATCGTACAATAAGCCTTATGAGTCATATGACTAAGATATTACTAAGAATCATCATGCGAAGAGTGCGAAACAAAATCAGTCCAGAAATTAGCGATGAACAGTGTGGTTTTGTTAGAGATAAAGGAACAAGCAATGCCATTTATATCATAAGATCTTTAGTAGAAAGAGCCATAGAGGTGAAAACAGATCTATACCTATGTTTCATAGATTACACCAAGGCATTTGACAAAGTAAAGCACCAAGAAATAATCAAAATTTTAGAAAGCATAAACGTAGACAGCAAAGATATAAGAATAATAAAGAACATGTACTGGCAACAAACAGCGGCCATAAGAACTGGAAACCAATTGGGAATGTTTCAACAAATAAAACAGGGTGTTAGACAAGGTTGTGTGCTGTCACCAGATTTGTTTAATATTTATAGTGAGATTATTTTAAGATCCATAAGGGACATGCCTGAAATAACAATTGGAGGTAATAATATAAATAATCTAAGGTATGCTGATGATACAGTCTTAATCGCTAAAAGTGAAAATGAGTTACAAGAAATGATGTACATTATAGTGAAAGAAAGCAAAAAATAAAGGACTCAGCTTTAATAGCAAAAAGACAGAGGTAATGGTAACAACAAAGAAAAAGACATCACCTCAGTACAAAATAAAGACAAGTGGAACAATATTAAAACAGGTAAATGAATTTAAATATTTGGGAACTTTGTTAACCTCAGACAGAAGATGTACAAAAGAGGTGAGATGCAGAATGGCTCAAGCAAAAGCAGCTTTCCAAAAAATGAGGAAGATACTATGCAATCCATTTTTGACAATAGAAACAAGAAAAAGAGTTCTTAAATGTTATGTAGAGCCAATCTTAACATATAGATGCGAATCATGGACAATAGGACAACAGACAAGAAAATCACTGGAGTCTGTAGAAATGTGGTTTTACAGAAGAATGTTGAGTGTACCATGGACAGCTAAGAAGAGTAATGAAGATGTTCTGAGAGAGGTCAAAGCAAAACGAGAGCTAATTTTCAATATTAGGAAGAAACAGTCATCATTTTTTGGCCATGTAATGAGAGGAGAACAACTGGAATATTTTGTAACAACTGGGAAAATTGAAGGACGAAGAGATAGAGGGAAGCACAGAGAAAAAATAACAGACAGCTTAAGAGAATGGCTTGGCAGAAGGTCAACAACAGAAATGATAAATAGCTGCCGAGGTCGAAAGTTGCGGAGAGACATGATCACCTACGCCAGTAGGCCCGGTAATTGATGATGACGATGATTAAAAGACTCAACAGCCTACTAAAAGTAATCCTGGAAGGGAAAATACAAGTTAAAAGAGTCAGAGGCAAACCAAGACTAACATAGATGAGTAACACCAAAAGATGGACAAACCAGCCTATGACAACCTGCACCATCAAAGCAAGAGGCAGAGCAGAATGGCGCTCCATGGTAGCCAGCCTTCGATGCGGAGATGGCACTCGATGATGATGATGATGATTGTTAAAAATTCGTCTCGATGACTTCTACAAAGCCTGCAAATTGATTATTATCCCGTCTGACACACGCGTTATCAAGTGGACACGTTGTATTTATATCGCACACAAATAACGTGATAATGCCTTCACAAGCGAAGCCTTCCACTGGTCACGACGTGACAGACTCAGCAAATGCGCAACACGTGACTAGATGAGAGAACATCTAAAAACTGTCAGTGTTTGCACGAATCAAACAACACTTCATTAATGTTCTCGACATATGTCAGGAGAGCTGAGCTGCAACAAGGAGCGTCTAATTAAGACGATTCCAGGGTAATTAATTGGTGATCATTCAAGACAAGCAAATAAAGAAGTGAGCAAGACGGCATATCAAATAAATACGCTTTATTTGCTGTACTTTATTTTAGGCTTAAACGTTTTAATATAAATGTCTGCTGGCTGGGTGCTCTGGAGTAGAGGTAAAACATATGTCTTATAATAACATAGAGGATTAGGGATGCGTTAATTATAGCTCATACGGTGAGGAGGTAAGCTAGACACAAAAACTCAGAAAGTGGCGAGTTAAACTAGAAACAATAACTCAGAAAGTGAGAAGATAAGCCAGACACAATAACTCAGAAAGTGGGGAGATAGATAGATGCAATAATTCAAGAAAGTGGGGAGATAAGCTAGACACAATAACTCAGAAAGTGGCGAGTTAAACTAGAAACAATAACTCAGAAAGTGGCGAGTTAAACTAGAAACAATAACTCAGAAAGTGGCGAGTTAAACTAGAAACAATAACTCAGAAAGTGGCGAGTTAAACTAGAAACAATAACTCAGAAAGTGGCGAGTTAAACTAGAAACAATAACTCAGAAAGTGAGAAGATAAGCCAGACACAATAACTCAGAAAGTGGGGAGATAGATAGATGCAATAATTCAAGAAAGTGGGGAGATAAGCTAGACACAATAACTCACAATGTCAGGAGCAATAACTCAGAAAGTGTGGAGGTAAGATAGACACATTAACTCACAATGTGAGGAGCAATAACTCAGAAAGTGAGGAGGTAAGATAGACACAATAACTCAGAAAGTGAGGAGGTGAGATAGACACATTAACTCAGAAAGTGAGGAGGTAAGATAGACACATTACCTCAGAAAGTGAGGAGGTAAGATAGACACATTAACTCAGAAAGTGAGGAGGTAAGATAGACACAATAACTCAGAAAGTGAGGAGGTAAGATAGACACATTAACTCAGAAAGTGAGGAGGTAAGATAGACACAATAACTCAGAAAGTGAGGAGGTAAGATAGACACATTAACTCACAATGTGAGGAGCAATAACTCAGAAAGTGAGGAGGTAAGATAGACACAATAACTCTGAAAGTGAGGAGGTAAGATAGACACAATAACTCTGAAAGTGAGGAGGTAAGATAGACACAATAACTCACAATGTGAGGAGCAATAACTCAGAAAGTGAGGAGGTAAGATAGACACAACCAAGTAAGATAGACTTGGAACTGCAACAAGGAACACTTTTCAGGCAGAGCCTTGTCGGATCCTGCGACCTATCCGTCATGTTGACTTTATGAGTGTTATTGATATCCTGCACGTTGGCATGCAATGTCAGCTACTTCTTTAGCTGTCTTGGCTGTCGATGTCTCTTTGCACATTTATTTTATCGAAGCAATGTCAAGGACGTTACACAAAACAAAACGGTGATCATCACCGATACTTATGTACAAGTACTTGATTTCTACGTGTTCTTGTTGCTACGATCATCACCGATAGTTATGTACAAGTACTTGATTTCTACGTGTTCTTGTTGCTACGATCATTACCGATACTTATGTACAAGTACTTGATTTCTACGGGTTCTTGTTGCTACGATCATTACCGATACTTATGTACAAGTACTTGATTTCTACGTGTTCTTGTTGCTACGATCATTACCGATACTTATGTACATGTACTTGATTTCTACGGGTTCTTGTTGCTACGATCATTACCGATACTTATGTACATGTACTTGATTTCTACGGGTTCTTGTTGCTACGATCATCACCGATACTTATGTACAAGTACTTGATTTCTATGGGCTCTTGTTGCTACGATCATCACCGATACTTATGTACATGTACTTGATTTCTACGGGTTCTTGTTGCTACGATCATCACCGATACTTATGTACAAGTACTTGATTTCTACGTGTTCTTCTTGTTACGATCATCATAATGCACACTGGACGAATGTGTTCCGGTGTCCCCCTCGACAATTTAAATAATATACGAGGAAAATCATGGTCCTAGTGCACGAGCTCCGTAGCACGGCATGGGATCCACGGTGTGGGTTAGTTTCTGCTCATAATTTGACCCCATCAGCGGCCATAATTGCGGCCTCCTCTTAACGGTTTTAACTGCCAAGGATTCTTTAACGTGCGCTAGTGCACACGGGACCTCCTGTTTATTGTGGTTATCCGATAGGTCTAGACATCAGATCTCACTATTCAATAGGTCAGGGGAAGATAATGTCATAAAGAAACCACGAATACATGTTTCCTATTTTTAAAAAAATATGACCACTGTTTCTGATGGGCTTCGAACCTGGGTGCTTCCTGTCCTGAGGACGCCGTCGTACCTCTAGATACTCAGCACCCTCCCCTCCATAGTGTAGTTTCAAAAAACGGAACGAGCAGACAATGTATTTGACAGCCAGTCTTATCTAAACTCGCTGTTTGACTCTCTGTTGCAGCTTTCTGTCGGTAACTTTTCTTCAAAGCATTATTAATATGGGAAAGGGGGAGGGGGGGGGGGGATGTAGCTAGCTCATAAATGCTTGTTTCACTAACAAAAAATCGCTGAGGAGTGCAAGTAAAATAACAATTAATAAAAATCGTGATTGCGAATGCCTGAATGTAGAACATGGAAGCAGAGCTTATTCTTAGCTTATTGCAACAATTGTTGAACCAAATGCTGCAGTGATCTCAACTTGAAATGGACAAAAACACAATTGTTGATAATAGAGACATCGTATGCTACAGTAAACGAGGATGAAATGTTCCACTCTCATTGGGAGGAAAGCTTCCATCAAGAACGTTATTAGAAGACTCTCCCAAAATGTTTGGCTTCAGAAGGTCGCGGGTAGTGGTAATGATTGAAGAAAGGGTAAGACAATTGGCTCTAAGTGACCACACCGAAACAAGTTGGAAACGTCTGAAGTGAATACATGAAATATGAATGTTTCTGACTTTGATGTTCCTGTGACAGGGAAACTGTGTTAAAGGGTCACTGACGTTTGATGAAATAGTGCAGGTTTACGTGCAACATGCTCCCACAAACACATCATACAACTAATCGCCTATAAACATCATTAAACATCACTAATTGTCACTAAACATCACTAATCGCCAGACAATATCACTGCTCTCCAGTACACATCACTAAACATCACCAAATTGCCTGTATATATCGCCACTGAACATTACTTATTACCAATAATCATCAATAATCGCCTGTAAGCATCACTGCTCTCCAGTAAACACCACTGAACATCACAGACTGCCAGTAGACATCCCTAATCGCCAGTCTTCTTCTTTTCTCTTTCACTGATACCTAAAAGGTGTCGTTGTTTATATCATTTGTCGTTATTGTGCTGCTCGAATTGTCTGAATTAGTGATTTTCCTTTGTTGTTACATGTCTCTGTCACTGCATCTGTCCATCTTCTTCTGGGTCTTCCTCTTGGTCTTTTTCCATGCATTCTCGACAAGAACGCCCTTGATGGTGATTGGTATGGATTCATTCTCAATCGCCAGTAAATATCACTAATCGTTAATGAACATCACTAATCGTCAATGAACATCACTAACCGCCAATAAAGATGATAATCATCAATAAACATCACTAATCGTCAATAAACATCACTAATCGTCAATAAACATCACTAATCGTCAGTAAACATCACCGCTCACCGGTTTTCACCACCGTTGTCATGCCATCCAGTGTATGATGACAATGACTTTATCCAATCACAGGATATGTTTTATGACAATGGTTTTATCTATCCAATCACAGGATATGTTTCACGACAATGACTTTATCTATCCAATCACAGGATATGTTTCATGACAATGGTTTTATCTATCCAATCACAGGATATGTTTCACGACAATGACTTTATCTATCCAATCACAGGATATGTTTTATGACAATGGTTTTATCTATCCAATCACATGATATGTTTCATGACAATGGTTTTATCTATCCAATCACAGGATATGGTTCATGACAATGATTTTATCTATCCAATCACAGGATATGTTTCATGACAATGATTTTATCTATCCAATCACAGGATATGTTTCACGTCGACCACAGTATCAATGGAAGCGAGTACAACTCCTAGAAGGAGTGAACATTTGATGTAAAAAAAAAAGAAGAGGAATGAAAGAGAGATTTACAATTTCTTTCCGGATGAATACAAGTGTTGAATTAAAGATGCTTTGTTGGGAAACATTTCTCATGAAGGAGAAGAAACGATCTGCCACTCTAACAAATTGCTGCGAGATTCTGAACTCCATTTGGGCCTCATTATCTGGTCGGGAGTCTCCAGGGACCCAAGTGGAGCCCTTTGTCCGGTCATTGGGTTTCTCTTGTTGCCGGTGCGTAGAGACAAAATGAAAACACGTTGTGTGGAGAGAAGGAGACAGAGAGACGTTGTGTGGAGAGGAGACGGAGAGACGTTGTGTGGAGAGGAGACGGAGAGACGTTGTGTGGAGAGAAGGAGACGGAGAGATGTTGTGTGGAGAGACGGAGAGACGTTGTGTGGAGAGAAGGAGACAGAGAGACGTTGTGTGGAGAGACGGAGAGATGTTGTGTGGAGAGGAGACAGAGAGACGTTGTGTGGAGAGAAGGAGACAGAGAGACGTTGTGTGGAGAGACGGAGACGGAGAGACGTTGTGTGGAGATAAGGAGACGGAGAGACGTTGTGTGGAGAGAAGGAGACACAGAGACGTTGTGTGGAGAGACGGAGACGGAGAGACGTTGTGTGGAGAGAAGGAGACAGAGAGACGTTGTGTGGAGAGAAGGAGACAGAGAGACGTTGTGTGGAGAGAAGGAGACAGAGAGACGTTGTGTGGAGAGACGGAGACGGAGAGACGTTGTGTGGAGAGAAGGAGACGGAGAGACGTTGTGTGGAGAGAAGGAGACAGAGAGACGTTGTGTGGAGAGACGGAGACGGAGAGACGTTGTGTGGAGAGAAGGAGACAGAGAGACGTTGTGTGGAGAGAAGGAGACGGAGAGACGTTGTGTGGAGAGAAGGAGACAGAGAGACGTTGTGTGGAGAGACGGAGACGGAGAGACGTTGTGTGGAAGGAAGGAGACGGAGAGATGTTGTGTGGAGAGAAGGAGACAGAGAGACGTTGTGTGGAGAGAAGGAGACAGAGAGACGTTGTGTGGAGAGACGGAGACGGAGAGACGTTGTGTGGAGAGAAGGAGACGGAGAGACGTTGTGTGGAGAGAAGGAGACACAGAGACGACGTGTGGAGAGACGGAGACGGAGAGACGTTGTGTGGAGAGACGGAGACGGAGAGACGTTGTGTGGAGAGAAGGAGACAGAGAGACGTTGTGTGGAGAGAAGGAGACGGAGAGACGTTGTGTGGAGAGACGGAGACGGAGAGACGTTGTGTGGAGAGAAGGAGACAGAGAGACGATGTGTGGAGAGAAGGAGACGGAGAGACGTTGTGTGGAGAGACGGAGACGGAGAGACGTTGTGTGGAGAGAAGGAGAGGGAGAGACGATGTGTGGAGAGAAGGAGACGGAGAGATGTGTGGAGAGACGGAGAGACGTTGTGTGGAGAGAAGGAGACAGAGAGACGTTGTGTGGAGAGAAGGAGACAGAGAGACGTATGGAGAGAAGGAGACGGAGAGAAGTGTGGAGAGAAGGAGACGGAGAGACGTTGTGTGGAGAGACGGAGACCGAGAGATGTTGTGTGGAGAGGAGACGGAGAGACGTATGGAGAGAAAGAGACGGAGAGACGTTGTTTGGAGAGAAGGATAAGGAGAGATGTGTGGAGAGACGGAGATGGAGAGATGTGTGGAGAGACGGAGATGGAGAGATGTGTGGAGAGAAGGAGACGGAGAGATCTGTGGAGAGAAGGAGACGGAGAGATGTGTGGAGAGAAGGAGACGGAGAGATGTGTGGAGAGAAGGAGACGGAGAGATGTGTGGAGAGAAGGTGACGGAGTGATGTGTGGAGAGACGGAGATGGAGAGATGTTGTGTGGAGAGAAGGAGACGGAGAGATGTGTGGAGAGAAGGAGACGGAGAGATGTGTGGAGAGAAGGAGACGGAGAGATGTGTTGAGAGAAGGAGACGGAGAGATGTTGTGTGGAGAGAAGGAGACGGAGAGATGTGTGGAGAGAAGGAGACGGACAGATGTGTGGCGAGAAGGAGACGGAGAAATGTGTGGGGCGAAGGAGACGGAGAGATGTGTGGAGAGTAGGAGACGGAGAGATGTGTGGAGAGTAGGAGACGGAGAGATGTGTGGAGAGAAGGAGACGGAGAGATGTGTGGAGTGAAGGAGACGTAGAAATGTGT
The DNA here is from genome assembly GCA_032433765.1 of Megaustenia siamemsis. Classification (NCBI taxonomy): domain Eukaryota; kingdom Metazoa; phylum Mollusca; class Gastropoda; order Stylommatophora; family Ariophantidae; genus Megaustenia; species Megaustenia siamemsis. The sequence goes on from JAVIAB010000124.1 coordinate 7,911,499, forward strand.
GGGGCGAAGGAGACGGAGAGATGTGTGGAGAGAAGCAGACGGAGGGATGTGTGGAGAGAAGCAGACGGAGGGATGTGTGGAGAGAAGCAGACGGAGGGATGTATGGAGAGAAGCAGACGGAGAGATGTGTGGAGAGAAGCAGACGGAGGGATGTGTGGAGAGAAGCAGACGGAGGGATGTGTGGAGAGAAGCAGACGGAGGGATGTGTGGAGAGAAGCAGACGGAGGGATGTGTGGAGAGAAGCAGACGGAGAGATGTGTGGGGCGAAGGAGACGGAGAGATGTGTGGAGAGAAGGAGACGGAGAGATGTATGGAGAGAAGCAGACGGAGGGATGTGTGGAGAGAAGGAGACGGAGAGATGTGTGGAGAGAAGGAGACGGAGAGATGTGTGGAGTGAAGGAGACGGAGAGATGTATGGAGAGAAGGAGACGGAGAGATGTGTGGAGAGATGGAGACGGAGAGATGTATGGAGAGAAGGAGACGGAGAGATGTGTGGAGAGAAGGAGACGTAGAGATGTGTGGAGTGAAGGAGACGGAGAGATGTTGTGTGGAGAGAAGGAGACGGAGAGATGTGTGGAGAGAAGGAGACGGAGAGATGTGTGGAGAGAAGGAGACGGAGAGATGTGTGGAGAGAAGGAGACGGAGAGATGTGTGGAGAAAAGGAGACGGAGAGATGTGTGGAGAGAAGCAGACGGAGAGATGTGTGGAGAGAAGGAGACGGAGAGATGTGTGGAGTGAAGGAGACGGAGAAATGTGTGGAGCGAAGGAGACGGAGAGATGTGTGGAGAGAAGGAGATGGAAAGATGTGTGGAGAGAAGGAGACGGAAAGATGTTGTGTGGAGAGAAGGAGACGGAGAGATGTTGTGTGGTAAGAAGGAGACGGAGAGATGTTGTGTGGAGAGAAGCAGACGGAGAGATGTGTGGAGAGAAGGAGACGGAGAGATGTTGTGTGGAGAGAAGGAGACGGAGAGATGTGTGGAGAGAAGGAGACGGAGAGATGTGTGGAGAGAAGGAGACGGAGAGATGTGTGGAGAGAAGGAGACGGAGAGACGTTGTGTGGAGAGAAGGAGACGGAGAGATGTGTGGAGAGAAGGAGACGGAGAGATGTGTGGCGAGAAGGAGATGGAGAGATGTGTGGAGAGAAGGAGACGGAGAGATGTGTGGAGTGAAGGAGACGGAGAAATGTGTGGGGCGAAGGAGACGGAGAGATGTGTGGAGAGTAGGAGACGGAGAGATGTGTGGAGAGTAGGAGACGGAGAGATGTGTGGAGAGAAGGAGACGGAGAGATGTGTGGAGTGAAGGAGACGGAGAAATGTGTGGGGCGAAGGAGACGGAGAGATGTGTGGAGAGAAGCAGACGGAGGGATGTGTGGAGAGAAGCAGACGGAGGGATGTGTATAGAGAAGCAGACGGAGGGATGTGTGGAGAGAAGCAGACGGAGAGATGTGTGGAGAGAAGCAGACGGAGGGATGTGTGGAGTGAAGCAGACGGAGGGATGTGTGGAGAGAAGCAGACGGAGGGATGTGTGGAGAGAAGCAGACGGAGGGATGTGTGGAGAGAAGCAGACGGAGAGATGTGTGGGGCGAAGGTGACGGAGAGATATGTGGAGAGAAGGAGACGGAGAGATGTGTGGAGAGAAGGAGACGGAGAGATGTGTGGAGAGAAGCAGACGGAGAGATGTGTGGAGAGAAGGAGACGGAGAGATGTGTGGAGAGAAGGAGACGGAGAGACGTTGTGTGGAGAGAAGGAGACGGAGAGACATTGTGTGGAGAGAAGGAGACGGAGAGATGTTGTGTGGAGAGAAGGAGACGGAGAGATGTTGTGTGGTAAGAAGGAGACGGAGAGATGTTGTGTGGAGAGAAGCAGACGGAGAGATGTGTGGAGAGAAGGAGACGGAGAGATGTTGTTTGGAGGGAAGGAGACGGAAAGACGTTGTGTGGAGAGAAAGAGACGGAGAGATGTTGTGTGGAGAGAAGGAGACGGAGAGATGTTGTGTGGAGAGAAGGAGACGGAGAGATGTTGTGTGGAGAGAAGGAAACGGAGAGATGTTGTGTGGAGAGAAGGAGACGGAGAGATGTGTGGAGAGAAGGAGATGGAGAGATGTGTGGAGAGAAGGAGACGGAGAGATGTTGTGTGGAGAGAAGGAGACAGAGAGACGTTGTGTGGAGAGAAGGAGATGGAGAGATGTTGTGTGGAGAGAAGGAGACGGAGAGACGTTGTGTGGAGAGAAGGAGACGGAGAGATGTGTGGAGAGAAGGAGACGGAGAGATGTGTGGAGAGAAGGAGACGGAGATATGTGTGGAGAGAAGCAGACGGAGAGATGTGTGGAGAGAAGGAGACGGAGAGACGTTGTGTGGAGAGAAGGAGACGGAGAGATGTTGTGTAGAGAGAAGGAGACGGAGAGACATTGTGTGGAGAGAAGGAGACGGAGAGATGTTGTGTGGAGAGAAGGAGACGGAGAGATGTTGTGTGGTAAGAAGGAGACGGAGAGATGTTGTGTGGAGAGAAGCAGACGGAGAGATGTGTGGAGAGAAGGAGACGGAGAGATGTTGTTTGGAGGGAAGGAGACGGAGAGACGTTGTGTGGAGAGAAAGAGACAGAGAGACGTTGTGTGGAGAGAAGGAGATGGAGAGATGTTGTGTGGAGAGAAGGAGACGGAGAGACGTTGTGTGGAGAGAAGGAGATGGAGAGATGTTGTGTGGAGAGAAGGAGACGGAGAGATGTTGTGTGGAGAGAAGGAGATGGAGAGATGTTGTGTGGAGAGAAGGAGACGGAGAGATGTTGTGTGGAGAGAAGGAGACGGAGAGACGTTGTGTGTAGAGAAGGAGATGGAGAGATGTTGTGTGGAGAGAAGGAGACGGAGAGATGTTGTGTGGAGAGAAGGAGATGGAGAGATGTTGTGTGGAGAGAAGGAGACGGAGAGATGTTGTGTGGAGAGAAGGCGACGGAGAGATGTTGTGTGGAGAGAACTAGACGAAGAGATGTTGTGTGGAGAGAAGGTGATGTAGAGATGTTGTGTGGAGAGAAGGTGACGGAGAGATGTTGTGTGGAGAGAAGGAGACGGAGAGATGTTGTGTGGAGAGAAGGTGACGAAGAGATGTGTGGAGAGAAGGAGACGGAGAGATGTTGTGTGGAGAGAAGGAGACGGAGAGATGTTGTGTGGAGAGAAGGTGACGGAGAGATGTTGTGTGGAGAGAAGGAGACGGAGAGATGTTGTGTGGAGAGAAGGAGACGGAGAGATGTGTGGAGAGAAGGAGACGAAGAGATGTGTGGAGAGTAGGAGACGAATAGATGTGTGGAGAGAAGGAGACGAAGAGATGTGTGGAGAGAAGGAGACGGAGAGATGTGTGGAGAGAAGGTGACGGAGAGATGTGTGGAGAGAAGGAGACGAAGAGATGTGTGGAGAGAAGGAGACGAAGAGATGTGTGGAGAGAAGGTGACGGAGTGATGTGTGGAGAGAAGGAGACGGAGAGATGTTTGGAGAGAAGGTGACGGAGAGATGTGTGGAGAGAAGGTGACGGAGAGATGTGTTGAGAGAAGGAGACGGAGAGATGTTGTGTGGAGAGAAGGTGACGGAGAGATGTGTGGAGAGAAAGAGACGTAGAGATGTGTGGAGAGAAGGAGGCGGAGAGATGTGTGGAGAGAAGGGGTCGGAGATATGTTGTGTGGAAAGAAGGAGACGGAGAGACGTGTGGAGAGACAGAGACGGAAAGACGTGTGGAGAGAAGGAGACGGAGAGACGTTGTGTGGAGAGAAGCAGACGGAGAGAGAAAGGGTGAATGAAACCGTCTTATGGTGTTGTGTATGAGGTAACGCTTATGTTGGATATCGGACGGGCAGTGTGGTAGAAGCTGCCTGCTGCACTTGGAAATAGCAACGAGTGTGGGGCAGTTGACAATAACAGTTAATATGATACATTCTAGGGCCCTTTTCGTTTTATTGAACGGTCTAGTGGAGACTATTGTGTATTTTTTGTTGTTGAGGTTTTGTTTTTATCGAACCTTTTCTCTCATGGCTAATTCTACCAATGTTTGACAAACACACATGACCTCAGAATGAACATGCCAGGCCTACTCATCCACAGGGTTTTCCATCCTTTTTCATGGGTCTTTTTCTTCCTCATTTCACTTTGCCTATTCTGCCTGGGCACGGAATATGGAGATAGTGCTTTACCCAGTCGAACTATCCCCCTATCTATCATGATAGATTGATATAGTTGACAATAACAGCTTGTATGATAAGTTGATTTAGTTGAACACAACAGCTAAATATGATAACTTGATATAGTTGAAAATAACAGCTAAATATGATAAACTGACACAACGGTGCTGGCGGTCATATTCATCAGTCTAATCACACTGACATAGAAGTACAAATATAAGTTCATCATCATCATCATCATCATCATCATCATCATCATCATCATCATCATCACCACCACCTATGAACTTCCTACAGCAACTTTGTTTTTCTATGGCTGACACCCGTTTCATTATAATATAGCTATAAAGATATGCGTATACAGATTCGACAAACTTACGGTTGGAGTGGCTGGCATAATGGCCTTCTCAAAATGGTTGCTGTATTGTGGTTGGTTTCAAGTAATTCTTTCTGGTTTGAATTTTCGCTTGTGGAGACAGCAGTAGTCCAGTCGTATTCACCTGACAACAAAATGAACATGGTTTTTGGCACCGCTTTCATCATGGAGTCCACGCAGATTTGGTGCGGGCACATGGAGATTATATTGCCCGGGACGGTTGTTGCAGCGACCCGAAAGTGCCCATTTTTAAGCTGCGCGCTATTTGCCACAGTTTAAAGCTGCACGTTCAATAGAACAGATTTGATGAACGCAAAAACGTGCATTTTTACACATAGCAACACGTTCAATAGAACAGATTTGATGAACGCAAAAATGTGCAATTTTACACATAGCAACACGTTCAATAGAACAGATTTGATGAACGCAAAAACGTGCAATTTTACACATATCAACACGTTCAATAGAACAGTATGGATGATCAACATAAACACATTGTTGGTTGCTAGAATCGGGGTTAATGTTGGAATGCTCCGCCATTACTGAAACCATTTCTTTCTAAAGTCTAAACTTTAAACGTAGAAATAACGACTGTATAAAGATACATATGTAAAGATATACATATACAAATATAAATATAACGATATACATATAGAGATATACAAATGATATACATATAAATATATACAACTCAAACTTTTTGAACAGACCGCTGATTCAAAACTGGGGATATAAAGAATATAGACTTAATAACTGAGACATAAAGAGTGTAGACTTAACTGAGGCATAAAGAGTGTAGACTTAATAATTGAGGCATAAAGAGTGTAGACTTAATAATTGAGGCATAAAGAGTGTAGACTTAATAATTGAGACATAATGAGTGTAGACTTAATAATTAAGGCATAAAGAGTGTATACTTAATAATTGAGGCATAATGAGTGTAGACTTAATAACTGAGACATAAAGAGTGTAGACTTAACTGAGGCATAAAGAGTGTAGACTTAATAATTGAGGCATAAAGAGTGTAGACTTAATAATTGAGACATAAAGAGTGTAGACTTAATAATTGAGACATAATGAGTGTAGACTTAATAATTGAGACATAATGAGTGTAGCCTTTAAAAGAAGATATCGTGATTGTATAATATATGATGCACAACAGAAATATAAAATGGCGCAGCGATAGCTCAATGGTTAGTAAATTGGACTACAAAGGACAAGCGGCCGGGTTCGATTCTGACTGACGACTCCAGGTTCACCCAATCTTAAACGGGTACCGGATTTTTTTGAGGATAAGTAAAGCGGCACCAAGACTAACATGGACGAATTACATCAAAAGATGGACAAGTCAACGTATGACAATCTACACCATCAAAGCAAGGGACAGAGTGGAATGGCGCTCCATGGTAGCCAACCTTCGATGCGGAGAAGGCACTCAATGATGATGATGATGATGAATGCGGCACGGGCGTAATACTGACTACTTTACACTAAAAATCATGTGCAAAAGGTCTATAAAAATGATGGTCACTAACACCATATTCCCTATACGCCACTTGGCGAGACGGAGCTCTTTACTTTTTTACAGAAATTGATAGCAGAATAGCTCAGGCCAATACAGCATTTCAGAAAATGAAAAACGTCTTATGCAACAAGTCTATGCCAATAGAAGTGGGAAAGAGAGTTCATCGGTTCTATATAGAACCAATTCTGACCTATGGAAGTGAACCATGGACAGTAGACAGACACATGAAAAGACGATTAGAGGCCACAGAGATGGGATTTCTCAGAAGAATGTTAAGAGTTCCCTCATCATCAAGTACCTGGCCTACTGGCGTAAGTGATCATGTCTCTCCACAACTTTCGATCTCGGCAGCTATTTATCATTTCTGTTGTTGACCTTCTGTCAAGCCATTCTCTTGAACTGTCTGTTATTTTTTCTCTTTGCTTCCCTCTATCTCTTCGTCCCTCAATTTTGTTCCAGTTGTTACAATATATTCCTGCTGTTCCCTTCTCATTACATGACCAAAAAATGATGATTGTTTCTTCCTAATATTGGAAATTAGCTATCTTTTTGCTTTGACCTCTCTCAGAACATCTTCATTACACTTCTTAGCTGTCCATGGTATTCTCAACATGCTTCTGTAAAACCACATTTCTACAGACTCCAGTGATTTTCTTGTCTGTTGTCCTATTGTCCATGATTCGCATCCATATGTCAAGACTGGCTCTATATAACATTTAAGAACTCCTAATTTTTCTTGTTTCTATTGTCAAAAATGGATTGCATAGTATCTTCCTCATTTTTTGGAAAGCTGCTTTTGCCTGAGCCATTCTGCATCTCACCTCTTTTGTACATCTTCCGTCTGAGGTTAACAAAGTTCCCAAATATTTAAATTCATTTACCTGTTTTAATATTGTTTCACTAATGCTGTCACATACCAGCTTTCACCATTGCTAAGACATACAAACATTTCTATGCCAGCTAAACAACAAATGATAAATAGCATCTTCATACCAACTTTGTGCTATGAAAGTCAAACATGGACTCTTCCTAAATCACATTTAAGAAAGATCAATACATGTGAAATGCGTTGTTTGAGAAAAGTAACAAACAACACAAGAAGAGATAGAATACCAAATGAAACCATAAGAAAAAAAAAGTAGGAACATAACCCTGCCAAGAATATATAGAACAACAACAACTTAAATGGTTTGGCCACCTGGTCAGAATGAATCCTTACCAATCACCATCAAGGGCGTTCTTCTCGAGAATGCATGGGAAAAGACCAAGAGGAACACACAGAAGAAGATGGATAGATGCAGTGACAGAGACATGTAACAACAAAGGAAAATCACTAATTCAGACAATTCGAGCAGCACAAGAACGACAAATGATATAAACCAAGACACCTTTTAGGTATCAGTGAAAAGAGAAAAGAGGAAGAAGAAAGAAGAATATTGTTCCACTTGTCTTTATTTTGCACTGAGGTGATGTCTTTTTCTTTGTTGTTACCATTACCTCTGTCTTTTTGCTATTAAGGCTGAGTCCTTTATTTTTGCTTTCTTTCACTATAATGTCCAACATTTCTTGTAACTCATTTTCACTCTTAGCGATTAAGACTGTATCATCAGCATACCTTAGATTATTTATATTATGACCTCCAATTGTTATTCCAGACATGTCTCTTATGGATCTTAAAATAATCTCACTATAAATATTAAACAAATCTGGTGACAGCACAAGAGTTCCCTAGACAGCTAAAAAGACTAATTAGGAAATTTTCAAAGAGGCCAACACAAAAAGGGAGCTCATAAAAAAACCTCAGAAAGAAACAATCAACATTTTTCGATCACATCGTGTAAAAAAGGAGAATTGGAATACTTGGTTACAACTAGCAAAATAAAAGGAAAGAGATATCGCAAACGACAAAGAGAGAAAATACTGGATAGCTTGGTGTCATGGCATGGAAAACAGTCAACAACAGAACTGATACGATGCGCTGTGGATAGAAAATTGTGGAAGGACGCCATTCGGTATGGCACATGATGATGAAAATTTAAGACTGAACCCATAGAGAGAGAGAGAGAGAGAGAGAGAGAGAGAGAGAGAGAGCAGACTACAAACTGAAACATTAAAATGAGCGGATATTTCAATCTGAAACAAATACTCGGCACAGACTTAAAAATGGAAGGCATAACGAGGGCAGCTTGTGTTGCAGAAAGTTAGAGGGAACGTCATATCAGATGTGTGAACTATTTTACATGGCAAATCGTTAACGAATGATGCTCTGCTCTCACATTTCCTCTCAGGTAACGAGAAGTAATAACAGGAGTTGTCTTTCACGCGGGAACAAGTATCGATAATTGAGTCCAGAGATGAAAGAAAGAACAAAATATGTCTTTAGGGAGGACATCATCAATGGAGTGGACATGTCGCTGGCAGGAAGGAGGAGTGTGGGAGGATCAAGGGCAAGGAGGAGATAACTGGCGATGAGGGCCGCAGGGTTTCATCGAAAGGTGATAAGGGTATCTATAAATAGAAATATGTGATGAGCAGCAGTTGTCGGCCTTTATTGTCACTCTGATCGATCAGGGGAGATAACGCGAGGACAGCTGCTTTCATGATAAGATTGCGTCCTTTCATTTACTTGGCATCAATCTTCTCTTGTTGATCTACATATAAGTGAAGATAAGGATTTGAGAGGGCAATCACCACATTCTCTCTATCTTCCTTCTTTCTACACCTCCTTCATCTTATTCAAATCTCCTTATCGTCTTCTTTTTCTTAGATTCTACTTTTCTTTTCTTCTTATCTTCTTATTTTTCTTATCTTTTTCTTTTCCTTACTTCTTCTTCTAGTCCTTCTCCTTACTCTTATTTGTAATTCTTTATTTTAGATTTTTCTTCCTCTTTTTCATACATATCGTGATCGTTATTTTAGTGATGGTGCATACTGTCATAGGTTCTTTTGTCCGTCTCTTGTATTGATGGTGCATACTGTCATAGGTTCTTTTGTCCGTCTCTTGTATTGATGGTGCATACTGTCATAGGTTCTTTTGTCCGTCTCTTGTATTGATGGTGCATACTGTCATAGGTTCTTTTGTCCGTCTCTTGTATTGATGGTGCATACTGTCATAGGTTCTTTTGTCAGTCTCTTGTATTGATGGTGCATACTGTCATAGGCTCTTTTGTCAGTCTCTTGTATTGATGGTGCATACTGTCATAGGTTCTTTTGTCCGTCTCTTGTATTGATGGTGCATACTGTCATAGGTTCTTTTGTCTGTCTCTTGTATTGATGGTGCATACTGTCATAGGTTCTTTTGTCCGTCTCTTGTATTGATGGTGCATACTGTCATAGGTTCTTTTGTCCGTCTCTTGTATTGATGGTGCATACTGTCATAGGTTCTTTTGTCCGTCTCTTGTATTGATGGTGCATACTGTCATAGGTTCTTTTGTCCGTCTCTTGTATTGATGGTGCATACTGTCATAGGCTCTTTTGTCAGTCTCTTGTATTGATGGTGCATACGGTCATAGGTTCTTTTGTCCGTCTCTTGTATTGATGGTGCATACTGTCATAGGTTCTTTTGTCCGTCTCTTGTATTGATGGTGCATACTGTCATAGGTTCTTTTGTCCGTCTCTTGTATTGATGGTGCATACTGTCATAGGTTCTTTTGTCCGTCTCTTGTATTGATGGTGCATACTGTCATAGGTTCTTTTGTCCGTCTCTTGTATTGATGGTGCATACTATCATAGGTTCTTTTGTCCGTCTCTTGTATTGATGGTGCATACTGTCATAGGTTCTTTTGTCCGTCTCTTGTATTGATGGTGCATACTGTCATAGGTTCTTTTGTCCGTCTCTTGTATTGATGGTGCATACTGTCATAGGTTCTTTTGTCCGTCTCTTGTATTGATGGTGCATACTGTCATAGGTTCTTTTGTCCGTCTCTTGTATTGATGGTGCATACTGTCATAGGTTCTTTTGTCCGTCTCTTGTATTGATGGTGCATACTGTCATAGGTTCTTTTGTCCGTCTCTTGTATTGATGGTGCATATTGTCATATGTTCTTTTGTCCGTCTCTTGTATTGATGGTGCATACTGTCATAGGTTCTTTTGTCCGTCTCTTGTATTGATGGTGCATACTGTCATAGGTTCTTTTGTCCGTCTCTTGTATTGATGGTGCATACTGTCATAGGTTCTTTTGTCCGTCTCTTGTATTGATGGTGCATACTGTCATAGGCTCTTTTGTCAGTCTCTTGTATTGATGGTGCATACTGTCATAGGTTCTTTTGTCCGTCTCTTGTATTGATGGTGCATACTGTCATAGGTTCTTTTGTCCGTCTCTTGTATTGATGGTGCATACTGTCATATGTTCTTTTGTACGTCTCTTGTATTGATGGTGCATACTGTCATAGGTTCTTTTGTCCGTCTCTTGTATTGATGGTGCATACTGTCATAGGTTCTTTTGTCCGTCTCTTGTATTGATGGTGCATACTGTCATAGGTTCTTTTGTCCGTCTCTTGTATTGATGGTGCATACTGTCATAGGTTCTTTTGTCCGTCTCTTGTATTGATGGTGCACACTGTCATAGGTTCTTTTGTCCGTCTCTTGTATTGATGGTGCATACTGTCATAGAGGTAAAGGCATCAAGATGCACCAATATGCGTAGAGACGTGTTTCGTCCATTACCACGTATAGCTGTCACCATACCACTTTTATTCTTCTTTTTTTTTTAGTATCGCCATACTGTCATAGGTTCTTTTGTCCGTCTCTTGTATTGATGGTGCACACTGTCATAAGTTCTTTTGTCCGTCTCTTGTATTTATGGTGCACACTGCTATTGGTTCTCTCGTCCATCTCTTGCCTTAATGGTGCACACTATCATAGGTTAACATGTCCATCTCTTGTACTTATGGTGCAAACTGCTGTTATTTCTCTTGACCATCTCTTGTATTTATGGCGCACACTGCTATTGGTTCTCTTGTCCATCTCTTGTATTTATGGTGCACATTGCTGTTATTTCTCTTGTCCATCTCTTGTATTTATGGTGCACACTGATGTTATTTCTCTTGTCCATCTCTTGTATTTATGGTGCACACTGCTGTTATTTCTCTTGTCCATCTCTTGAATTTATGGCGCACACTGCTGTTATTTCTCTTGTCCATCTCTTGTATTTATGGTGCACACTGCTGTTATTTCTCTTGTCCATCTCTTGAATTTATGGCGCACACTGCTGTTATTTCTCATGTCCATCTCTTGTATTTATGGTGCACTCTGCTGTTATTTCTCTTGTCCATCTCTTGTATTTATGGTGCACACTGCTGTTATTTCTCATGTCCATCTCTTGAATTTATGGCGCACACTGCTGTTATTTCTCTTGTCCATCTCTTGCATTTATGGTGCACACTGCTGTTATTTCTCTTGTCAATCTCTTGTATTTATGGTGCACACTGCTGTTATTTCTCTTGTCCATCTCTTGTATTTATGGTGCACACTGCTGTTATTTCTCTTGTCCATCTCTTGTATTTATGGTGCACACTGTTGTTAATTCTCATGCCCTTCTTTTGTATTTGTTTAAACTGCTGTTAGTTCTCTTGTCCATGTCTTGTATTTATGGTGCACACTGCTGTTATTTCTGTTGTCCATGTCTTATATTTATGGCGCACACTGATGTTAGTTCACTTGTCCATGTCTTGTGTTTATGGCGCACACTGCTGTTAGTTCTCATGTCCATGGCTTATATTCATGTTGTAAACTGCTGTTAGTTCTCATGTCCATGTCTTATATTTATGTTGTAAACTGCTGTTAGTTCTCATGTCCATGTCTTATATTTATGTTGTAAACTGCTGTTAGTTCTCATGTCCATGTATTATATTTATGGTGCAAACTGCTGTTATATTTATAGTTCTCATGTCCATGTCTTATATTTATGGCGCACACTGATGCTAGTTCTCATGTCCATGTCTTATATTTATGTTGTAAACTGCTGTTAGTTTTCATGTCCATGTCTTATATTTATGGCGCACACTGATGGTAGTTCTCTTGTCCATGTCTTATGTTTATGGCGCACACTGCTGTTTGTTCTCTTGTCCATGTCTAATATTTATGGCGCACACTGCTGTTAGTTCTCTTGTCCATGTCTTATATTTATGGCGCACACTGCTGTTAGTTCTCTTGTCCATGTCTAATATTTATGGCGCACACTGCTGTTAGTTCTCTTGTCCATGTCTTATATTTATGGCGCACACTGCTGTTAGTTCTCTTGTCCATGTCTAATATTTATGGCGCACACTGCTGTTAGTTCTCTTGTCCATGTCTAATATTTATGGCGCACACTGCTGTTAGTTCTCTTGTCCATGTCATATATTTATGGCGCACACTGCTGTTAGTTCTCTTGTCCATGTCTAATATTTATGGCGCACACTGCTGTTAGTTCTCTTGTCCATGTCTTATATTTATGGCGCACACTGCTGTTAGTTCTCTTGTCCATGTCTAATATTTATGGCGCAAACTGCTGTTAGTTCTCTTGTCCATGTCTTATATTTATGGCGCACACTGCTGTTAGTTCTCTTGTCCATGTCTTATATTTATGGCGCACACTGCTGTTAGTTCTCTTGTCCATGTCTTATATTTATGGCGCACACTGCTGTTAGTTCTCTTGTCCATGTCTTATATTTATGGCGCACACTGCTGTTAGTTCTCTTGTCCATGTCTTATATTTATGGCGCACACTGCTGTTAGTTCTCTTGTCCATGTCTTATATTTATGGCGCACACTGCTGTTAGTTCTCTTGTCCATGTCTTATATTTATGGCGCACACTGCTGTTAGTTCTCTTGTCCATGTCTTATATTTATGGCGCACACTGCTGTTAGTTCTCTTGTCCATGTCTTATATTTATGGCGCACACTGCTGTTAGTTTTCTTGTCCATGTCTTATATTTATGGCGCACACTGCTGTTAGTTCTCTTGTCCATGTCTTATATTTATGGCGCACACTGCTGTTAGTTTTCTTGTCCATGTCTTATATTTATGGCGCACACTGCTGTTAGTTTTCTTGTCCATGTCTTATATTTATGGCGCACACTGCTGTTAGTTCTCTTGTCCATGTCTTATATTTATGGCGCACACTGATGTTAGTTCTCTTGTCCATCTCATATCAGTCCACTTTAGTCATGTGTGCCCCCCCCCACCCACCTCGTTTGCTTCTATTTCTCTTCAAAGACAACTTTTCATAACTTCTTGTTACCACACTACTTCAGTTGTGATATTCGAATTGTTTCGTTATGTTTTGATGTTTCATAACTTCATTCATTGTTTTATTCCAAGTCCTCCCAGGTCTTCTGATTAGCCACATGTCAAGGGAATTTCTTTTATGTTAATTTTATTTAATGTCCATGTTTCTACACCCAAAAGGCGTATTGTTGTAGCGCTTTACTACTACTAGTAATAGCCTTGTTATTTGCCTTCTTCATCATTATCTTCTTCTCTACTTTTACCTTTTGGCTCCCTGTGAAGCATATATCTTCAACAGACACTTTCAAAGCCATTCTGTTTCTTGCCATTCTTTTAAGATCATTCCATGTCCCCCCCCCCATCATAGTTATCATAGTTTTACTCTGTCTATTATCATAGTTTTACTGTCTATTATCATAGTGTTACTCTGTCAGTTATCATGGTTTTACTCTGTCTATTATCATAGTTTTACTCTGTCTATTATCATGGTTTTACTTTTTACTCTGTCTATTATCATGGATTTACTTTTTACTCTGTCTGTTATCATGGTTTTACTCTGACTATTATCATTGTTTTACTCTGTCTATTATCATAGCTTTATTCTGACTATTATCATTGTTTTACTCTGTCTATTATCATAGTTTTACTCTTTCTATTATTATAGTTTTACTCTTTCTATTATCATTGTTTTACTCTGTCTATTATCATTGTTTTACTCTGTCTATTATCATAGCTTTACTCTGTCTATTATCATTGTTTTACTCTGTCTATTATCATAGTTTTACTCTTTCTATTATTATAGTTTTATTCTTTCTATTATCATAGTTTTACTCCGTCTATTATCATTGTTTTACTCTGTCTATTATCATGGTTTTACTCTTTCTATTATCATGGTTTTACTCTGTCTATTATCATAGTTTTACTCTTTCTATTATCATAGTTTTACTCTGTATATTATCGTAGTTTTACTCTGTCTATTGTCATGGTTTTACTCTTTCTATTATCATGGTTTTACTTTGTCTATTATCATAGTTTTACTCTTTCTATTATCATAGTTTTATTCTTTCTATTATCATAGTTTTACTCTGTCTATTATCATGGTTTTACTCTTTCTATTATCATGGTTTTACTCTGTCTATTATCATAGTTTTATTCTTTCTATTATCATATTTTTACTGTGTCTATTATCATGGTTTTACTCTTTTTATTATTATGGTTTTACTCTGTCTATTATCATAGTTTTACTCTGTCTATTATCATGGTTTTCTCTTTCTATTATCATAGTTTTACTTTTTACTCTGTCTATTATCATGGTTTTACTCTTTCTATTATCATAGTTTTACTCCGCCTATTATCATAGTTTTCTCTGTCTATTATCATAGTTTTACTCCGACTATTATCATAGTTTTACTCTGTCTATTATCATGGCTTTACTCTGTCTGTTATCATGGTTTTACTCTGTCTATTATCATGGTTTTACTCTGTCTATTATCATAGTTTTACTCTTTCTATTATCATAGTTTTACTCTGTCTATTATAATAGTTTTACTCTCTCTATTATCATGGTTTTACTCTTTCTATTCTCGTGGTTTTACGTTTTACTCTGTCTATTATCATGGTTTTACTCTTTCTATTATCATTGTTTTACTTTGTCTATTATCATAGTTTTACTCCGTCTATTATCATAGTTTTACTCCGTCTATTATCATAGTTTTACTGTCTATTATCATAGTTTTACTCTGTCTATTATCATAGTTTTACTCTGTCTATTATCATAGTTTTACTCTGTCTATTATCATGGTTTTACTCTTTCTATTATCATAGTTTTACTCTATCTATTATCATAGGTTTACTCTGTCTATTATCATAGTTTTACTCTGTCTATTATCATAGTTTTACTCTGTCTATTAGCATATTTTTACTATCTCTATCATCATAGTTTTGCTCTGTCTATTATCATGGTTTTACTATTTTGCAATATTTCTATTCAATATGTAACTGTTGTTAAAAAAAGACACAGGTTATTTTGTTTTTTCTGGACTTGATAACATCAGAGCGTCATCGGCATATCTTAAGTTGTTTCGTACATTTCTATTGATCCTTAAACGTGGCATTTCCTTGTCTTCAACGATTTTTGTTCATATTACATTCCCGGAGCAAACACGAGAGCATATCGCAGCCTTCGCTGTCTCTAAATCAATAAATGCAGGTTTCTCCCTGTTATATTTCATCACTGCTGTCTGTTCCCAGCATAAGTTACATATCAGTCTTATGTTTGCATAATCGAGATGGTTATCTTTCAGGCATTTTATCAATTGTTTATATTTTACTCTTCATAGCCCCTGATGAACCACATACACATCGGTACCCTTATTTATTGTTCTTATTAAAAGGGGCAGTTACTCTACTTTCATAGCCAAGTCTGACAACTCTAGATCTGTTTGCAAACTCCATCCTGCTGGCTCGGGTCAGACACAAACTGACTGCACAAGCTGTTTCAACTTTTATTTGTATGTACCAATGACGATTGAACAAGAAGAACGTCTTCTTTGGTTGATCTTCTGTGACTTTCTCAGAAATCATGATAAATCAGAAGAACACAGACCATCTGTCTTTTTTGTTTTGGAATCGCAGACATCATTTGAAGGTTATCACTTTTCACTCAGAACCATTCATCATCGGCCAGCAATCACCGACCATCAGTCAACGACCAACAATCAACAACTACTAATTACAATTCTATTAGTGCCGTCTGTCAATCACCTACCATCAATTACTGATCATCAACCATCGACCATCAGTCACTGACCGTCAACCATCGACCATCGACCATCAGTTACCGACCGTCAAGCATCGACCATCAGTCACCGACCGTCAACCATCGACCGTCAACCATCGACCGTCAACCATAAAACTCTTCACTCTTTACTTCTCGAGCTTCCACGGACAAGTAACAGCTGCTGGCTTCAAACAAACATCTCAAACACAGATCTTTCCTTCAAACAAACATCTCAAACACGGATCTTTTCTTCTAACAAACATCTCAAACACGGATCTTTCCTTCAAACAAACATCTCAAACACGGATCTTTCCTTCAAACAAACATCTCAAACACGGATCTTTCTTTCAAACAAACATCTCAAACACGGATCTTTCCTTCAAACAAACATCTCAAACACGGATCTTTCCTTCAAACAAACATCTCAAACACGGATCTTTCCTTCAAACAAACATCTCAAACACGGATCTTTCCTTCAAACAAACATCTCAAACACGGATCTTTCTTTCAAACAAACATCTCAAACACGGATCTGTCCTTCAAACAAACATCTCAAACACGAATCTTTCCTTCAAACAAACATCTCAAACATGGATCTTTCCTTCAAACAAACATCTCAAACACGGATCTGTCCTTCAAACAAACATCTCAAACACGGATCTTTCCTTCAAACAAACATCTCAAACACGGATCTTTCCTTCAAACAAACATCTCAAACACGGATCTTTCCTTCAAACAAACATCTCAAACACGGATCTTTCCTTCAAACAAACATCTCAAACACGGATCTTTCCTTCAAACAACATCCCAGACACGGATTTTTCTTTAAAAAAACATGTCAAACACGGATCTTTGCTTCAAACAAACACCTCAAACGGGGATCTTTCCTTCAAACAAACATCTCAAACACGGATGGTCTAGACTCACGTGCACTTACTCAGTAGCACGATCCAGAACCCGTTTCCACGTTATAAACTGGTCAACTCCAGTAAATAGCTCTACAGCACGCGGATACACTGAGAGCCTTCCACAAATTAAATGAATTACGCGTCCTTGACGACAGACCGGCGTAAACAAACCGCCATTTTTTTACGCGGTCAATAGTGCAGTCAACAAGGATGAGTGATGAAAAAAGGAAAATGTAACAAAATACAATAAATCAAAAGAAGCAAAGTGATTTACATTAAATATAAAGCGCGTATAATCATATGATCCCTTAAAATATCAATAGAAACAAACAAATAAACAGAGAAGTTCACTGGAAAACAGCACTTATCTGCGAGTATACGGAAGAGACAATCTAACAGAGCGCCATATTCCCCGGAAGTCCCGGAGGCTTCCACAGACGAGAGGAGACATGTGCTGCTGCTATAGATCTGGAGGATGCATACAACAGGGTACCATTTGAATATCTCATGCATATGCTTCTCAAACTGGCGGTGAACCCCTTCCTCATTAGATGGATCGCCGCGGCACTGTTTCAGAGGAAGGTGATACTCAGATGTGGAAGTTGGTCTTCCGAGCCAACATCCATTTGTCCAGGGCTGCCACAAGGCTCACCATTGTCACCAATTCTATTTAACGTGTACACAATAACAATCACGGAACAACAGCTGGATGGGAGGGGAAGAACTATGACTTTTGCTGATGATATTCTGGTATATCGACAGGGAAGAGACAGACGGGGAATCGCTTCCACAATGCAAGACGAACTCGATCGCATTTCTTCCTGGTGTGGGGTTTCAAGTGCCGTGGTTAGTCCTAATAAAGCATCAGTTTCATGGTTCTCCCTTAACAATCATATCGTTCATACGACCCCACCGGTAGTACGAATGGGAGCTGATGAGGTGACCAGGGACAAGTTGATGACATACCTTGGAGTTAAGTTTGATCGCAGCCTGTGTTTTCGGGACCACGTCGACCATGTGATAACAAAATCCCGCAAAGGATTAGCCGACTTGAAGGTCATGGCAGCTGCCAACATCGAGCAGAGGCTACTTACTCTTCTGTTCCAGGGATTAGTCCTCGCACCTATCGAATATGCCCTGGCAATTCTTACTGTCAGTACGACTCAAATTGATAGGCTGGAGAAAATACAAAATGAAGCCATGCGCATTATCCTGGGATGTACGCGGGACACTCCCTGTGTAGCAATGAGGTATCTTCTTGACTTTCCAACCATAGATGACAGAATCAAGATCTGGAGAGCACGAGCATACCTGAAGATTAGTACAGATACAGAGCATCCATTGCACCACGTGCTCAACACAGAGAAAGGTGACAGGCTAAAAAGAGGCAAATCATGGGTGGGCCGAGCAGAAGATGTCATGAAACAGGTCTGTGGGCTTACCAATATCAGCGTTGGTGAGGAGTGGATACCGGTGCCTACGTCATTCAAGGGAACTTTCTAATGTATTGTCACACTCGACAGGAAAAGTAGGGAACAGAACCCGGTCGTGGTTAATGCTGAGGCCAACGGTCGCATCTGCGATAACACCGATGAGAAAGATGCAGTCATCTATACAGACGGACGTGTAAGACGACACCAAAGAAGTGCATGGGCATTTACAGCACGCTCGACAGGCAGAATAGTCAAAGAAGACAGTGGTGCATACGTCATGACCACGAGTAGCATGACAATGGAGGCGATGGCAGTGACCAAGGCATTCAAATGGTTAGAGTCACAAGACTACATCCACGCATGTATACTGAGTGATTCGATGAGCATGATAAGAAAAGTGGAGGCGGGCTCTGTACGCATGCAATGGGTAGAGTCGTTGCAGAAATCCAAAATACGTAAGGTCACCTTTGTCTGTGTCCCTGGACATGCGGGAGTACGGGGAAATGAAAAGGCGGACAGGTTGGCTAGCTGCGCTGTCGTTGAGGACGGGCAACCAATGGATCGGGCGGACATCATCAATGCCCTCCGAGATGTGGGAAGAGCACAGGACTTCGACAAACACAGATCCACGTCACTTCTTCGGATGATGGAAATGGGAGTTAAGTTGGGCACAGCCAGAAATGAGACACTTAGTGGAAGTGTAAGAAGACTTATCAACCAACATAGAACTGGAGTCGTCAGTTGCTGGACACTGAGGGAATTGCTGAGGAGGGGATCTGAGCACCTATGGACATGTTCGGAGTGCAATGATGATGACCCGCAAATAACTCAATAACTCAATAATAATAACTCAATCTCAAACACGGATCTTTCCTTCAAACTAACATCTCAAACATGGATCTTTCCTTCAAACAAACATCTCAAACACGGATCTTTCCTTCAAACAAACATCTCAAACACGGATCTTTCATTCAAACAAACATCTCAAACACGGATCTTTCCTTCAAACAAACATCTCAAACACGGATCTTTCCTTCAAACAAACATCTCAAACACGGATCTTTCATTCAAACAAACATCTCAAACACGGATCTTTCCATCAAACAAACATCTCAAACACGGATCTTTCCTTGAAACAAACAACTTAAACACGGATCTTTCCTTCAAACAAACATCTAAAACACAGATCTTTCCTTGAAACAAACATCTTAAACACGTATCTGTTCTTCCAACAAACTTGTCAAAAACGTATTCCTCCTTCCAACAAATGATACTCTCTTGCTACAAACTTTCCAAAACAGCTTAAACGCCGATGTTGTGTAGCCGGAAGTGTTATGAATCCAGTAAGGTTGTGGGACCGGCGTCATGGTAACGGAAGCAATTATCGATAATGTCTTCAGTGACGTATCTACTGCGACTGAAGATGTTTGTTCTTTGTTATTAAAAAAACATCTTCTATCATAACAAACAATATGAACTAGGTCGCTATATTGACACTGAGTGACACCTATTAGAGGAGAGCTGATGTTTACACAGACTGACTCTACCTCCTTGAGAAACACAAGCCATTATTTTTATAGCAATGTGTGTTTGTTTGTTGTTAAGATCATCAACACTGCACAGCGGAAGATTCCATAGCTGCTCCTATATCCCATTTGGGACTGGAGAAAATCAGAGGAGAGTCCTGGCCCTAGTGCACGAACTCCGTAGCACGGCCTGGTTGGGATCCACGGTGTTGGTAGGTTTGTGCTGACTATTTTGCCTGGGCAGCGGCCGAATATACGTCCTGTCCTTTTCGATTTTAACTGCCAAGGGATCTTTAACGTGCGCGAGTGCACACGGCACCTCCTGTTTATTGCCGTTATCTAAGAGGGCTAGATATCGGATCTCACTACCCAAGAGATCAGGGAGAGTAGCGTCATAAATATCAAGAAAGCAGGGATTAATTTTTCCTGTTTTTGAAAACTCATCACAGCTCCTGGTGGGATTTGAACCAGTGTCCCTCCTGTCCTGATAGTGACGTCATGCCTCGGTCAATCACAGCGATCACGTGGTGTGCATCTCAACTTTGTCGGGTCTCTCCTGTCCTGATGGTGACGTCATGCCTCAGTCAATCACAGCGATCACGTGGTGTGCATCTCAATTTTTTCGGGTCTTCCTGTGATGCGGAAATTTCCAATTTGCTGGTGTCCGCCCATGGGGTTGTTCCCGTTATTTATTACATTCGCTGTTTTCTCCCCTGTACATTGCCAATAATTTCTATCAAACAACTCGTTCCCTCCCCCACCCACATTCTGATACTCCGCTGTTTCACGTTGATCATTTAGCTATTAGTGTCCTAATGGGTAGAGGCCTACCATTGGTGAAATAAAGTTAGGCGGGGTCTGAAACACAGTAGGGTGACAAACATGAATACTGAACACCACCTGACGACTGCACTGGGCGTGTAACCTTTATTTTCCCGTTCCATAGGAAGCCACAGGAAAAAAATCTGTAACGATATATATATATCTCTATATATTTTTTTTTTTAATATGAGTTCCCTTGCTCTGTTGATCATCATCTTGACGTTGTGCTGTCTCAGCATCGAAGGAGGGTGTCTGCTGTACATCTGACTCTGATGGTCAGCGTTGTCATTGACCACGCGTCTCTGAGATTCTCTCTACCACTCGAGTCTTGAATTACTGGCACCACATAACAGAGTACAGTATCCCAAGCCGTTCTACGATTTCGTGCACCTAAGTCAGAGTTTTCCTCGGCGCTTCCCAACATTTAAATAATAATAGATAGATAGATAGATAGATAGATAGATAGATAGATAGATAGATAGATAGATAGATAGATAGATAGATAGATAGATAGATAGATAGATAGATAGATAGATAGATAGATAGATAGATAGATAGATAGATAGATAGATAGATAGATAGATAGATAGATAGATAGATAGATAGATAGATTCTACCAAACATCTTCTCCGAAAGTCTTGTACCCACAACAGCTGACAACGATTATTCTGTAGACCACGCCCCCTGATCTACAAGACGATCGTATTTATAGACCTCTAGTCCATGTTAACTGTGTTGACATAGTCACCAACTAGTTTGAAGTCGGTCACTTACAGGAATGTCAAACGGGAACATTTATTATTATAGTCAATTACCCCGTCTGTCTGGGAATTCCCAGACTGCTAAAAATATGAACTGCTTACATGTCCAGGATCTCACCAGCTCAACATAAGCTATTCGTTTGTTTGTTTCCGATTATTTGAAACCTTCAACTTCAGCGCTGAGTTCCTTTAAAGTGAGAATAAAGGAATATCCTAAACTCAATGAGGACAGCTACGCAATTGGGTACTTTCAGTGTAGAACCAGACTGGGACATTTTTATGTTTTAATGATAATCTTTCATCCATTACGTATTTATTCCATCATTCTTTCAAATGAATGCCTGTCATTCTTTCTGATAAATGGATGTCTGTCATTCTTTCTGCTAAATGGGTGTCTTTCATTCTTTCTACTAAATGGATGTCTGTCATTTTTTCTGCTAAATGGATGTTTGTCATTCTTTCTTATAAATGAATGTCCGCCAAAATGATGTAGGTCAATCTTTCTTACATTTTACATGTCTGCCAATTTTTATGCTCAATGAATATATGTTATAGTAGGTTGATGTTATTTATTATCTTTCTTATTATTGTTCATGGACAGCACATCACATTACTTTGACCACAAACGTCAATCATGACAGAGTTCTCTCATTTATCATAATCATAATCAAGTTTATTGATATTTCTTGGCACAATGATTCGACTAATGGTTGGTGCACTTTTCTTAAATTAATGTTCATTAATTCTGGACTTCTCTGAGACAAATAGTCGGTGGATATGATCAGTCCACAAGTGCATATCTTGCATTCAATCTCTCTATCACTTACTTACGTTTATCAGAATGTGAAACACAACTTGAAAACTCTCAAACACTTCACAACTAAAGTTCATATGTTCATTGCTATCCCTACTACTCTCTATCAACTTAATAACTTCTCAACTGACTTAAAACTACAATTTGATGATTCTTAACTTCCTAACTAACTGGCTCAACTTTCTAAACTTAACATATTGGATCTGGCTTCTATCTCTATAAACTTCTAGCTCCTCCTATTTCTGACTCTTGTTATAATTGTCCTAATAATTAGTGTCTAATCTAAAAAGTTGTTCTCATTCTAATTCTCTAACTGTCTAATTCTCATTGCTGACTAACTCAAACCTATTTTTTTGAAGTTTAAATATTCAGCCACAACTCCTCGCGTGAAATCAGCAGCCAATCAAACTCTCGCAAAGTGATAATTTGCACTCTTCTGATCACTTGAGTCGGTCACCCCTCAACATTCTGTGACCGAAACTTGAACTGTTCTCATGGTTTGACGAAAACACTTTGTTTTCGTGAATCTCTATGCCCTATTTAAATTCATGATTACCTCATGACAATGAGCTTTCCTGGTAGTTAGATGACAACTTATTTATCAGACGGCCAAAGTCAAGGGGTCAATGCATGCTCTATTGTCATGCGCCTACTCTCACTTCCACAAACTTGGTTAAAGTGGAAATTTCCATGGACCTAAACTCTCAGTATAATCCTACCTTTCCTTCCTTGTCCACTATCCCCTTAAACCTCTAAATTAACTTGGTGGGTGTCCGTTATGTCCGAGTATAATTCCTCGGTGGGTGTCCCTATCCCTACTCATCATCATTATCGAGTGCCTTATCCGCAACGAAGGTTGGCTACTATGGATCGCCATTCTACTCTGTTTCTTGCTTTGATGGAGCAGGCTGTCATAGATTGACTTGACCATCAAATGATGTTACTCGTCCATGTTAGTCTTGGTCTGCCTCTGCCTCTTTTACCTTGTATTTTTCCTTCCAATATTACTTTTAGTAGGCTGTGTCTTTTAACATGCCCCAAACATTTCATTTGTCTTGTCTTAATTGTATTTAGTAGTTCTCTTTTTATTTTAGTTGTTTTAAAACTTTATCGTTTGTTATCTTTTGTTTCTATCCAATTCTACCTATTCTTCTATAAATCCACATTTCAAAGGCTTCAATTTTCTGTTCTGTTTGCTTGTCTAATGTCCATGTTTCTGTACCATACAGGAATATTGAGAAGATGTAACATTTTGCCATTCTTAGTTTCAGCCCTGCTGATATTTGTTTTGATGTTAATATATTTTTCATGGCATTAAAATTACTTATTCCCATACCTATTCTTTTGTTTTTTTCAATTTTGCATTTTCCATCATTGGTTATAGTATGTCCCAGGCAGTTGTAGCTCTGGACTGTCTCCAGATGTATTCCCTCAACTGTGATATTTAATTGTAGTTGAGAATTTAATACTTGAGAATTTTCTTTGTTTATGATCATAGTTTTAGTCTTTTTGATATTCATTTCTAGTCCATATTTTTGCTTGTTATGTTTATCACATTAAGTAATTGTTGTAGATCTTTAGGATTTTTCTGCTAGTAGAACAGTATCATCAGCATATCTTAGGTTATTGATTATCTTTCCATTAATGTTTAGGCCTGGTATCTCTGAGATGTTTTTAAAGATTTGCTCAGTGTATAGATTGCACAAGCTTGGTGATTGGATGCATCCTTGTCTTACTCCTCTTTTTATGTCCATGGGTGTAGAGTTCCCTCAACTGTGATATTTAATTGTAGGTCTTGAGAATTTTCTTTGTTTATGATCATAGTTTTAGTCTTTTTGATATTCATTTCTAGTCCATATTTTTTGCTTGTTATGTTTAGTTAGAATTTCTCTCCATTGCTTTCTTTGGATTGTTACGTGGTGAGGCTTCAATCTCTTTCACGGTGGTCTGCCATATTCGCCTTTCGTGTTCTGAATATGCCTCATGTGTACCACACACTTTGCTGTTTTCGCTTTCTGGGCCGTTGATTATTTCAAATTCTTCCGCCCCATCCACCGTCGCAGACTTTTCACATACGGGTTGAACACACCCGACTACCGACGACATTGTTGTCGAACTATGTGCTTGCATATCGAACCGCGAACATACGACACAAAGAAAGAATAAATCCACTTAAATATCGATAAAGTTCACAGTCCATCCTCCAGTCAGAAGTAAAACATTACACCAAGTGGAGAATAGCAACACATCAATTTCACAACTAGACTGTCGCGTAAATCATTTAAATATCTCAGCAAGTATTGCAGGGTCTCTATCTGATTTCTTTGTAACTTACTACTTGTTCTTTCATCGACACACACATATAACTCATCATCCTTTTGAACAAGTATAAACAGTCTTTATTAGTGACTGCATGTGTGTGGTTTTACAAAATGTCGTTATTTGACATAGCCTATCGGCGATGATGAATTGTCAAATAACTTTTGTGACCGTATAGTGTTCTTTGTTAATATCTGCATGTCTCTATCTGATAGCTCTGATAGTTCTGAGGAACTAGTATCTTGACTCGACTCATAGTTACACAGTTGGACTTCCTTCAACTATTATATATCTAAGTCCAATACGTATCACCAATCCTCTAAACGAATTATTTCAATTGTATAAGTCCAACTTAAGTTCTTGTCGTGTTCTTGTTTCAAGTTCAGTAAAGTCTCACTGAGTCTGGCCGACTGTAGCTGAATGTCTCTGAGTCTCTGGCCGACCGTCTGTTTCAGTCAAGCCCTGGCTTCTTAGTCTTCTCTAGCTACTGCCCCTCGCCAAAGCCTTCTGGGCATCTCTAGTTCCCAGGGTCTCAGCGTTAAGTCCCCGGTGACCACACCCCCCGACCACTGATAAAGCCTAACCTACGTCTGTTGACCGTCACTACTTCTTAACTCCGCCTTTCTTGACCATGTCCATAGTCTTATTGCTTTAATCGACAACCTGTCAATCTTCTCAAACCTTTTCCCACAACTAAAAACCTACAACATAACTCCCCCTTGGCCCTTTGTTTACGCGGGGCAGTTTAATTGTCCGCTTTCATCTCAGGTCTTCTCTGGACTTCAAGGCGTCTGCCGATATAAGAGTTTCCGGTCTAGTCTTAGTGCTACTCTACTCCGTGTCCACACCTGCGCTACTGGAGCTTATCGCCCCTTCGTCGCGTTACATAACTTACAAGCTTCAGACTGGACATCTGTGCGTCTTTCACTGGTAATCTTCAAGTTGATTACGACTCAGCGACTGAGTTGGGTAGACTTAACGTCTCCTTGCTAATCCTCTGAAGATTGTCTTTTCTACGCCGCCTAAAACTATCCTACCTCACATCGTCATCGCATCATTCTTTTATTCTTCTGTCTATCGTCATATTCTTCTATTCTTCCATTATCGCCCGTGACTGAGTCACACTATAACATATATCTCCCTCAACATTTCAGTTGAATTGATATATTCATAGATCAATTTAACTCAAAATAAAAACATAGTGTGACTGCTCTCTTTCTACTTCCTTAATGGGCTAACTAATTTCCTTTTTCTCATTGTACATCAATTATTACAACAATTAGAAATACAAATTCAACATCTATAAACTGGAATCTCAAAAGAAAAATCCATCATGTATACAATCATCTTACAACATCGCTCTGCCATGCCACTTTGTTTTGCTTTGAAGCCTCTGACTAACGTGACGTCACTCTGGACCTAGCCTGAATGTAGGCCAGCTAAATTGAGGTCATCGTCTGTTTTGTCTATGTCTAACCCACATTTCTTTCCGTCTATTAATTTAAACTGGTAGGTTCTGTAATTGGTGTTTACATATACAACATTCATAATTCTACAACAATATCATGACATTCAATAAACATCTTTGCGACACAACATGTGTCTCATGTATGCAAAACATTTTGTGGAAACATCAAATCTGAAATATTTAAGGCTCGATCGGCTTTCGCACTGTACTCTCTTAATTGCCTAATAAGACGTGTTTAGTCTTTCTTCGGCATCATATCTGTGCCACTTCTGAAAAAGAAACAAGACCCGTCTACTCTCTTCTCTTATACCCCTGTAACACGTGCTCTTCTGGCATTGCTAATAAAGTTGTCTGCATAGAGATACGCTTTCTTATAGAATCTCTCAGCCCACAGGCTTAATTTACTGGTCCACTCTTGTCGGGTCGAAAGTCTTCTGATGTGTTCTCTCTCACCACATATTCCTAAATTTTAGGCAATTCTCTCCGTCTACATATAATTACATTTTCATAAAATTGTCTTTTTTAAAAAAATGTGCATCTCACATGTTTCTCCTCAAATTATACACACAACAGTCTTGGACAGACCGAACATTGAAGCATAGAAGTAATCACAGACACATAGCAATCAAAATTATGACTTAAACTTGATACATAATCTAATCTGTCTAGACTTACATAAGAAAATATCCACAACACACCATACACACATCGGTACATCTCACAGTGCTGTTCCACACTTGGAATTCCTATATAACTCATAGAGTCTCCCCATCTCGGGTCACTGACTCTCTCTTCTTAGTTCCCTATGTTTTTTCTCTCCATGAATACTCTATTTTCTGTAAATTCTGAGTTCTCTTAACTCTACTCAAACTTTTTAAACCGATGTAAACATGGCTACCATTTTGTTTGTTTACTTCAGGTGACTCACTAACATCTTCATACATATAGTTCTGTCTCCTCATTAAGGCAACAGTACATTTACAGACTCATACTCATCATTCAGTGCACATTGACATATTACATATAGAATTTGTCTAAAAGTTAGTAGACTCATACACCTTATTAGTTACAACATCCAAACTATGAAATAGCAAGAAAACTCAATTGTGACATCTTGTCACCTTCTGGGGCTGATTCTATGACTAATTTATATCTCTTCTCATTCTCTTTACTGACGAGCTTACTTTACTTCCCTCAACCTGCATAATCTTAATCAAACCGATGTTAACATGGTTACCACTTAAAATGGTTACTTTTCCTCTTTTTGTATCTTTTATCTCTCCCATCACTAGTGGTTGCCAGGTCTCCTATTTCTGACCTATCATCTTCTCTGAATCTGTTGCCCCTGTCTATTCCTTTCTGGTGGTCAACAAACTCTTGCTGTCGTCCCAATCGTATGGCAAAAGGCAGGTCTACTTTGACTCTTTCATCGTCTTTTCTTCTTCTTTCAGCAATAATGGAATCGCGTTCTGGGTTCCCAAAGGCCAAAATTTCACTTGCTCAGCCTTTTCTATCTGGTTTTTTTCAAACTCTTTATTTATGGCAGCAACCCTCCTTTCTCGTATTGTAGGCAATCTGTCAGTTTCAGGACGTTTCTTGCTACCTTTTACCCCATCTGCCATATCCTCTAATTCCTTGTCCATTTCACGCGCATATTTATCAGCTGCTTTCTCTAATGCATGAAACACTGCAAGTTCGTTAATTTTCTTCTCAGCACTTTTACTTACAACCTCTACACTATTTGTATCACTGTTGCGTTCTATCCTATCAAGTTTCCATTTTTCGTTTTCCTTCTTCAAATTTTCTGTAGTAGTTTTCTTTCGCCTTAGAGACGCTACCTCTTCCTCTAAGTCAGACTTCTCTCGTATTAGGTTCTTTACTTTGTCATCTACTTCTGATTTCTCCTTTCTTAAAGTTACAACTAAATCCTTGGACACTTTGACTTCACCTAAAAGTTGGCTATTCTGTGCTTTCATCTCATCGACTTCTCGACTCATACATACACTGTGTCTGTCAGTCTCAGCCTTTTGTTCTTCAAGTGCTTCAAGTTCTTTAATTCTTGTTTTTAGACACTTGTTTTTGCACTCTAGCCTATCTACTTTGTCTTTCAGCTCTAACAGCATCAACTCATCTCTTTCACTTCTCTTTTCCATAATTCTTATCTCGGCATCTTTTCTTGATATCACATCTTCTAGGATGTTTGTAGCCACACAGGCGTCTCTAAATTGTTTCTTCACCTCCCTCGTTTGTGTTATTTTATCGTTATGTTTAGTTTGTCCTCTAACCTCTACAGTCTGTGTTTGTGCGCAGCTTACCTGTGTCACTAATACTTCTCTATCCGTACCTTCTGTTTGTATAGCACTGTCGATCATTCTGTCCTCAGTCTCTTTAATTCTCACTAACATACATTCATTTTTATTACTGATCGCATGACTCGACTTATCTTCTAAATTCTGTTCCATTCCCTCTAATTCCTTCTTTCTGATTAATTTGTTTTGTTTCAGGCTAGACAGCCTGTTTGTCTTGATGTTTGGGCCGTTTGATTTGGACCACTTGGTCGTTCTCGCATCCACGTGCTTGGTTGCGCGCTTCTCTTTGACTCCAGAGGGATCTTGCCAACCACGCCTGGGTGTTGGGTTAACATGCTGTGCCCAAACTTTTGATTTACAATTCACTTTATTCATTTCAATCCTGTCTACACTATTTATTTCATAGCTCTTACGTCCAGCAGTTTGTCTTTTGTCCTTCCATCTCCACCTAGATTCCTGGGTGGTAATCTTCTTCCGTGAAAATGCCTTGTTTCCCTTCTCACTGCATATATTTCTTTACTCAATTCACCTAGTCGTCCCTTATTTCTCCATCTATTACTCGCTTGATTAACTTCCCTAGGCTTTTCTACTATTTTTCTTTTATTAAACCATTCACTGATGGTTGGGCTTTCTTCAGGTAGGTTTAAATTCAATTTCTTCATGAACCCGATTTCTTTAATAGAGATATTAATCGCTTCATCTAGCGTCTCAGGGTTCAGCCTCGCTAAGTGTAGTTTTAGATCTGTGGATATTAGTCCATCTATAAAAGTCTCTATTAATTGTCTACCAAAACTGTCAGTATCTAAACCAGATTCCTCTGCTAGCTCTAAAAGTCTATTACTGTAAGCAGTTATTGTCTCTCCTCTTTCTTGTTTAAACTTCCTCAAAAGTATGAAAGCAGTGTAGGCATCTCCTACAGCAGCATACCTAGTTTTTAAATCTATCTGGAGGGACTTCCATGTGCTTGAAGGTTCATTCTTTAGCCTTCTCTGGATGAAGTCAGATACTTGGCCTCTACTTGAAGGTTCATTCTTTAGCCTTCTCTGGATGAAGTCAGATACTTCGCCTCTACTTGAAGGTTCATTCTTTAGCATTCTCTGGATGAAGTCAGATACTTCGCCTCTACTTGAAGGTTCATTCTTTAGCCTTCTCTGGATGAAGTCAGATACTTGGCCTCTACTTGAAGGTTCACTCTTTAGCCTTCTCTGGATGAAGTCAGATACTTCGCCTCTACTTGAAGGTTCATTCTTTAGCCTTCTCTGGATGAAGTCAGATACTTCGCCTCTACTTGAAGGTTCATTCTTTAGCCTTCTCTGGATGAAGTCAGATACTTCGCCTCTACTTGAAGGTTCATTCTTTAGCCTTCTCTGGATGAAGTCAGATACTTCGCCTCTACTTGAAGGTTCATTCTTTAGCCTTCTCTGGATGAAGTCAGATACTTCGCCTCTACTTGAAGGTTCATTCTTTAGCCTTCTCTGGATGAAGTCAGATACTTCGCCTCTACTTGAAGGTTCATTCTTTAGCCTTCTCTGGATGAAGTCAGATACTTCGCCTCTACTTGAAGGTTCATTCTTTAGCCTTCTCTGGATGAAGTCAGATACTTCGCCTCTACTTGAAGGTTCACTCTTTAGCCTTCTCTGGATGAAGTCAGATACTTCGCCTCTACTTGAAGGTTCATTCTTTAGCCTTCTCTGGATGAAGTTAGATACTTCGCCTCTACTTGAAGGTTCATTCTTTAGCCTTCTCTGGATGAAGTCGGATACTTCGCCTCTACTTGAAGGTTCATTCTTTAGCCTTCTCTGGATGAAGTCGGATACTTCGCCTCTACTTGTTTTAAAAGCTATTAATTTCTTGTCTTCCTCATTTATAGGAAAAATGAGAGCATACTTTTCAATTTCTGCCATCCATTGTCTGAATTTGGATGGGTCGCCAGAGTAATTTGAGATACTGGCACTCACTTCTTGCTGTCTAAAACTATTTTCTAACCGGTGATGACTCTACTAATTTCTTGCAGGGTCTGCAACGTGGGAGTCATGCTTCTCTTCATCTTGATAATTAATTAATAATAAACTCATTAACTAGCAATAACACACACAGTTATTTAGATTAGTCAAAAGAATTTCTACTTTCTTCGACTAACACTAAGAAAAAAACTTATTTACTTCACACTAACATTGTTCAACATATCAAATGAATCTCTAAAATGTATAAGAAAAATCCAACTTACATGCTTCTGAAGTCCTGGAATACCTAACACACTTATGTAACATCCTAACAACTACACAATAATATACTAATTTAAAACAATAATTAACTACTTAGTCTTTTTTTTCAGGTTCTCAAGTGGACTTCAGTTTTCACATACGGTTCTCTCTGTCTATCTTTGCTCTCCGATGCATTTCACATTTATTTCAAACACAAATAATCTTTCACCTCCGGAATAGTAAAAAGTCGCGAACTGACAGCTTCTCTAGTGTTTTTTTCACAATGTGTTCTGTATAGTAAATATAGTGTTTTTCTTATAATTTCTTGGCTGCTCGGTGGCACTCGTTGCTGTAAGTATGTAGGTTTACGCTGGAAGTGCGTAGGTTACGCTGGAAGTGCGTAGATGGACGTCAGAGTTGGTTAAGAGAAAATTCTTACTTTTTTTTTTCTTCCAGGTCCTTCTTTAAAAGAATAAAATCCTGCGTCACGGCAACAGAAAGGAATGTTATGTTGCAGGGTCTCTATCTGATTTCTTTGTAACTTACTACTTGTTCTTTCATCGACACACATATAACTCATCATCCTTTTGAACAAGTATAAACAGTCTTTATTAGTGACTTCATGTGTGTGGTTTTACAAAATGTCGTTATTTGACATAGCCTATCGGCGATGATGAATTGTCAAATAACATTTGTGACCGTATAGTGTTCTTTGTTAATATCTGCATGTCTCTATCTGATAGTTCTGATAGTTCTGAGGAACTAGTATCTTGACTCGACTCATAGTTACACAGTTGGACTTCCTTCAACTATTATATATCTAAGTCCAATACGTATCACCAATCCTCTAAACGAATTATTTCAATTGCATAAGTCCAACTTAAGTTCTTGTCGTGTTCTTGTTTCAAGTTCAGTAAAGTCTCACTGAGTCTGGCCGACTGTAGCTGAATGTCTCTGAGTCTCTGGCCGACCGTCTGTTTCAGTCAAGCCCTGGCTTCTTAGTCTTCTCTAGCTACTGCCCCTCGCCAAAGCCTTCTGGGCATCTCTAGTTCCCAGGGTCTCAGCGTTAAGTCCCCGGTGACCACACCCCCCGACCACTGATAAAGCCTAACCTACGTCTGTTGACCGTCACTACTTCTTAACTCCGCCTTTCTTGACCATGTCCATAGTCTTATTGCTTTAATCGACAACCTGTCAATCTTCTCAAACCTTTTCCCACAACTAAAAACCTACAACATAACTCCCCTTGGCCCTTTGTTTACGCGGGGCAGTTTAATTGTCCGCTTTCATCTCAGGTCTTCTCTGGACTTCAAGGCGTCTGCCGATATAAGAATTTCCGGTCTAGTCTTAGTGCTACTCTACTCCGTGTCCACACCTGCGCGACTGGAGCTTATCGCCCCTTCGTCGCGTTACATAACTTACAAGCTTCAGACTGGACATCTGTGCGTCTTTCACTGGTAATCTTCAAGTTGATTACGACTCAGCGACTGAGTTGGGTAGACTTAACGTCTCCTTGCTAATCCTCTGAAGATTGTCTTTTCTACGCCGCCTAAAACTATCCTACCTCACATCGTCATCGCATCATTCTTTTATTCTTCTGTCTATCGTCATATTCTTCTATTCTTCCATTATCGCCCATGACTGAGTCACACTATAACACAAGAGCCGAATCATAAAAACGACAACACGTAGTCGCCATGACACCGGAAGTCAGTCTTATCATACGGATCTGAAACATGGACAATAGGACAACGTACAAGAAAATCGCTTGAGGTTGAAGAAATGTGGTTTTACAGAAGAATATTGAGAATACCATTGACAGCTAAGAAGAGTAATGGAAACCCTCTGAACGAGTCTTATGCAAAAAGAGAGCTAATTTCCAATATTAGGAAGAAGCTAGCATCATTTTTTGGCCATGTAATGAGAAGAGAACAGCTGGAATATATTGTAACAACTGGAAAATCGAGGACGAAGAGATAGAGGGAAGCAAAGGGAAAAGATTTCCAGACAGTTTAAGAGAATGGCTTTGCAGAAGGTCAACAACAGAAATGATAAATAGCTGTCGAGATCGAAAGTTGTGGATAGACATGATCACCTACGCCAGCAGGTAGGGTTCTTGATGATGATGTCATGACTTAAAGCAAGTTGACGTATCTACGTCTTGCTACTAACACATATGACGTCAGCATGAGCATTGTTCCAGAAGTGCCTTAACTCTTCCAGTCTGTAGAATGGCAACACCAGTTTGTTACCAGGGCTAGAAGGTGGAGGAGCGTCTTTACCATGTCTGATTCGTTGATTCCGACTCCAGTAGTCAGCCATGAGATACTGATCGCATTCAGAACGTTCTTATTTGGCGTCTTCAGCTGATGTTGTTTGAAATATCTCTGCTCCAGGGCTCCACTTCTTTCTCTACTCAACGTCTCTAACTTTACTCTCTACTCAACGTCTCTAACTTTACTCTCTACTCAACGTCTCTAACTTTACTCTCTACTCAACGTCTCTAACTTTACTCTCTACTCAACGTCTCTAACTTTACTCTCTACTCAACGTCTCTAAATTCACTCTCTACTCAACGTCTCTAACTTTACTCTCTACTCAACGTCTCTAACTTTACTTTCTATTCAACGTCTCTAACTTTACTCTCTACTCAACGTCTCTAACTTTACTCTCTACTCAACGTCTCTAACTTTACTCTCTACTCAACGTCTCTAACTTCACTCTCTACTCAACGTCTCTAACTTCACTCTCTACTCAACGTCTCTAACTTTACTCTCTACTCAACGTCTCTAACTTCACTCTCTACTCAACGTCTCTAACTTTACTCTCTACTCAACGTCTCTAACTTTACTCTCTGCTCAACGTCTCTAACTTCACTCTCTACTCAACGTCTCTAACTTCACTCTCTACTCAACGTCTTAAACTTTACTCTCTACTCAACGTCTCTAACTTCACTCTCTACTCAACGTCTCCAACTTCTCCCCCTACTCAACGAATGTAAATTCTCCCTATACTCAACTTCTCCAACTTCTCTCACTCTCTTTACTCAACGTCTCCAACTTCTCTCTCTCTTTACTCAACGTCTCCAACTTCTCTCTCTCTTTACTCAACGTCTCCAACTTCTCTCTCTCTACTCAACGTCTCCAACTTCTCTCTCTCTACTCAACGTCTCCAACTTCTCTCTCTCTCTACTTAACGTCTCCAACTTCTCTCTCTCTACTCAACGTCTCCAACTTCTCTCTCTCTCTACTCAACGTCTCCAACTTCTCTCTCTCTACTCAACGTCTCCAACTTCTCCCCCTACTCAACGAATGTAAATTCTCCCTCTACTCAACTTCTCCAACTTCTCTCACTCTCTCTACTCAACGTCTCCAACTTCTCTCTCTCTTTACTCAACGTCTACAACTTCTCTTTCTCTACTCAACGTCTCCAACTTCTCTCTCTCTACTTAACGACTCCAACTTCTCTTTCTTTACTCAACGACTTCAACTTCTCTCTCTCTCTACTCAACGTCTCCAACTTCTCTCTCTTTCTTTACTCAACGTCTCCAACTTCTCTATCTCTACTCAACGTCTCCAACTTCTCTCTCTCTCTACTTAACGACTCCAACTTCTCTTTCTTTACTCAACGACTTCAACTTCTCTCTCTCTCTACTCAACATCTCCAACTTCTCTTTCTTTACTCAACGACTTCAACTTTTCTCTCTATACTCAACGACTTCAAATTCTCTCTCTCTCTACTCAACGACTTCAACTTCTCTCTCTCTCTACTCAACGACTTCAACTTCTCTCTCTCTCTCTACTCAACATCTCCAACTTCTCTTTCTTTACTCAACGACTTCAACTTTTCTCTCTATACTCAACGACTTCAAATTCTCTCTCTCTCTACTCAACGACTTCAACTTCTCTCTCTCTCTACTCAACGACCTCAACTTTTCTCTCTCTACTCAACGACTTCAACTTCTCTCTCTCTCTACTCAACGACTTCAACTTCTCTCTCTCTCTACTCAACGACTTCAACTTCTCTCTCTCTCTCTACTCAACGACTTCAACTTCTCTCTCTCTCTACTCAACGACTTCAACTTCTCTCTCTCTCTACTCAACGACCTCAACTTTTCTCTCTCTACTCAACGACTTCAACTTCTCTCTCTCTCTACTCAACGACTTCAACTTCTCTCTCTCTCTACTCAACGACTTCAACTTCTCTCTCTCTCTCTACTCAACGACTTCAACTTCTCTCTCTCTCTACTCAACGACTTCAACTTCTCTCTCTCTCTACTCAACGATTTCAACTTCTCTCTCTCTCTACTCAACGACTTCAACTTCTCTCTCTCTCTACTCAACGACTTCAACTTCTCTCTCTCTCTCTACTCAACGACTTCAACTTCTCTCTCTCTCTACTCAACGTCTCCAACTTCTCTTTCTTTACTCAACGACTTCAACTTCTCTCTCTCTCTCTACTCAACGACTTCAACTTCTCTCTCTCTACTCAACGACTTCAACTTTTCTCTCTCTCTACTCAACGTCTCCAACTTCTCTTTCTTTACTCAACGACTGCAACTTTTCTCTCTCTCTTTACTCAACGTCTCCAACTTCTCTTTCTCTACTCAACGTCTCCAACTTCTCTTTCTCTACTCAACGACTTCAACTTCTCTACTCAACGACTCCAACTTCTCTCTCTCTACTCAACGACTCCAACTTCTCTCTCTCTTCTCTTTAATTGTGTCCCTCTTTCTGCTCTCCGACTCAAGTTTCTATCTCTATTCTATGATGCTACATTATATCTTTTCTCTCAACTCTCTGTTGCTATTTTCTTTCTGGTTTGACTCATTTTTTTCATAAGCTTTCTGACTCCCCTATCATATGCTCTCTGACTCCACTATCATAAGCTCTCTGACTGCCCTACAATATGCGCTCTGACTCCACTATCATAAGCTCTCTGACTCCACTATCATAAGCTCTCTGACTCCGCTATCAAAATTCTCTGACTCCACTATCATAAGCTCTCTGACTCCACTATCATAAGCTATCTGTCTCCACTGTCATAAGCTCTCTGACTACACTATCAAAATTCTCTGACTCCACTATCATAAGCTCTCTGACTCCACTATCATAAATTCTCTGACTCCACTATCATAAACTCTCTGACTCCACTATCATAAACTCTCTGACTCCACTATCATAAGCTCTCTGACTCCACTATCATAAGCTCTCTGACTCTACTATCATAGGCTCTCTGACTCCACTATCATAAGCTCTCTGACTCCACTATCATAAACTCTCTGACTCCACTATCATAAGCTCTCTGACTCCACTATCATAAGCTCTCTGACTCTACTATCATAAGCTCTCTGACTCCACTATCATAAGCTCTCTGACTCCACTATCATAAACTCTCTGACTCCACTATCATAAGCTCTCTGACTCCACTATCATAAGCTCTCTGACTCCACTATCATAAACTCTCTGACTCCACTATCATAAACTCTCTGACTCCACTATCATAAGCTCTCTGACTCCACTATCATAAGCTCTCTGACTCCACTAGTATAAGCTCTCTGACTCCACTATCATAAGCTCTCTGACTCCACTATCATAAACTCTCTGACTCCACTATCATAAGCTCTCTGACTCCACTATCATAAGCTCTCTGACTCCACTATCATAAGCTCTCTGACTCCACTATCATAAACTCTCTGACTCCACTATCATAAGCTCTCTGACTCCACTATCATAAGCTCTCTGACTCCACTATCATAAGCTCTCAGACTCCACTATCATAAACTCTCTGATCCACTGCTCTCACTCTCTACCAACTCCATCGTCACTGTCTACTTTTGGATTCTAGTTTCTGTCTCCACATTTTGTCATTTTCTTTCATCCCCTCTCTCTTTTTCTATACATCCTGCTACACCTTCCTTCTCTCCCTCTTTCTTTCTCTATACATCCTGTTACCCCTTCTCTCTCTCTCATCTCGCATCATTTTTCTCTCTAATCTATGTCTCTGTTTTCTCTCTCAACCTCTACTCCAGATTCATCTAAGTCTCCCTCTCTCTGTTCATGACCCAAACTTATTCTCTCTGACTCCATCATCTCCGTTCTCTTTTTCAACATAACGACTCAAGATAAACACACGACAACGAGCGATCTATACCTCCCCGTCTCCCAATTCCCAAACACAAAGATCTCCATTCTCCCCCAGAAAAACAAAACGTCACAATCTACACATTATATGACATCATCCCCAGTATCAATCTTTAAATTCGCACCCAAAATAAAAATTGTTTATGTTTTTTCGTGTTTAAAAAAAAATAGATTAAACAATTATAGGAACGACTCTCTATCTATACTTCTACTTTGCTGTTCGAACATCTAATCTATCTAAAGTATATGTTGAAGACATTTCTAACATCGTCTCTGAGGATATCATCTCACACGGTATTAATGGACGATAACTCCCCGGAGATTCCAGTAATCTTCTTGTTGTCTGATTGCTGTGGAAGCTGTTTCGTATCGGTTCTTTCTGTTGGCTCGTTTTGTACATGGCGCTGTTTGAAGCTTGACACCTTACAATGAACGACGGGACGACAGGGTCATGGAACCGTGGGGAAGGTTGGGTAATGTCTTTGTTAGCAAACATCAACATTAAATAAAGCACTGTCTTACATTAACTATGTAAAGTAAGTTTTAAGAAAAAAGTAAAGAGCCCTGTCACGCCAGGTGGCGTATAGATAATACGGTATTCATCATCATTATCATGTGCCATACCGGTTGGCGTAGGTGATCATGTCCCTCCACAATTAGTCATCCACGAAAAAAAATGAGCACCTTCGAAGACGGAGTTATCTGCCTGTACGGCGAGGGATGCCTGTGCACACGGCTGCCAGGGAAAAATGGATTAACACGCAAAATTCAGTTCCTAATCTCTAGGGACATCACCAGATGTGAAAGCTGGCGAACGCAAAAAAAAAAACAAAATATATAATGGAGGTTTATATTCGACGTGGAGAGGAAATGGCGGTTCTTATTCACGGCAGCAAAGAGGAATGAAAGAGTGAGAGAGAATGAGAGAGAACAAAAGGAAAAGAGAGAGGGGGAGAGAGAGAAGTGAGAGAGAGAGAGGAGGGGGGGAGAAAATAATCATATTAATAACAGCCCGAAGCGTAGAAGAAAAGATTTGTGACATTTCGGTCGGAGATCATAGCGTTAGTCGCAACAGCGACAGGTATCATCGTTAAGCCACAGATGGCGGCATTGAGAAATTCTGTAGATATCTAAACATACCTAGAACGTTTATGCGGAGATAATGACTTCCAGAACAAGTGAAAAGATGTTGAGACCCACACTTAGAAGCACTCGCTGATGGCGCTGGACAAGCACTGACGCACAGTTACCGACTAATTTTATGGTGTTTCTTAGTCGTCCAGGAATGTCATATGTTGACAGTTTTATTGTTTGGTATAAGAGTGGAGTTGTTGGTGATCACCTGGCTGCTTTTAAAATAACGTGTAAGCACGTGACTTTGTTCGTGTAGTCGCCATATTTGTAGCTGCGATACAGATTGTGTAGTTAGTTCTCGCGCATGAATACTGTCGGAAACTATCAACGGCTACTGTCGGAAACTATCAACGGCTACTGTCGGAAAATATCAACGGCTACTGTCGGTAACTATCAACGGCTACTGACGGTAACTATCAACGGCTACTGTCGGAAACTATCAACGGCTACTGTCGGAAACTATCAACGGCAACTGTCGGAAACTATCAACGGCTACTGTCGGAAACTATCAACGGCTACTGTCGGTAACTATCAACGGCTACTGACGGTAACTATCAACGGCTACTGTCGGTAACTATCAATGGCTACTGTCGGTAACTATCAACGGCTACTGACGGTAACTATCAACGGCTACTGTCGGAAACTATCAACGGCTACTGTTGGAAACTATCAACGGCTACTGTCGGTAACTATCAACAGCTACTGTCGGTAACTATCAACGGCTACTGTCGGTAACTATCAACAGCTACTGTCGGTAACTATCAACGGCTACTGTCGGTAACTATCAACGGCTACTGTCGGTAACTATCAACAGCTACTGTCGGTAACTATCAACGGCTACTGTCGGTAACTATCAACGGCTACTGTCGGAAACTATCAACGACTACTGTCGGAAACTATCAACGGCTACTGACGGAAACTATCAACGGCTAGTATCAGTAGGTAGTGTCAGGAAATAGTTTCAGTAGGTAGTATCGCAATTAGTAACAATAGATAACTTTAATAGTTAATGTGAGTTGCAGATAGTATCAGTGAATAGTATCAGTAAATAGTATCAATAAATAGTATCAGTAAATAGTATCAGTAAATAGTATCAGTAAATAATATCAGTAAACAGTGTCAGTAAATAGTGTCAGTAAATAATATCAGTAAATAGTATCAGTAAATAGTATCAGTAAACAGTGTCAGGAAATAGTGTCAGTAAATAGTATCAGTAAAAAATATCAATAAATAGTGTCAGTAAATAGTGTCATTAGATAGTGTCAGTAGATAGTGTCAGTAAATAGTGTCAGTAAATAGTGTCAGTAAATAGTGTCAGTAAATAGTAACAGTAAATAATATCAGTAAATAATATCAGTAAATAATATCAGTAAATAGTGTCAATAAATAGTGTCAGTAGATAGTGTCAATAAATAGTGTCAATAAATAGTGTCAGTAGATAGTGTCAATAAATAGTGTCAATAAATAGTGTCAGTAGATAGTGTCAGTAAATAGTGTCAGTAAATAGTGTCAGTAGATAGTGTCAGTAGATAGTGTCAGTAAATAGTGTCAGTAAATAGTGTCAATAAATAGTGTCAGTAGATAGTGTCAGTAGATAGTGTCAATAAATATTGTCAGTAAATAGTGTCAGTAGATAGTGTCAGTAAATAGTGTCAGTAGATAGTGTCAGTAAATAGTGTCAATAAATAGTGTCAGTAAATAGTGTCAATAAATAGTGTCAGCAAATAGTGTCAATAAATAGTGTCAGTAGATAGTGTCAGTAAATAGTGTCAGTAAATAATGTCAGTAAATAGTGTCAGTAAATAGTGTCAGTAAATAGTGTCAATAAATAGTGTCAGTAAATAGTGTCAGTAAATAGTGTCAGTAAATAGTGTCAATAAGTAGTGTCAGTAAATAGTGTCAGTAAATAGTATTAGTAAATAGTATCAATAAATAGCGTCAGTAAATAGTGTCAGTAAATAGTGTCAGTAAATAGTATCATGCAGTCTTTGGACTGTGCAGGTGATTAAAATGTTCAGGAAAACGTTAGAGATCTGATGACGTCAGAGATACAATTAACAGCTTCAAGTTAGGCAGCGGGTTTGAACATTCAATAAATGTAACTTTTGTTGACTTTTGGATCTACCTGTGGAAATTATAACTTTTGTTGACTTTTGGATCTACCTGTGGAAATTATAACTTTTGTTGAATTTGGTACGACCTTCAGAAATTATAACTTTAGTTGAATTTGAAGCAGCCTCTAAAAATTATAAATTCAGTTTCATGTGGAGTGTCTTTCAGAAATATTAACTTTAACTTCAGTTGGATCAAGTCTTCATACAGTTCAATTGGAGCCCAGTTCAAGTTACCGTGAGTAGAATATTTTCCTGATAGCGTGAGATGTTCTAACTTTGTAGAGAATTTATTCTAATGAACAGAAGAACAGACATTATAGAACGCGTTTACGTGTTCTTTGTTCTTGAGACGTAGCAATAAACATTGGTGATTTGTGCGATCTGATGTGGTTATGCTGTGGTACAGTTATGATAACTGTCTGTTAATATTTCAAAACTGCTTGTTTGTCATGATATTAGATGCTTGCTATTTAGAGAGAGAGAGAGAGAGAGAGAGAGAGAGAGAGCGAGAGCGAGAGAGAGAGAATGTGATAGTTGAACGTCAAGGGAGATGTTTTCTTCAAACAATGTGATGTGTCTCCATGTTGCAAAATGGCGGCAGAACACAGCCATATATGTAAATATGTTAACATTGAGAGCTAAATATGCAGGATAGGTGAGCATTGCTTTCATAAACAAAACTCGTTGGTAGTCAATCTAGCAATGAGGTGATCTAACACAGATGTTCCCTTGAGTTAAGGATACTATCAGTAGACAAATAAAGATAGTTACGACATGTAGGAGATTTGAGGGAGAGTAACAACAGTAGGAGACTTGAGAGAAAGAGAGTAAATGTAGGAGACGAGAGAAAAAGATTAACCGAAGGTGACTTGAGAGAGGGAGAGAGTAACTGTAGGAGACATGCAAGAAAGAGAGTAACTGTAGGAGACTTGAGAAAAAGAGAGGAACTACAGGAGACTTGAGGGTTAATGTAACAACTGAAGGAGACGAGAGAAAGAGAGGAACTACAGGAGACTTGAGGGTTAATGTAACAACTGTAGGAGACTTGAGAGAAAGAGAAGAACTATAGGAGACTTGAGGGTTAATGTAACAACTGAAGGAGACGAGAGAAAGATATGAACTACAGGACAATTGAGGGTTAATGTAACAACTGAAGGAGACGAGAGAAAGAGAGGAACTATAGGAGACTTGAGGGTTAATGTAACAACTGAAGGAGACTTGGGAGAGAGAGAGAGAGAGAGTAACTGTAGGAGACTTGGCGGTGAATGTAACAACTGTAGGAGACATGAGAGAGAGAGAGTAACTGTAGGAGACTTGGCGGTGAATGTAACAACTGTAGGAGACTTGGGAGAAAGAGAGGAACTGTAGGAGACCTGAGAGAGAGAGAGAGAGAGCGAGAGTAACTGTAGGAGACTTTTCGGTGAATGTAACAACTGTAAGAGACATGAGAGAGAGAGAGAGAGAGAGAGAGAGAGAGAGTAACTGTAGGATACTTGGCGGTAAATGTAACAACTGTAGGAGACTTGAGAGAAAGAGAGGAACTGTAGGAGACTTGGCGGTGAATGTAACAACTGTAGGAGACTAGAGGGTGAATGTAACAACTGTAGGAGACCTGAGAGAGAGAGAGAGAGAGAGAGAGAGAGAGAGTAACTGTTGGAGACTTGGCGTTGAATGTAACAACTGAAGTAGACTTGGGAGAAAGAGAGGAACTGTAGGAGACTAGAGGGTGAATGTAACAACTGTAGGA
This sequence comes from Megaustenia siamemsis, assembly GCA_032433765.1. NCBI lineage: Eukaryota > Metazoa > Mollusca > Gastropoda > Stylommatophora > Ariophantidae > Megaustenia > Megaustenia siamemsis. The sequence goes on from JAVIAB010000124.1 coordinate 7,953,251, forward strand.
GACCTGAGAGAGAGAGAGAGTAACTGTTGGAGACTTGGCGTTGAATGTAACAACTGTAGGAGACTTGGGAGAAAGAGAGGAACTGTAGGAGACTAGAGGGTGAATGTAACAACTGTAGGAGACCTGAGAGAGAGAGAGAGAGAGAGAGAGAGAGAGAGAGAGAGAGAGTAACTGTAGGAGACTTGGCGGTGAATGTAACAACTGTAGGAGAATTGGCGGTGAATGTAACAACTGTAGGAGACTTGGGAGAAAGAGAGGAACTGTAGAAGACCTGAGAGAGATGAGAGAGAGAGAGAGAGTAACTGTAGGAGACTTGGCGGTGAATGTAACAACTGTAGGAGACTTGGGAGAAAGAGAGGAACTGTAGAAGACCTGAGAGAGAGAGAGTAACTGTAGGAGACTTGGCGGTGAATGTAACAACTGTAGGAGACTTGGGAGAAAGAGAGGAACTGTAGAAGACCTGAGAGAGAAAGAGAGAGAGTAACTGTAGGAGACTACGCGGTGAATGTAACAGCTGTAAGAGACGAGAGAGAGAGAGAGAGAGAGAGAGTAACTGTAGGAGACTTGGCGGTAAATGTAACAACTATAGGAGACTTGAGAGAAAGAGAGGAACTGTTGGAGACATGAGGGTGAATGTAACAACTGAAGGAGACGAGAGAAAGAGAAGAATTACAGGAGACTTGAGGGTTAATGTAACAACTGTAGGAGACTTGAGAGAAAGAGAGGAACTATAGGAGACTTGAGGGTGAATGTAACAACTGTAGGAGACTTGAGAGAGAGAGAGAGAGAGAGAGTAACTGTAAGAGATTTGAGGGTAAATTTAACAACTGTAGGAGACTTGAGAGAGAGAGTAACTGTAGGAGACAGGTGAGAGAGAGAGAGTAACTGTAGGAGACTTGAGAGAGAGAGAGAGAGTAACTGTAGGAGACAGGTGAGAGAGAGAGAGTAACTGTAGGAGACTTGAGAGAGAGAGTAACTGTAGGAGACTTGAGAGAGAGAGAGTAACTGTAGGAAACAGGTGAGAGAGAGTGAGTAACTGTAGGAGACTTGAGAGAGAGAGTAACTGTAGAAGACTTGAGAGAGAGAGTAACTGTAGGAGACTTGAGAGAGAGAGTAACTATAGGAGACAGGTGAGAGAGAGAGAGTAACTGTAGGAGACTTGAGAGAGAAAGTAACTGTAGGAGACTTGAGAGAGAGAGTAACTGTAGGAGACTTGAGAGAGAGAAACTGTAGGAGACAGGTGAGAGAGAGAGAGTAACTGTAGGAGACTTGAGAGAGAGAGTAACTGTAGGAGACTTGAGAGAGAGAGTAACTGTAGGAGACTTGAGAGAGAGAGAGTAACTGTGGGAGACTTGAGAGAGAGAGAGAGTAACTGTAGGAGACTTGAGAGAGAGAGAGAGTAACTGTAGGAGACTTGAGAGAGAGAGAGTAATTGTAGGAGACTTGAGAGAGAGAGTAACTGTAGGAGACTTGAGAGAGAGAGTAACTGTAGGAGACTTGAGAGAGAGAGAGTAACTGTAGGAGACAGGTGAGAGAGAGAGAGTAACTGTAGGAGACTTGAGAGAGAAAGTAACTGTAGGAGACTTGAGAGAGAGAGTAACTGTAGGAGACTTGAGAGAGAGTAAATGTAGGAGACTTGAGACAGAGAGTAATTGTAGGAGACTTGAGAGAGAGAGAGTAACTGTAGGAGACAGGTGAGGGAGAGAGAGTAACTGTAGGAGACTTGAGAGAGAGAGAGTAACTGTAGGAGACGAGAGAGAGAGTAACTGTAGGAGACAGGTGAGAGAGAGAGAGTAACTGTAGGAGACTTGAGAGAGAGAGAGAGAGTAACTGTAGGAGACTTGAGAGAGAGAGAATAACTGTAGGAGACAGGTGAGAGAGAGAGAGAGAGTAACTGTAGGAGACTTGAGAGAGAGAGAGAGTAACTGTAGGAGACAGGTGAGAGAGAGAGAGTAACTGTAGGAGACTTGAGAGAGAGAGTAACTGTAGGAGACTTGAGAGAGAGAGAGAGTAACTGTAGGAGACAGGTGAGAGAGAGTGAGCAACTGTAGGAGACTTGAGAGAGAGAGTAACTGTAGCAGACAGGTGAGAGAGAGAGAGTAACTGTAGGAGACTTGAGAGAGAAAGTAACTGTAGGAGACTTGAGAGAGAGAGTAACTATAGGAGACTTGAGAGAGAGTAAATGTAGGAGAATTGAGACAGAGAGTAATTGTAGGAGACTTGAGAGAGAGAGAGAAAGTAAATGTAGGAGTCTTGAGAGAGAGAGAGATATTAACTGTAGGAGACCTGTGAGAGAGAGTAGCTGTAGAGACTTGAGAGAGAGTAACTGTAGGAGACCGGTGAGAGAGAGAGAGAGTAACTGTAGGAGACTTGAGAGAGAGAGTAACTGTAGGAGACCTGAGAGAGAGAGAGAGAGTAACTGTAGGAGACTTGAGAGAGAGAGAACCGAAACTGTAGGAGACTTGAGAGAGAGAGAGAGTAACTTTAGGAGACTTGACATAGAGTAACTATAGGAGACGAGAGAGAGAGAGTAACTGTAGGAGACTTGAGAGAGAGAGATAGTAACTGTAGGAGACTTGAGAGAGAGAGGGAGTAACTGTAGGAGACTTGAGAGAGAGAGTAACTGTAGGAGATTTGAGAGAGAGAGAAACAGTAGGAGACCGGAGAGAGAGTAACTATAGGAGGCTTGAGAGAGAGAGAGAGTAACTGTAGGAGACTTGAGAGAGAGAGAGTAACTGTAGGAGATTTGAGAGAGAGAGAAACAGTAGGAGACCGGAGAGAGAAACTATAGGAGGCTTGAGAGAGAGAGAGTAACTGTAGGAGATTTGAGAGAGAGAGAAACAGTAGGAGACCGGAGAGAGAGAGAGTAACTATAGGAGGCTTGAGAGAGAGAGTAACTGTAGGAGACTTGAGAGAGAAACTGTAGGAGACTTGAGAAAGAGAGAGAGAGTAACTGTATGAGACTTGAGAGAGAGAGGGAGTAACTGTAGGAGACTTGAGAGAGAGAGTAACTGTAGGAGACTTGAGAGAGAGAGTAATTATAGGAGATTTGAGAGAGAGAGAAACAGTAGGAGACCGGAGAGAGAGAGTAACTACAGGAGGCTTGAGAGAGAGAGTAACTGTAGGAGACTTGAGAGAGAGAGAGTAACTGTGGGAGACTTGAGAGAGAGAGTAACTGTGGGAGACTTGAGAGTGAGAGAGTAACTGTAGGAGACTTGAGAGAGAGAGAGTAATTGTAGGAGACTTGAGAGAGAGAGTAACTGTAGGAGACTTGAGAGAGAAAGTAACTGTAGGAGACTTGAGAGAGAGTAACTGTAGGAGACCGGTGAGAGAGAGAGTAACTGTAGGAGGCTTGAGAGAAAGAGAGAGTAACTGTAGGAGACATGAGAGGTAGAGAGAGTAACTGTAGGAAACATGAGAGAAAGAGAGAGTAACTGTAGGAGACTTGAGAGAAAGAGGGAGTAACTGTAGGAGACATGAGAGAAAGAGAGAGTAACTGTAGGAGACATGAGAGAAAGAGAGAGTAACTGTAGGAGACATGAGAGAGAGAAACTGTAGGAGACTTGAGAGAGAGAGTAACTGTAGGAGACTTGAGAGAGAGAGTAACTGTAGGAGACTTGAGAGAGAGAGTAACTGTAGGAGACTTGAGAGAGAGAAACTGTAGAAGACTTGAGAGAGAGAGTAACTTTAGGAGACACGAAAGAGAGAGAGTAGCTGTAGGAGACTTGAGAGAGAGAGAAAGAGTAACTGTAGGAGACATGAGAGAGAGAGAGTAATTGTAGGAGACTTGAGAGAGAGACAGTAACTGTAGGAGACATGAGAGAGAGAAACTGTAGGAGACTTGAGAGAGAGTAACTGTAGGAGACATGAGAGAGAGAGAGAATAACAGTAACAACTGTAGGGGATTGTGAGGGAGTGAGAGAGTAAAAACTGTAGAGGATTGTGAGGGAGAAAGAGGGTAACAACAGTAAGAGATTTTGAGGGAGTCAGAGAGTAACAACTGTAAGAGATTTTGAGGGAGTCAGAGAGTAACAACTGTAAGAGATTTTGAGGTAGTCAGAGAGTAACAACTGTAAGAGATTTTGAGGGAGTCAGAGAGTAACAACTGTAGGGGATTGTGAGGGTGTGAGAGAGTAACAACTGTAGGGGACTGTGAGAGTGTAACAACTGTAGGGGACTGTGAGGGTGTGAGAGAGTAACAACTGTAGGGGACTGTGAGAGTGTAACAACTGTAGGGGATTGTGAGGGTGTGAGAGAGTAACAACTGTAGGGGACTGTGAGAGAGTAACAACTGTAGGGGACTGTGAGGGAGTTAGAGGGTAACAACTGTAGGGGATTGTGAGAGAGTAAGAGGGTAACAGCTGTAGGGGATTGTGAGGGAGTGAGAAAGTAACAGCTGTAGGGGTTGTGAGGGAGTGAGAGGGTAACAACTGTAGGGGATTGTGGGGGAGTGAGAGGGTAACAACTGTAAGAGATTGTGAGGGATTGAGAGAGTAACAACTGTAGGGGATTGTGAGGGATTGAGAGAGTAACAACTGTAGGGGATTGTGAGGGATTGAGAGAGTAACAACTGTAGGGGATTGTGAGGGAGTGAGAGGGTAACAACTGTAAGGGATTGTGAGGGATTGAGAGAGTAACAACTGTAGGGGATTGTGAGGGATTGAGAGAGTAACAACTGTATAGGATTGTGAGGGATTGAGAGAGTAACAAATGTAGGGGATTGTGAGGGATTGAGAGAGTAACAACTGTAGGGGATTGTGAGGGATTGAGAGAGTAACAACTGTAAGGGATTGTGAGGGATTGAGAGAGTAACAACTGTAGGGGATTGTGAGGGATTGAGAGAGTAAAAACTGTAGGGGATTGTGAGGGATTGAGAGAGTAACAACTGTATATGATTGTGAGGGAGTGAGAGATTAACAACTGTAGGGGATTGTGAGGGATTGAGAGAGTAACAACTGTATAGGATTGTGAGGGATTGAGAGAGTAACAACTGTATATGATTGTGAGGGAGTGAGAGATTAACAACTGTAGGGGATTGTGAGGGATTGAGAGAGTAACAACTGTAGGGGATTGTGAGGGATTGAGAGAGTAACAACTGTATAGGATTGTGAGGGAGTGAGAGATTAACAACTGTAGGAGATAGGGTATAGTTTTATAACTCTAGGCGACTTTAGGGAGGAGGAGAGTAATGTAACAGAGTAAGCTAATGAAAGCATGGGAGCTGGTAACTTAGTCGTTACCCGTTCTTTCATAGACAATAGCAGTAACATATGGTAGCGACCAGCAGTATAGACATGAAATTTAAGGTATGGAAAATTCCCAGCCAGAATAACAAGTTAAGGGAATAAATGTTTATAGTAGGAATAGGGACACCCACCGAGGAATTATACTCGGACATAACAAGGACACCCACCAAGCTAAGGTATGAAGGTCCAGAATTATACTGGACATAACAAGGACACCCACCAAGCTAAGGTATGGAGGACCAGAATTATACTGGACATAACAAGGACACCCACCAAGCTAAGGTAGGAAGGTCCAGAATTATACTGGACATAACAAGGACACCCACCAAGCTAAGGTAGGAAGGTCCAGAATTATACTGGACATAACAAGGACACCCACCAAGCTATGGTAGGAAGGTCCAGAATTATACTGGACATAACAAGGACACCCACCAAGCTAAGGTATGTAGGTCCAGAATTATACTGGACATAACAAGGACACCCACCAAGCTAAGGTTGGAAGGTCCAGAATTATACTGGACATAACAAGGACACCCACCAAGCTAAGGTAGGAAGGTCCAGAATTATACTGGACATAACAAGGACACCCACCAAGCTAAGGTAGGAAGGTCCAGAATTATTCTGGACATAATAGTTTAATGAAAATTTCCACCACGCAGGTTGTTTTGGAAATGTGGATAAAATAAGCGCATGGCAATACACGCATGATTTGACTGCATGACTTTTCTGTCCGGTAAACAGCTACAAGGACCGGTCAGGTCATGAAGATGATGGTCACAAATAGTTTGTTTTGACAATTTTGAGACTGAAGTCACGGAACGGTCAAGTCTTGGACATAAGTTGAACTTTGAAGTCACAGTTCTGAGATGGGTAGTTGGCTGTGGAATCGTCGTAGTGAGAATTGATAGGCTAAAAGGGTCGCAAATTGTCACTTTGCGACGGTTTGATTGGCTGCAGATATATCACACAAAGTGTGAGGTTGGAGTATTTAAACTTCAACACAATAGGTTTGAGTAGATAGAGACAGTCAGAAATGAGAATTAGACAGTTAGAGAATTAGAATGAGAACAACTTTTTAGATTAAACACTAATTATTAGGGCAATTAGAACAAGAGTCAGAAATAGGAAGAGCTAGAAGTTTATAGAGATAGAAGTCAGATCGAATATGTTAAGATTAGAAAGTTGAGCCAGTTAGTTAGGAAGTTAAGAATCTTCAAATTGTAGTTCTAAGTCAGTTGAGAAGTTATTAAGTTGATAGAGAGTAGTAAGGATATCAATAAACATATGAACTTTAGTTGTGAAGTGTTTGAGAGTTTTCAAGTTATGTTTCACATTCTGATAAACGTAAGTAAGTGATAGAGAGATTGAATGCAAGATATGCACTTGTGGACTGATCATATCCACCGACTATTTGTCTCAGAGAAGTCCAGAATTAATGAACATTAATTTAAGAAAAGTGCACCAACCATTAGTCGAATCATTGTGTCAAGAAATATCAATAGACTAGATTATGATTATATAATGAGAGAAAAAGAGTCTGTCATGATTAACGTGTGATCAATGTAAATGTGATGTGCTGTGAACAATAACATCAAGATATAATTTCAGTAAAGAGTCTGTGGTTACTATAACAGTAACAACTGTAGGAGATTTGAGGGAAAGATTAACAACCATATTTGAGAGAGAGAGATTTACAACTCTAGGAGACTTAAGGGGGAGAGAAACAACTGTAGGAGATTTATGTAAGAGAGAAACTACAGTAGGAGACTTATATAAGAGAGAAACAACTGTAGGAGACTTATATAAGAGAGAAACAACTGTAGGAGACTTATATAAGAGAGAAACAACTGTAGGAGGCTTATATAAGAGAGAAATCCAGTAGGAGACTTATATAAGAGAGAAACAACTGTAGGAGACTTATATAAGAGAGAAACAACTGTAGGAGACTTATATAAGAGAGAAATCCAGTAGGAGACTTATATAAGAGAGAAACAACTGTAGGAGACTTATATAAGAGAGAAACAACTGTAGGAGGCTTATATAAGAGAGAAATCCAGTAGCAGACTTATATGAGAGAGAAACAACTGTAGGAGACTTATATAAGAGAGAAACAACTGTAGGAGACTTATATAAGAGAGAAACAACTGTAGGAGACTTATATAATAGAGAAACAACTGTAGGAGGCTTATATAAGAGAGAAACCCAGTAGGAGACTTATATGAGAGAGAAACAACGGTAGGAGACTTATATAAGAGAGAAACAACTGTAGGGGACTTATATAAGAGATAAACAACGGTAGGAGACTTATATAAGAGAGAAACCGAGTAGGAGACTTGTATGAGAGAGAAACAACTGTAGGAGACTTATATGAGAGAGAAACAACTGTAGGAGACTTATATGAGAGAGAAACAACTGTAGGAGACTTATATAAGAGATAAATACCAATAGGAGACTTATATAAGAGAGAAACCTAGTAGGAGACTTATATGAGAGAGAAACAACTGTAAGAGACCTAAGTGAGAGAGTTACAACTTTAGGAGATTTGAAGGAATACTTTAGACAACTTTGTGCCGTGCAAGGCTGTGACGTCACTAACTTTAGATAGATTGCCAATGTGTGTTTTCTGGTTGAGTTGGACCTGAAGTGTCTTGCTGGATGTGTTCATAGAAAAGCAACATGTTAACTACAGTCAGCTGAGAATGGTGTCATGTGCTGCCAACAACCGAATTACTGATTGACCTGTTTATATCAAAAAGATAAAGTCTAAGACGTTGAGAAACGAAACTAATCACAAAAGATGGAGAGCTTTGGTGCCATGAGACAAGAGTACACGGTGTCCCTACAATCTGGACACATGAAGCAAACAAATATTTTTGCAAGAAATTAAATAGGTTAACAACATCGTATTCCGTTGGAATATTAAATAATGCCTTCACTATGATATCCATCATTTACGTAATGTAAAGGTTGATACGCTTTGTAAAATTCACGTGAAGTCGACGTCATAAATCCACATTGTAGTCAATTTTAACACATTTACACTTTATGTGTTCAATTAAGTGTGTTCCATCTGTGAGTTTCATTAAGTTCACCTTCACCTTTAGCGCACCCCAGAGACAGAAGTCAAGGGGGGTTAAGGTCAGATGGATGGGGAGACCACTCCACACAACCACGTCTTCCAATCCAGTTAGAGGAAATTGCCATTCAGGCAATCTCTATGTGTATGTGTTTGTGTCTGTGTGTCCAGATTAAAGGGTGACCCTCTAGTTGGAAACGTTGATGTGGGATGTATATAGGGGACACAATCTAAACCAATCGTCGCTAAGTGGGCGTGGCCATACTTCATAACCATGGCAACGATTAAAGTGGCACTCCAGTAAGAGATGCATGTGTCAAGATGGGTCATTTTCTAGTTAATCAGAGTTATGGTTCCAGTGAAGAGCCATGATTAAAGACAGCATTTAGCCAAATATCAAATGGTATCCAAATATCAAATGGTATCCAAATATTTATGGTATCCAAATATCAAATGGTATACAAATATCAAATGGTATCCAAATATAGTGAAAATCTCCTTGTCCCACAACCAGCAGGCTTTAGACAGTGTTACTCTACCGAAGATCAGGCAACCTATCTTTCCCAGGAAATTGAGGATGCGTTTCAAGAAAAGAAACTGGTACTAGCAGCATGGATAGACCTAAAGAAAGCATTTGATAAGGTATGGAAGGAAGGGCTTTTGAAGAAACTGAGAAATTATGGAGTAAATGGCAGGATGTACAAATGGGTCAAAGCATAGCTGCATAACACGAGAGCCAGAGTGCAACTGGATGGTCTTAAGAGTAAGAAGGTCTTACTGCACCAGGGTGTTCCACAGGGAGGGGTACTATCTCCGACACTTTTTCTGATCTAGATCAATGACCTAGTTACTGAACTACCACATGGCATCAAAGTGGCAATATATACAGATGACTTGGTAATGTGGTGCACAGAGGAGTATGCAACAGTGGCCTCCAAATTGCTACAAAGAGCTATGAATTCATGGACAAATAGATGGTGTATCAGCATCAATACAGACAAATGCAGTACTACACTTTTCACTCACCAAAACAAAAAGCAGGAGCCATCTACATAAACAATGAGCCTGTGAAAGAAGACATACAAGCTACATATCTCGGAGTTACATTTGATAACAAACTATCTTGGAAACAGCAGATAAATAAGGCAACCCAAAAAGCAAGGAGGAAGTTGGCTATTCTAAGAAAGCCGTGTGGAACCACGTGGGGTGCGAGTGGGAAAATACTCAGTAAAGTTTACCAACAGAGTATACGCAAACATTTAGGTTATGGATCATCTGCATGGTGCTCAGCATCAAACACCATACTGCAAGAACTGGATAAAGTAAAAAACTAGGCACTTAGGGTCATCACAGGAGCAATGAAATCAACACCAATATGCAGATGGAGAAATTGTAGAGGATACCAGCACTGAGAGACGGAGAGACACAAAGGTGCTGATACAGGCAGAAAAATTTGTATGCATGCCGAGACATCCATTGAAGGACCGATTCCAAAATATTGCATTGGGACGACCTAAGAGAAGCAGTTTTATCCACCAAGCCAAGCGTATTAGTAGACAAACACCAGACATGCCAAGAGTTGTTAACCCCCTACTGCCCATACCAGAACAGACTCCCTGGACAGAGGAATCAGGATTATCAATACAAGTACGGACAGAAGTGAAAGGAATAGTTGACAAAGAGGAACAGAACAGTATACAGTGAAAACAATAACTCTCAGTTTCCTGGATGAAGAATACCCACAAGACCTATGGATTCGTGTGTACACAGATGGTTCAGCACAGAATGCAGTAAAGAATGGGGGAGCAGGTGCATATATCTATCTATCTATCTATTGTCCTTTCGAGCCGAAGACGGCACATAGGGCAGAACCACAATCTCAAAAACAGAAACCTTGCGTGCCAAAATGACACATATTGCAGAGATCACTGCTCTAAAATCTATGGCGCTGTTTCCATAACAATACTTTTTACAATGACAGCTTGTCAAGCCATCAATCAACCTCCTTAGTCGCCTCTTACGACATGCCTAGAAGGTCACAGTGTCACTATTCTTTACTTCTCTCATAATGAGGCCCCGGTAACACACAGGAAGTGCATATATAGAGTACCCAAATAACACTGGGGATATAAATAAAATAGCAACAGGGAAATATTGTCACAATTATGATGCAGAAAGACAAGCAATAAAGTTGGCAATAGAAAAACTGCTGAACAGTAATCTTAGCCCACAGCCTGTAGTGTTTTTGACAGATGCAAGATCAGTACTCCAGGCACTACAATCCAGTAAATTACCACATCTGCAGACCTTATTGACTGAACTCTGCAAGCACCACAGGGTTGCCCTGCAGTGGATCCCATCTCACTGTGGAATACCAGGAAATGAGAAAGCAGATCAGTTGGCAAAGGAAGGTTCAACAGGCACACAACTAGATACACCGGTTACATACCATCATAAGAAACAGATAATCAAATCAATCAGAGGACCACAAGCCCCAAATCAGGATGCCTTTCATAATATGAATAGATATGAACAAGTTATCATTATACACCTCAGAACAGGACACAATCGACTCCACAGTCACATGTATACAAAATTCAAGATCGGCACATCAACTACTTGTACATTTGGACAGGCACCCCAGACTGTTGAACACATACTTCAAGACTGCACTGAATATAGTAGACTGAATTAATCCATTGGCCCATAGATACAACACTACAGACAAAACTATATAGGCCACTGCAAGAATTACAAAAGACAGTAACATTTATACAGGAAACGACATTGCAGATATAGACAATACTTCGGGCGAACGAAAGATGGATAGACAGACATGCCCAAACAGAAGACAAGACATTAGTCAAAGTTTGTGAGCGAAGGTGATCTGTCAAAGTCAGTGATAGAAGATCAAAGTCCGTGATCAGCGGTGATCAGTTAAAGTCTGTGATCGAATGTGATCAATCAAATGTTCCATGTTAAACAAGTAAAGATAAGAACGAGAAAGATAAAAAATATTTTTTTTTAATGACGCCGATCTGTGATGAGGAGCTCTGAGCACACGGTTTTGTGTGAGAGATTTCCTCTGAGAGATAAATGAAGCAATCTGAAATGTCCAATAAATGTCACGTATCGCTCCTGACACCGGGTACACAAGAACACAATGAGGGGAGTAATGGAGACTTCCAGGATGTGGGAATAGCGTTGTATGAAATAGAAAATGGAAAAACCAGTTAATATATCAGATCTGTTTGTAGAAAACAGGGCAGAACTGTGGACAAAACTGTCAAGAGTTGTAGAGAAGACAAGTAAATAAGGTGGGAACAGGTAAATAATTGCACTGCTGCGGTAAAGCTGGTAGCAGGATCAAGTAGTTGGATGTAACGTACACTCCTACAAGGTATGGGGACAGCTTTACCAAAAAGGGACGCAACAAAATACTGACGTTTCAGGCTACATGCGGTCTCCCTCAGAAAACGAGAACAACACAGACGAACAACGAAATAAAGATAAACTCTGCTATATGTAAGATGAGCGGAACAGGTAAAGAAAAGGAGAACAACACAGACGAACAACGAAATAAAGATAAACTCTGCTATATGTAAGATGAGCGGAACAGGTAAAGAAAAGGAGAACAACACAGACGAACAACGAAATAAAGATAAACTCTGCTATATGTAAGATGAGCGGAATAGGTAAAGAAAAGGAGAAATAAACAGATGGATAAGAGATGAAATGATGAAACGAGAGTTGTATTACATATCGGAGGATAAAAGTAGAGGAAATAAGTAAATACGACAACTGGAAACTGTGACTGTATATTTGTTTCTTTGTTTGTTGTTATTATCATCATAACTGTAGCCCGAACGTTAGGATCATCATAACTGTAGCCCGAACGTTAGGATCATCATAACTGTAGCCCGAACGTTAGGATCATCATAACTGTAGCCCGAACGTTAGGATCATCATAACTGTAGCCCGAACGTTAGGATCATCATACCTGTAGCCCGAACGTTAGGATCATCATAACTGTAGACCGAACGTTAGGATCATCATAACTGTAGCCCGAACGTTAGGATCATCATAACTGTAGCCCGAACGTTAGGATCATCATAACTGTAGACCGAACGTTAGGATCATCATAACTGTAGACCGAACGTTAGGAGCATCATAACTGTAGCCCGAACGTTAGGATCATCATAACTGTAGCCCGAACGAATGTGCACAGAGCACTAAACTCAGTAGATATGGCAGCAAGCCAGACTTGGAATATGAGGAATCTCCAACAAAAAATATACTTTCCAGACAGAGCCTCAATAGTTCCTGCCGCCTATCCGCCATATTGACCGGAAGTCCACTGTCATCGTACTAACGATTACTTGCTTTAAAAAAAACGTGTATACACAATCATTGCAGATAGTGTTTTTAACATCGTATGATGGGCGTCACCTCACACAGCAATTACCAACACTAGTTCGTAGGGTTCCTATGTGATTATCTCACGCTTATTACTCGGTTACTGACTTTTCTTCATGATTATATATTATCAGCGTTGTTTCTGTGGTATGATGATACTATCTGGGTTGAATACTGATTGGGGAATAATTGATGAGGAATTTAATTGACATTCGATCTATATACTAGGTGGAAGCTTGACTTCAGTCAGACTGTAATCTCAATGTGTGGGTCCTCACATCAACTTCTGAAGCCATACTCACTATCGCTGTCGATGTAAACTAAAGGATATTGTTTTACCGCAAAACTTGATTGTCATGCCATTACCGTCTTCGTATTTACTGTAGTTATTTATAACTCCAGTACAACCTCTGGTCAGCTATGAGGAAGATACTATGCAATCCATTTTTGACAATAGAAACAAGAAAAAGAGTTCTTAAATGTTATGTAGAGCCAGTCTTATCATACGGATCTGAAACATGGACAATATGACAACAGACAAGAAAATCACTGGAGTCTGTAGAAATGTGGTTTTACAGTAGAATGTTGATAATACCATGGACAGCTGAGAAAAGTAATGAAAACGTTCTGAAAGAGGCCAAAGTAAAAAGAGATAATTTCCAATATTAGGAAGAAACAATCATAATTTTTTGGCCATGTAATGAGAAGAGAACAACTGGAATATATTGTAACAACTGGAAAAATTGAGGGACGAAGAGATAGAGGGAAGCAAAGAGAAAAAAATACCAGACAGCTTAAGAGAATTGCTTGGCAGAAGGTCAACAACAGGAATGATAAATAACTGTCGAGATCGAAAATTGTGGAGAGACATGATCACCTACGCCAGCAGGCCCGGTACTTGATGATGATGATTTATAACTCTTCTCCATCTTCTGTCCTTCTTGCAGTCGCTAAGGTCTATTCATGGGGTATTATCTTCTCCGTGAATTTGGTTGTGTTTAACATATCTTATTTGGTTATGTATTTCTGTTCCAAAACAGTGATTAATTTAGCTCTTGTTAAACTATGTCTTATTGCTCCAAACTGTGATTAATTTAGCTCTTGTTAAACTATGTCTGATTGCTCCAAACTGTGAACAATTTAGCTCTTGTTAAACTATGTCTGATTGCTCCAAACTGTGAATAATTTAGCTCTTGTTAAACTATGTCTTATTGCTCCAAACTGTGAATAATTTAGCTCTTGTTAAACTATGTCTGATTGCTCCAAACTGTGAATAATTTAGCTCTTGTTAAACTATGTCTTATTGCTCCAAACTGTGAATAATTTAGCTCTTGTTAAACTATGTCTGATTGCTCCAAACAGTGATTAATTTAGCTCTTGTTAAACTATGTCTGATTGCTCCAAACTGTGAATAATTTAGCTCTTGTGAAACTGTGTCTTGTTGCTACAAATTTTTATTACTTTAGCTCTTGTTAAATTATGTCTTGTTGCCCCAAATATTTATTAATTTAGCACTTATTAAACTATGTTTTGTTGCCCCAACACAGTGATTAATTTAGCACTTATTAAACAATGTCTTGTTGCCACAATTTTTAATAATTTAGCACTTATTAAACTATGTCTTGTTGCCCCAAATTTTTATTAATTTACCACTTATTAAACTATGTCTTGTTGCCCCAATTTTTTTTATTAATTTAGCACTTATTAAACAGTGTCTTGCTGCCCCAAATTTTTATTAATTTAGCACTTATTAAACTATGTTTTGTTGTCACAATTTATTATTAATTTAGCACTTATTAAACTATGTGTTGTTACTCCAAATTTTTATTAATTTAGCACTTATTAAACTATGTCTTGTTACTCCAAATTTTTATTAATTTAGCACTCATTAAACTATGTGTTGTTACTCCAAATTTTTATTAATTTAGCACTTATTAAACTATGTCTTGTTGCTCCAAATTTTTATTAATTTAACACTTATTAAACTATGTCTTATTGCCTCAAATTGTTATTTATTTAGCACTTATTAAACTATGTTTTGTTGCCCCAATTTATTATTAATTTAGCACTTATTAAACTATGTGTTGTTACTCCAAATTTTTATTAATTTAGCACTTATTAAACTATGTCTTGTTGCTCCAAATTTTTATTAATTTAGTACTTATTAAACTATGTGTTGTTACTCCAAATTTTTATTAATTTAGCACTTATTAAACTACGTCTTGTTGCCCAAAATTTTTATTAATTTACCACTTATTAAACTATGTGTTGTTACCCAAAATTTTTATTAATTTAGCACTTATTAAACTATGTCTTGTTGCCCCAAATTTTTATTAATTTAGCACTTATTAAACTATGTCTTGTTGCCCCACAATTTTATTAATTTAGCACTTTTTAAACTTTGTCTTGTTGCCCCAAATTTTTATTAATTTAGCACTTATTAAACTATGTGTTGTTACTCCAAATTTTTATTAATTGAGCTCTTGTGAAACTGTGTCTTATTGCCACAAACTGTGAATAATTTAGCTCTTGTTAAACTATGTCTTATTGCTCCAAACTGTGAATAATTTAGCTCTTGTTAAACTATGTCTTATTGCTCCAAACTGTAAATAATTTAGCTCTTGTGAAACTGTCTTGTTGCTACAAATTTTTATTACTTTAGCTCTTGTTAAATTATGTCTTTTTGCCCCAAATATTTATTAATTTAGCACTTACTAAACTATGTTTTGTTGCTCCAACACAGTGATTAATTTAGCACTTATTAAACAATGTCTTGTTGCCCCAAATTTTTATTAATTTAGCACTTATTAAACTATGTGTTGTTACTCAAAATTTTTATTAATTTAGCACTTATTAAGCTATGTCTTGTTGCCCCAAATTTTTATTAATTGAGCACTTATTAAACTATGTCTTGTTGCCCCAATTTTTTAATTAATTTAGCACTTATTAAACCGTGTTTTGCCTCCCCAAATTTTTATTAATTTAGCACTTATTTAACGATGTCTTGTTGCCATAATTGTGCTTAATTTAGCTTTTGTGTAACTGTGTCTTGTTGCCACATATTTTTATTACTTTAGTTCTTGTTAAATGATGTCTTGTTATTATTAGCTCTTGTTAAATGATATCTTGTTGCCCCAGAACGGTGATTAATTTAGCTCTTGCTAAACTGTCTTGTTGCCCTAAAACTAGATTGATTTCGTGTATGAATAATTGCTTCCGCGCAGATTTCCTTGAGAGCTGAAATCGCTTCTCCCTACTTACCGCCAGGACAACGACTCGTCTTTCAATGTGTCTTTCACTTGCGACCCTGCGCATCCGATGTCAACGATAATCTATCTGGGACTACCTTCCGATCCTTTGATTTTATTTTACCTACTTTCAAGGTATCAATCTCTTTTAGCCAAGCTGTCTGTCCTGGACAAGCAGTCGTACAGTCCTAAGGAACTCTTAATTCGTCATCATCATCATCATCAAGTACCGGGTCTGCTGGGGTAGGTGATCATGTCTCTCCACAACTTTCGATCTCGACAGTTATTTATCATTTCTGTTGTTGACCTTCTGCCAAGCCATTCTCTTAAGCTGTCTGGTATCTTTTCTCTTTGTTTCCCTCTATCTCTTCGTCCCTCAATTTTCCCAGTTGTTACAATATTCCAGCTGTTCTCTTCTCATTACGTGGCCAAAAAATGATGAACCCTAAATTGTCGAGTCTATTTAGCTTCATCATATTGAAGGAGGTTTTCACCAGAAAAAATACAAACTTTGCGTGGAGTTTTGGCTTATTCTCCAATTTTGTTTAATTTAAAAAAAGTATTTTTTCTTGGCGTGTGCTGGGCGTGAATTATTGCCGTCTAAGCGGACACGCATTTTGTTGCTAGGTAATTGTGTGTTTAGTCTAGTCAATGGGTTATGAGCATACATCTTGCGTGGTTCTCTTTCTGCACTCTAGTTCCATATAATGAAGATGTTTAATACCTCACTGATCGTATTCACAAACTTAATGATAGTGTTCACAAAGATAATGGTGGTATTCATAAACGTAATGGTGGTATTCATAAACTTCATGGTGGTATTCACATACTTAATGGTGGTATTCACAAACCTCATAATTGTATTCAGACATTTAATGATGGCATTCATAAACTTAATGGGGGTATTCACACACCTAATGGGGGTATGCATACACTTAATGATGGTATTCTCAAACCTAATGGTGGTATTCACAAACTTGATGATGGTATTCGCAAACTAAATGGTGGTATTCACAAACTAAATGGTGGTTTTCACAAACTTAATGGTGGTATTCACAAATTTGGTGACGAAGTTCCCCGATGTTAGCGGTGGTGTTCACAAGCTTGATTGAGCTCAAATAATCGTGTAACTGGTCATTGCTTTCTGAGATCGGTGTCATTCTCCGAGGCATTTTAACTCGAAGTTTGTAGATCCAATCAGCAAACAAAACGGATCAATTTACCGCTAATCCTAAGATCATTAGAATATAATCAGAGATTGGCCAAGTTTTGATGAAAAGATTTCGTTTTCTTGATTTAATCTTGACTGATATTTTATTTTAATTGATGCAATGAAATCTGCACTGTCAGCAACAATGACGGATATATTGACACAAAGATTTGTTATTTTATTGTATCGATTCGTTCTCTGTTATGTTTTTGATTTAATATTTGTGTTTTAGATAAGAGCTCTTCTCGTATAGAAACACAGTTGGTACAACAATACGTTTGTTTAAATGTCAGGGTACAGTAATGAGAAACAATCAACATTTTTCGAGCACATCATGAGAAGAGGAAAGTTGAAATACTTGGTTACAATTGGCAAAATACAGGGAAAGAGATAACACGGACGTTATAAAAGAGAAAATACTATAATATATAAATATATATATATGTATATATATATATATATATATATATATATATATATATATATATATATATATTATACATAGCTTGGTGTCATGGTATGGAAAACAGTCAACAACAGAACTGATACGATGCACTGTATAGAAGGCTGTGGAAGGACATGTAAGGTAATGGTACCGGACAGAACCGGTAATGATGTAGAGTAATAGAGTAATGTGTTTGTTAGGGTTAATGAGTATAACGCGGTGAAATTTTACATGAAGAGTATTAACGTCACGTGCCGAGTCTTAACGTGAAAACACTAGCGTGACACGTTGGGTCTTGAGAAGATTGTATTAGAGTGACGTGTCTAAATGTTAAGAGAAATTGCGTGACGTGTCTATTGTTAAAAGCACTAGCGTGACAAGAAGACATCAGTGAGACTTGTCTTAAAATTGTTAGAGTGACAAGTTTGAGCTGAGATTATCGTGAACAAGTCTATGTCAATAGAAGTGAGAAAGAGAGTTCATCGGTAATATATAGAGCCAATTCTGACCTATGGAAGCGAATTATGGACAGTAGACAAACAAATGAAAAGACGATTAGAGGTCAAAGAGATGGGATTTCTCAGAAGAATGTTGAAAGTTCCCTTGACAGCTAAAAATACCAATGAGAACATTCTCAACGAGGCCAACACAAAAAGGGAGCTCATAAAAAACATCAGAAAAAAATAATCGAAATGTTTCGGGCCTATCATGAAAAGGGTAATATTGGAATACTTGGTTACAAACTGGAAAAATACAGGGAAAGAGAGATCGCGGACGACAGAGATAGTATATTTTTTTAACTCAGAGGTTAACTAAGTGTCAAGACGCAGTATTTGTGTGTGTGCATAATTCGCATTCACCCATTGTCTGAGAATTAACTAAACCAATAAACTATGCAAATGAGACAGAGGTATTTAACCTCATGCATTAGCAGAATGAGACGGAGGTAATTAACCTCATGCATTAGCAGAATGAGACGGAGGTAATTAACCTCATGCATTAGCAGAATGAGACAGAGGTATTTAACCTCATGGATTAGCAGAATGAGACAGGGGTAATTAACCTCATGCATTAGCAGAATGAGACAGAGGTAATTAACCTCATGCATTAGCAGAATGAGACAGAGGTAATTAACCTCATGCATTAGCAGAATGAGACAGAGGTATTTAACCTCATGCATTAGCATAATGAGACAGAGGTATTTAACCTCATGCATTAGCACAATGAGACAGAGGTATTTAACCTCATGCATTAGCAGAATTAGACAGTTTAGAATGTTTCAAGTATATTTTTGAGAGAGGCTCGAGATAGAGAAACACCCAGCAAATGTAAAATTGACAATCTTAGTCTGGCTTAGGTCGAAACTGTGAAGGCAGGTGTGAATTTGTATAGTTATGGACTTCCACATAGTAGGTTAGATTTGATCAAATAGAGATGTAGAAGGAAGTTCCAGAGATAGGTCAGTCAGGAAGACATAGTTTAGTTGAGAAGTGTTTCAAGTTAGATTCAGAAGTTGTGTGCTCCAGAGAACAATAGTAAGTAGATTAAGAGTAGCATTGAATAAGTCAAGATATGGATATAGAATAGCAAGTGTCAAGCTAGATGAGTTGTAATATTTTAATAGAATGAAAGACATAATTAGAAATGTCACAGATAATATGTATTAAGAGATGACTCAATATCCACCGGTGTTAACCTCTTGGGCGCATCCAGATCAAGAACATTAGTTTCAGAAGTTGAATTTATAAAGTTAGAGCTACTCCACTATACTTCACTTGTACAACCGGCGATCTAATAAACTTGTATAAGCAAAATGTCATAGTCAGTGATTATTGACTACATAAATCCATATAAAGACATTGCTAGCACGTCGTGTTGTGATCTATGTGTCATAATTATGAACATATCTCAACTCTGTATCATCAAATAATTAGTAGCATATCCTAGTTAGAAGATATGACTCAGAAGAAAACTAAGACGATACTACCACAGTGTTGTCGTGAGTCTAGAACTGAGAGCATTAGAGTGTTGTGAGTCTAGAAGTGAGAGCATTAGAGTGTTGTGAGTCCAGAACTGAGAGCATTAGAGTGTTGCTATGAGTCTAGAAGTGAGAGCATTAGAGTGTTGTGAGTCTAGAAGTGAGAGCATTAGAGTGTTGTGAGTCTAGAACTGAGAGCATTAGAGTGTTGCTATGAGTCTAGTAGTGAGAGCATTAGAGTGTTGTGAGTCTAGAACTGAGATCATTAGAGTGTTGTTGTGAGTCTAGAACTGTGAGCATTAGAGTGGTGTTGTGAGTCTAGAACTGAGAGCATTAGAGTATTGTTGTGAGTCTAGAACTGAGAGCATTAGAGTGTTGTGGTGAGTCTAGAACTGAGATCATTAGAGTATTGCTGTGAGTCTAGAACTAAAAGCATTAGAGTGTTGCTGTGAGTCTAGAACTGAGAGCATTAGAGTGTTGTTGTGAGTCTAGAACTGAGAGCAATAGAGTGTTATTGTGATCTAGAACTGAGAGCATTAGAGTGTTGTTGCGTGTCTAGAACTGAGATCATTAGAGTATTGTTGTGAGTCTAGAACTGAGATCATTAGAGTGTTGATCTGAGTCTAGAAGTGAGAGCATTAGAGTGTTGTGAGTCTAGAACTGAGAGCATTAGAGTGTTGTTGTGAGTCTAGAACTGTGAGCATTAGAGTGTTGTTGTGAGTCTAGAACTGAGAGCATTAGAGTATTGTTGTGAGTCTAGAACTGAGAGCTTCAGAGTATTGCTGTGAGTCTAGAACTGAGAGCAGTATAGTGTTGTTGTGAGTCTAGAACTGACAGAATTAGAGTGTTGTTGTGAGTTTAGAACTGAAAGCATTAGAGTCTTATTGTAAGTCTAGAACTGAGAGCATTAGAGTGTTGTTGCGTGTCTAGAACTGAGATCATTAGAGTATTGTTGTGAGTCTAGAACTGAGATCATTAGAGTGTTGATCTGAGTCTAGAACAGAGAGAATTAGAATGTTGTTGTAAGTCTAGAAGTGAGAGCATTGAAGTGTTGTTGTGAGTCTAGAAATGAGTGTATTGGAGTGTTGTGTTGAGTCTAAAGTGAGAGCATTAGAGTGTTGTTGATAATCTGGAACTGAGAGCATTAGAGTGTTGTTCTGAGTCTAGAACTGAGAGTATTAGTGTGTTGTTGTGAGTCTAGAACTGAGAGCATTCGTGTGTTGTGATTATAGAACTGAGAGTATTAATGTCTTTTTGTGATTATAGAACTGAGAGTATTAGTGTGTTTTTGTGAGTCTAGAACTGAGAGTATTAGAGTGTTGTGATTATAGAACTGAGAGTATTAGTGTATTGTTGTGAGTCTAGAACTGAGAGTATTGGTGTGTTGTGATTATAGAACTGAGAGTATTAGTGTGTTGTTGTGATTATAGAACTGAGAGTATTAGTGCGTTGTTGTGATTATAGAACTGAGAGCATTAGTGTGTTGTTTTGATTATAGAAATGAGAGTATTGGTATGTGTTTGTGGGTCTAGAACTGAGAGTAATAGCGTGTTGTTGTGATTATAGAACTGAGAGCATTAGTGTGTTGTTGTGATTATAGAACTGAGAGTATTAGTATGTTGTTGCGAGTCTTGAACAGAGAGCATTAGTGTGTTGTTGTGATTATAGAACTGGGAGTATTAGTATGTTGTTGTGAGTCTAGAGCTGAAAGTATTTGTGTATTGTTGTGATTATAAAACTGGGAGTATTAGTGTGTTGTGATTATAGAACTATGAGCTTTAGAGTGTTGTTCTTAGTCTAGAACTGAGAGCATTCGAGTGGCATTTTGAGTCTAGAATTGAGAGCATTAGAGTGTTGTTGTGAATCTGGAAATGAGAGTATTAGAGTGTTTTTGTGATTATAGAACTGAGATTATTAGTGTATTGTTGTGATTATATTACTGAAAGTATTAGTGTGTTGTTGTGATTGTGTAACTTAGAGCATTAGTGTGTTGTTGTGATTATAGAACTAAGAGTATTAGTGTTTTGTTGTGAGTCTAGATCTGAGAGTATTAGTGTGTTGTTGTGATTATAGAACTGAGAGCATTAGAGTGTTGTTGTGAATCTGGAACTGAGAGCATTAGAGTGTTGTTCTGAGTCTAGAACTGAGAGTATTAGTGTGTTGTTGTGAGTCTAGAACAGAGAGTATTAGTATTTTGTTGTGATTATAGAACTGAGAGCATTAGAATGTTGTTCTGAGTCTAGAACTGAGAGTATTCGTTTTTTGTGAGTCTAGAACTGAGAAAATTAATGTTGTGGCGAGTCTAGAACTGAGAATATTAATGTTGTGGCGAGTCTAGAACTGAGAATATTAATGTTGTGGCGAGTCTAGCACTGAGAATATTAATGTTGTGGCGAGTTTACAACTGAGAACATTAGAGTGTTGTTGTGAATCTGGAACTGAGAGCATTAGAGTGTTGTTCTGAGTCTAGAACTGAGAGTATTAGTGTGTTGTTGTGAATCTAGAACAGAGAGTATTAGTATTTTGTGAGTCTAGAACTGAGAACATTAATGTTGTGGCGAGTCCTAGAACTAAGAATATTAATGTTGTGGCGAGTCTAGAACTCAGAACATTAATGTTGTGGCGAGTCTAGAACTGAGAATATTAATGTTGTGGCGAGTCTAGAACTGAAAACATTAATGTTGTGTCGAGTCTAGAACTGAAAACATTAATGTTGTGGAAAGTTTAGAACTGAAAACATTAATGTTGTGGCGAGTCTAGAACTGAGAACATTAATGTTGTGTCGAGTATAGAACTGAAAACATTAATGTTGCGGCGAGTCTAGAACTGAAAACATTAATGTTGTGGCGATTCTAGAACTGAGAACATTAATGTTGTGGCGAGTCTAGAACTGAAAACATTAATGTTGTGTCGAGTCTAGAACTGAGAACTTTAATGTTGTGGCGAGTCTTGAACTGAAAACATTAATGTTGTGTCGAGTCTAGAACTGAAAACATTAATGTTTTAGAGAGTCTAGAACTGAGAACAGTAATGTTGTGGCGAGTCTAGAACAGAGAACCTTAATGTTGTGTCGAGTCTAGAACTGAAAACATTAATGTTGTGGAAAGTTTAGAACTGAAAACATTAATGTTGTGGCGAGTCTAGAACTGAGAACATTAATGTTGTGTCGAGTATAGAACTGAAAACATTAATGTTGCGGCGAGT
Source organism: Megaustenia siamemsis (assembly GCA_032433765.1). Lineage (NCBI taxonomy): Eukaryota > Metazoa > Mollusca > Gastropoda > Stylommatophora > Ariophantidae > Megaustenia > Megaustenia siamemsis. The sequence continues at coordinate 7,976,074 of JAVIAB010000124.1, forward strand.
CTAGAACTGAAAACATTAATGTTGTGGCGATTCTAGAACTGAGAACATTAATGTTGTGGCGAGTCTAGAACTGAAAACATTAATGTTGTGTCGAGTCTAGAACTGAGAACATTAATGTTGTGGCGAGTCTTGAACTGAAAACATTAATGTTGTGTCGAGTCTAGAACTGAAAACATTAATGTTTTAGAGAGTCTAGAACTGAGAACAGTAATGTTGTGGCGAGTCTAGAACAGAGAACCTTAATGTTGTGTCGAGTCTAGAACTGAAAAAATTAATGTTGTGGCGAGTCTAGAACTGAAAACATTAATGTTGTGGCGAGTCTAGAACTGAGAACATTAATGTTGTGGCGAGTCTAGAACTGAAAACATTAATGTTGTGTCGAGTCTAGAACTGAGAACATTACTGTTGTGGCGTGTCTTGAACTGAGAACATTAATGTTGTGTCGAGTCTAGAACTGAAAACATTAATGTTGTTGCGAGTCTAGAACTGAGAACATTAATGTTGTGGCGAGTCTAGAACTGAGAACATTAATGTTGTGGCGAGTCTAGAACTGAGAACATTAATGTTGTGGCGAGTCTAGAACTGAGAATATTAATGTTGTGGCGAGTCTAGAACTGAGAATATTAATGTTGTGGCGAGTCTACAACTGAGAATATTAATGTTATGGCGAGTCTAGAACTGAGAATATTAATGTTGTGGCGAGTCTAGAACTGAAAGCATTAATGTTGTGGCGAGTCTAGAACTGAAAACATTAATGTTGTGGCGATTCTAGAACTGAGAACATTAATGTTGTGGCGAGTCTAGAACTGAAAACATTAATGTTGTGTCGAGTCTAGAACTGAGAACATTAATGTTGTGGCGAGTCTTGATCTGAAAACATTAATGTTGTGTCGAGTCTAGAACTGAGAACATTAATGTTGTGTCGAGTCTAGAACTGAAAACATTAATGTTGTGGCGAGTCTAGAACTGAAAACATTAATGTTGTGGCGAGTCTAGAACTGAGAACATTAATGTTGTGGCGAGTCTAGAACTGAAAACATTAATGTTGTGTCGAGTATAGAACTGAGAACCTTAATGTTGTGGTGAGTCTAGAACTGAGAATAGTAATGTTGTGGTGAGTCTAGAACTGAGAACCTTATTGTTGTGGTGAGTCTAGAACTGAGAACCTTAATGTTGTGTCGAGTCTAGAACTGAGAATATTAATGTTGTGGTGAGTCTAGAACTCAAAACTTTACTTAGCAACTCTGTTGTCTCTAGTCCAGCAGCTGGCACACGCACCAGTTAATTCTTCATTCAAAGAGAAGCAAGTGCACACACTCCACACACTCCACACACTGCACGCACCCCACACACTGCACGTACTCCACACACTGCACGCACTCAGAGTTGACCAACATTGCACTCACACGAGATACATGTTCATTGTAAACTGATAATAAAAGCAAGTATTTTAATTTCACCCGCATTTCTCTCTCTCTCTCTCTCTCTCTCTCTCTCTCTCTCTCTCTCTCTCTGCTCTCTCAATCACCACTGCCTATTTCTGCTATGATTTGTCAATGTTTAACTGGATTTTGCTTCGTAGAAGGACGTCACATCCGGAATCCGATACAAAATTGCGCTGTTCAATTAGAGTTCACGCCCTTGTGTGATGATCATGTGACACGAGGAATGGCGAGGGCAGGAGGAAATCTGAGGGCTGACCAGTCTCTATTACAATAAGAGGAGAGGGTGGTGAGGCAGCCATTTTGATGTTGATCGGGATAATTAGTGTGGCGATCTGTCACTGTGGCAACCACATCTGGGTCACTTCCGTCTAGGTGTCTATACCTGGAACATTTATGGATTTTTCGTGGATTCCTGATTCATGCATATACACATTTACACACATACACACACAGACACATATACATATAGCTTTCAAAGCTATCTGATTCAAGTACACATATAACACTTTATATATATATATATATATATATATATATATATATATATAGAGAGAGAGAGAGAGAGAGAGAGAGAGAGCGAGAGCGAGAGAGAGAGGGACAGAGAGAGTAGACAGAGAAAGATGAATGGGAGAGAAAGAGGGGCTGCCTCACCCACATGCTTAATCCACAAGCAAACAAGACTCCCGGTTTTAAGTTGACCTTCCAAAGTTAAAGGTCATGACTCCAAGTTCCGAGTGGGGTCTAAGGATTTCAAGTTTCCATGTTAGCAAGCATGGGAGCTCTCTCGCTTTCGAATGTAGCAAACTTCTAACACGCAGTCATGACAGAGATAAGCTTAGCGTGCCAACATTAGAGACACTTACCAGAGCTCAGTAAATAAGTGCCAACATTAGAGACACTTACCAGAGCTCTGCAAATAAGTGCCAACATTAGAGACACTTACCAGAGATCTGCAAATAAGTGCCAACATTAGAGACACTTACCAGAGCTCTGCAAATAAGTGCCAACATTAGAGACACTTACCAGAGCTCTGCAAATAAGTGCCAACATTAGAGACACTTACCAGAGCTCTGCAAATAAGTGCCAGCATTAGAGACACTTACCAGAGCTCTGCAAATAAGCTGACATTTAAAGCAACATTTCTCACGCATCAAATAAGTGCCAACATTTCTCACTCATCAAATAAGTGCCAACATTTCTCACCCATCAAATAAGTGCCAACATTTCTCACTCATCAAATAAGTGCCAACCTTTCTCACTCATCAAATAAGTGCCGACATTTCTCACACGTCAAATAAGTGCCAACATTTCTCACCCATGAAATAAGTGCCAACATTTCTCACTCATCAAATAAGTGCCAACATTTCTGTTGCAGGGCTTCTTTCAAGCTTCTTTCTAACTTACTACTTGTTCTTTCATTGACACACACATATAACTCATCATCCTTTTTTGAACAAGTATAAACACAGTCTTTATTAGTGACTTCATGTGGTCTTACAAAATGTCGTTATTACTTGACATAGCCTATCGGCGATGATGAATTGTCAAATAAACTATATGTCCGTCAGTAACTTTGTTGATCGTATAGTGTTCTTTGTTAATATCTGCATGTCTCTATCTCACATCTGATAGTTCTGAGGAACTAGTATCTTGACTCGACTCATAGTTACACAGTTGGACTTCCTTCAACTATTATACATCTTATAAGTCCAATACGTATCACCAATCCTCTAAACGAATTATTTCAATTGTATAAGTCCAACTTAAGTTCTTGTCGTGTTCTTGTTTCAAGTTCAGTAAAGTCTCACTGAGTCTGGCCGACTGTAGCTGAATGTCTCTGAGTCTGGCCGACCGTCCGTTTCAGTCAAGCCCTGGCTTCTTAGTGTCCTCTAGCTACTGCACCTGCCCAAAGCATGCCAATCTCTGGTTCCCAGGGTCTCGGCGTTAAGTCCCCGGTGATCACACCCCCCGACCACTGATACGGCCTAACCTACGTCTGTTGACCGTCACTACTTCTTAACTCCGCCTTTCTTGACCATGTCCATAGTTTATTACTTTAATCGACAACCTGTCAATCTTCTCAAACCTTTTCCCACAACTAAAAACCTACAACATAACTCCTCCCTTGGCCCTTTGTTTATGCGGGGCAGTTTAATTGTCCGCTTTCATCTCAGGTCTTCTCTGGACTTCAAGGCGTCCGCCGATATAAGAGTTTCCGGTCTAGTCTTAGTGCTACTCTACTCCGTGTCCACACCTGCGCGACTGGAGCTTATCGACTGCTTCGTCGCGTTACATAACTTACAAGCTTCAGACTGGACATCTGTGCGCCTTTCACTGGTAATCTTCAAGTTGATTACGACTCAGCGACTGAGTTGGGTAGACTTAACGTCTCCTTGCTAATCCTCTGAAGATTGTCTTTTCTACGCCGCCTAAAACTACCCTACCTCACATAGTCATCGCATCATTCTTTTATTCTTCTGTCTATCGACATATTCTTCTATTCTTCCATTATCGCCCATGACTGAGTCACACTATAACATATATCTCCCTCAACATTTCAGTTGAATTGATATATTCATAGATCAATTTAACTCAAAATAAAAACATAGTGTGACTGCTCTCTTTCTACTTCCTTAATGGGCTAACCAATTTCCTTTTTCTCATTCGCATATCAATAATTATACTAGTACATCAATTATTACAACAATTAGAAATACAAATTCAACATCTATAAACTGGAATCTCAAAAAAATCCATCATGTATACAATCATCTTACAACATGGCTCTGCCATGCCACTTTGTTTTGCTCTGAAGCCTCTGACTAACGTGACGTCACTCTGGACCTAGCCTGAATGTAGGCCGGCTAAATTGAGGCCATCGTCTGTTTTGTCTATGTCTAACCCACATTTCTTTCCGTTTATTAATTTAAACTGGCAGGTTCTGTAATTGGTGTTTACATATACAATATCTATAATTCTACAACAATATCATGACATTCAATAAACATCTTTGTGACACAATATTTGTCTCATGTATACAAAACATTTTGTGGAGACATCAATTCTGAAATATTTAAGGCTCGATCGGCTTTCGCACTGTACTCTCTTAATTGCCTAATAAGACGTGTTTAGTCTTTCTTCGGCATCATATCTGTGCCACTTCTGAAAAAGAAACAAGACCCGTCTACTCTGTTCTCTTATTCTCCCTGAACACGAGCTCTTCTGGCCCTGCCAATAAAGTTGTCTGCATAGCAATACGCTTTCTTACAGAATCTCTCAGCCCACAGGCTTAATTTACTGGTCAACTCATGTCGGGTCGGCAGTCTTCTTATGAGATATCTCTCACCACATATTCCTAAATTGTAGGCAATTCTCCCCGTCAACTATAATTACATTTTCATAGAATTGTCTTTAATGTGCATCTCACATGTTTCTCCTCAAATCATACACACAACAGTCTTGGACAGACCGAACATTGAAGCATAGAGTAATCACAAACACATAGCAATCAAAATTATGACTTAAACTTGATACAGAATCTAGTCTGTCTAGACTTACATAAGAAAATATCCACAACACACTTCATACACACATCTGTACATCTCACAGTGCCTGTTCCACACTTGGAATTCCTATATAACTCAGAGTCTCTCCAACTCTATTCAAACTTTTTTTCAATCGATGTAAACATGGTTACCATTTTGTTTGTTTACTTCAGGTGACTCACTAACATCTTCATACATATAGTTCTGTCTCCTCATTAAGGTAACAGTACATTTACAGACTCATACTCATCATTCAGTGCACATTGACATTATACATATAGAATTTGTCTAAAAGTTAGTAGACTCATACATTATTAGTTACAACATCCAAAATATGAAATAGCAAGAAAACTCAATTATTACATCTTGTCACCTTCTATGACTAATTTATATCTTTTCTCATTCTCTTTACTGACGGGCTTACTTTACTTCCCTCAACCTTCATAATCTTAATCAAACCGATGTTAACATGGTTACCACTTAAAATGGTTACTTTTCCTCTTTTTGTATCTTTTATCTCTCCCATCACTAGTGGTTGCCAGGTCTCCTATTTCTGACCTATCATCTTCTCTGAATCTGTTACCCCTGTCTATTCCTTTCTGGTGGTCAAAAAACTCTTGCTGTCGTCCCAATCGTATGGCAAAAGGCAGGTCTACTTTGACTCTTTCATCGTCTTTTCTTCCTCTTTCAACAATAATGAAATCGCGCTCTGGGGTTCCCAAAGGCCAAAATTTCACTTGCTCTGCCTTTTCTATCTGGTTTTTTTCAAACTCTTTATTATGGCAGCAACCCTCCTTTCTCGTATTGTAGGCAATCTGTTAGTTTCATGACGTTTCTTGCTACCTTTTACCCCATTTGCCATATCCTCTAATTCCTTGTCCATTTCACGCGCATATTTATCAGCTGCTTTCTCTAATGCATGAAACACTGCAAGTTCGTTAATTTTCTTCTTCTCAGCACTTTTACTTACAACCTCTACACTATTTGTATCACTGTTGCGTTCTATCCTATCAAGTTTCCCTTTTTCGTTTTCCTTCTTCAAATTTTCTGTAGTAGTTTTCTTTCGCCTTAGAGACGCTACCTCTTCCTCTAAGTCAGACTTCTCTCGTATTAGGTTCTTTACTTTGTCATATACTTCTGATTTCTCCTTTCTTAAACTTGCAACTAAATCCTTGGACACTTTGACTTCACCTAAAAGTTGGCTATTCTGTGCTTTCATCTCATCAACTTCTCGACTCATACATACACTGTGTCTGTCAGTCTCAGACTTTTGTTCTTCAAGTGCTTCAAACTCTTTAATTCTTGTTTCTAGACAGTTGTTTTTGCACTCTAGCCTATCTACTGTGTCTTTCAGCTCTAATAGCATCAACTCATCTCTTTCACTTCTCTTTTCAATAATTCTTATCTGGGCATCTTTTCTTGATATCACATCTTCTAGGATGTTTGTTGCCACACAGGCATCTCTAAATTGTTTCTTCACCTCCCTAGTTTGTGTTATTTTATCATTATGTTTAGTTTGTCCTCTAACCTCTACAGTCTGTGTTTGTGCACAGCTTACCTGTGCCACTAATACTTCTCTATCAGTACCTTCTGTTTGTGTAGCACTGTCGATCATTCCGTCCTCAGTCTCTTTAATTCTCACTAACATACACTCATTTTTATTACTGATCGCATGACTCGACTTATCTTCTAAATTCTGTTCCATTCCCTCTAATTCCTTCTCCTTTCTGATTAATTTGTTTTGTTTCAGGCTAGACAGCCTGTTTGTCTTGATGTTTGGGTCGTTTGATTTGGACCACTTGGTCGTTCTCGCATCCACGAGATTGGTTGCGCGCTTCTCTTTGACTCCAGAGGGATCTTGCCAACCACGCCTGGGTGTTTGATTAACATGCTGTGCCCAAACTTTTGATTTACAATTCACTTTATTCATTTCAATTCTGTCTACATTATTTATTTCATAGCTCTTACGTCCAGCAGTTCGTCTTTTGTCCTTCCATCTCCACCTAGAATCCTGGGGTGGTAATCTTCTTCCGTGAAAATGCATTGTTTCCCTTCTCACTGCATATATTTCTTTACTCAATTCACCTAGTCGTCCCTTATTTCTCCATCTATTACTCGCTTGATTAACTTCCCTAGGATTTTCCACTATTTTTCTTTTATTAAACCATTCACTGATGGTTGGGCTTTCTTCAGGTAGGTTTAAATTCAATCTCTTCCTGAAGCCGGTTTCTTTAATAGAGACATTAATAGCTTCATCTAGCTTCTCAGGGTTCAGCCTCGCTATATGTAGTTTTAGATCTGTGGATATTAGTCCATCTATAAAAATCTCTATTAATTGTCTACTAAAATTATCTTTTTCTAAACCAGATTCCTCTGCTAGCTCTAAAAGTCTATTACTGTAAGCAGTTATTGTCTCTCCTCTTTCTTGTTTAAACTTCCTCAAAAGTATGAAAGCAGTGTAGGAATCTCCTACCGCAGCATACCTAGTTTTTAAATATATCTGGAGGGACTTCCATGTGCTTGAAGGTTCATTCTTTAGCCTTCTCTGGATGAAGTCAGATACTTCGCCTCTACTTGATTTAAAAGCTATTAATTTCTTGTCTTCCTCATTTATAGAAAAAATGAGACCATACTTTTCAATTTCTGCCATCCATTGTCTGAACTTGGATGGATCGCCAGAGTAATTTGAGATACTGGCACTCACTTCTTGCTGTCTAAAACTATTTTCTAAACAGGTGATGACTCTACTAATTTCTTGCAGGGTCTGCAACGTGGGAGTCATGCTTCTCTTCATCTTGATAATTAATTAATAATAAACTCATTAACTAGCAATAATACACACAGTTATTTAGATTAGTCAAAAGAATTTCTACTTTCTTCGACTAACACTAAGAAAAAAACTTATTTACTTCACACTAACATTGTTCAACATATCAAATGAATCTCTAAAATATATAAGAAAAATCCAACTTACATGCTTCTGAAGTCCTGGAATACCTAACACACTTATGTAACATCCTAACAACTACACTATAATATACTAATTTAAAACAATAATTAACTAACTACTTAGTCTTTTTCAGGTTCTCAAGTGGACATCAGTTTTCACATAAGGTTCTCTGTTTATCTTTGCTCTCCGATGCATTTCACATTTATTTCAAACACAAATAATCTTTCACCTCCGGAATAGTAAAAAATCGCGAACTGACAGCTTCTCTAGTGTTTTTTCACAATGTGTTCTGTATAGTAAATATAGTGTTTTTCTTATAATTTCTTGGCTGCTCGGTGGCACTCGTTGCTGTAAGTATGTAGGTTTACGCTGGAAGTGCGTAGGTTTACGCTGGAAGTGCGTAGATGGACGTCAGAGTTGGTTAAGAGAAAATTCTTACTATTTAATCTTCCAGGTCCTTCTTTAAAAGAATAAAATCCTGGTCACGGCACCAGAAAGTAATATTATAATGTTGCAGGGCTTCTTTCAAGCTTCTTTCTAACTTACTACTTGTTCTTTCATTGACACACACATATAACTCATCATCCTTTTTTGAACAAGTATAAACACAGTCTTTATTAGTGACTTCATGTGGTCTTACAAAATGTCGTTATTACTTGACATAGCCTATCGGCGATGATGAATTGTCAAATAAGCTATTTGTCCGTCAGTAACTTTGTTGACCGTATAGTGTTCTTTGTTAATATCTGCATGTCTCTATCTCACATCTGATAGTTCTGAGGAACTAGTATCTTGACTCGACTCATAGTTACACAGTTGGACTTCCTTCAACTATTATACATCTTCTAAGTCCAATACGTATCACCAATCCTCTAAACGAATTATTTCAATTGTATAAGTCCAACTTAAGTTCTTGTCGTGTTCTTGTTTCAAGTTCAGTAAAGTCTCACTGAGTCTGGCCGACTGTAGCTGAATGTCTCTGAGTCTGGCCGACCGTCCGTTTCAGTCAAGCCCTGGCTTCTTAGTGTCCTCTAGCTACTGCACCTGCCCAAAGCATGCCAATCTCTGGTTCCCAGGGTCTCGGCGTTAAGTCCCCGGTGATCACACCCCCCGACCACTGATACGGCCTAACCTACGTCTGTTGACCGTCACTACTTCTTAACTCCGCCTTTCTTGACCATGTCCATAGTTTATTACTTTAATCGACAACCTGTCAATCTTCTCAAACCTTTTCCCACAACTAAAAACCTACAACATAACTCCTCCCTTGGCCCTTTGTTTACGCGGGGCAGTTTAATTGTCCGCTTTCATCTCAGGTCTTCTCTGGACTTCAAGGCGTCCGCCGAAATAAGAGTTTCCGGTCTAGTCTTAGTGCTACTCTACTCCGTGTCCACACCTGCGCGACTGGAGCTTATCGACTGCTTCGTCGCGTTACATAACTTACAAGCTTCAGACTGGACATCTGTGCGCCTTTCACTGGTAATCTTCAAGTTGATTACGACTCAGCGACTGAGTTGGGTAGACTTAACGTCTCCTTGCTAATCCTCTGAAGATTGTCTTTTCTACGCCGCCTAAAACTATCCTACCTCACATCGTCATCGCATCATTCTTTTATTCTTCTGTCTATCGTCATATTCTTATATTCTTCCATTATCGCCCATGACTGAGTCACACTATAACATTTCTCATTCATCAAATAAGTGCCAACATTTCTCACTCATCAAATAAGTGCCAACATTTCTCACTCATCAAATAAGTGCCAACATGTCTCACTCATCAAATAAGTGCCAACATTTCTCATTCATCAAATAAGTGCCAACATTTCTCACTCATCAAAAAAGTGCCAACATTTCTCACGCATCAAATAAGTGCCAATATTTCTCACGCATCAAATAAGTGCCAACATTTCTCATTCATCAAATAAGTGCCAACATTTCTCATTCATCAAATAAGTGCCAACATTTCTCACTCATCAAATAAGTGCCAACATTTCTCATTCATCAAATAAGTGCCAACATTTCTCACCCATCAAATAAGTGCCAACATTTCTCACTCATCAAATAAGTGCCAATATTTTTCATTCATCAAATAAGTGCCAACATTTCTCACACATCAAATAAGTGCCAACATTTCTCATTCATCAAATAAGTGCCAACATTTCTCATTCATCAAATAAGTGCCAACATTTCTCACTCCATTCCGACGTTTACTCCAACAGACGAGGTTCCAACTCCAGCATGGGAAGCCGACGAACCTCCTTTGCATCCGACACCGATCGTCGGGGCTCTGCTTCCAGCGTGGGCAGCCGACGGACGTCCATTTTCTCCGACCAATCAGACCGTAGAGGGTCAGCCAGTAGTCGGAGCAGTAGAAAAGGCTCCGATGGTAGTCGTATTGACGACACCGACGTCTCACTGGCAGGTAAGCTCTGTTCAAGATCTAGTGTTCATAATGTCAATTGTTTTTTTTGTTTGTATATTCTGATCTTTCATGATTTCTTGTTACACACATTTTATGATAAAGTTGTAGATAGTTGCTATGTCTTTATGATAAAGTTGTATGTCGTTGCTAATGGTTATGTTTATGGTTAGTCGAAGGCGCCGGTATCACTGCAAACGAATTAAAATCCATAATTTCTCAACCGCCAGTGCCAGTGGAATCATCCGAATTAAAACTCATCTCATTGAAGGATCCAAACAAAGAAAGGAAACTGCAGTCCTCATCATAGCAGCTACAGCACACGCTAAAAGACATAAGGCCAAGCGGCACCGAAAGGGAGCTCAGCTAAACTGTCCTTCGCCATACGATATTATTGCTTCATCTTAGGCAATCGGAATATCGAAACACAATTAGGATTAAACTCACAGCCCACTGCGTGCACACAGCAGTAACTCAGTAACTCCGGCAGCAAGCCGCACTTGGATTATGAGGAAGCCGCAACACTTTTCAGACTGAGCCTCAATGGTTCCTGCCGCCTATCCGCCATATTGACCGGAAGTCCTAAAGAACGTTTTGATGGATAATGCATAAAGCACATAAAGAAATATACAATAATTTATTCTGCATTTATAGAACTCTTAGTGGTAGAAATGAGTGAAGAGATCAATAAAACTCTGAAGCAGAACAGACAGTGAAAGCAACAAGTAGAGTTTGATAGAATGGAATAATATCAATTATTTGGTGGAAAATGATGGACAACAGTGAATCTTTCAGGGCACATGATGAAGTAGTTACATGGTAAACATATATGCAAATCTGAAAGAATTATGTCACACATTACGTCAACAAGTATTCACAACACATTACACTTTAGAGAGAAAAATAACATGGAGGGAAAATTGATGAACAACATTACAGGAAGAAAGGTTATCTATCTATCTATCTATTGACCTTTCGAGCCGTAACCGGCCCATAGGGCGTAGACCAAGATACACCTTCTCCTATATGAATTTTTGTTCTAGCAGTTTTCTTTTAAAGATATTTTATCAAATCTCGCCATCTGTCTCTGTTCTGTGCAAGCAGTTCTATCTCATTGAGGGAGCCGATTCCTGCTGCTCTTGCCTCTCTCATCAATGTTCTTCTCAGTGTCTCCCTGGGTCTTCCTCTTTTTCTTTTACCTGTTGTTTCCCATATAAGGGCTTGCTTTGCTATTCGATTATTATCTCTTCTCATCACATGTCCAACGTATGACCATCGTCTTTTCTTTATTACTGAAGATATTAGTGGTTGATTGGCGATTTCTCTAATTTCCTCGTTTGTTTTGAATTCGTTCCATTCTATACCAAGTATTTTCCTTAGACATTTATTTTCGAATGCGTTCAACTTTGTTTCTATATCTCTTGTTGTTTTCCAGCTTTCACACGCATACGTAAGGGTTGATAGTACATTTGATTTGAATAGCCTAAGTTTTGTGTTTGTGCTAATGAGTTTTGATTTCCACAACTTTTCAAGGCTTCTGAAAGACATTGCTGCTTTAGCCAGTCTGATTCTAATTTCTTTGCTCGTATCCCCTTCTCGATCAATGTGACTTCCAAGATAGATAAAGTGATCGATCTCTTCTACTGGTTTGTTTTCCATGTATATTTTGTCACTTGTTGGAATTAAACTTTTCATGACTTTAGTCTTTTCATGATTGACCTCAAGCCTAATTTTGCTGGCTATTGATGATAGTTCATTTGTGTTTTCCTGCATCGTTTTTATCTGACTGCTGATGAGAACTATGTCATCAGCAAAGTCGAGGTCCTCCAAATGGTCTCCTTGTATCCATTCGATGCCTTTATTACCAGTGCAGCATTTCTTCATTATGAAGTCCATAACAATTCCAAATAACAAGGACAATAGAAAGGTTATAGTGAATTTTATTTCGAAAGAAAAGTTATAAAAACATTATAGGAAGAAAAGTTATAGTGAGTTTTATTTCGAGAGAAAAGTTATAAGAACATTATAGGAAGAAAATTTATAATGAGTTTTATTTCGAGAGAAAAGTTATAAGAACATTATAGGAAGAAAATTTATAATGAGTTTTATTTCGAGAGAAAAGTTATAAGAACATTATAGGAAGAAAAATTATAATGAGTTTTATTTCGAGAGAAAAGTTATAAGAACATTATAGGAAGAAAAATTATAATGAACCTTACGGAGAGAAATGTTATGAAAAACTATAATGAGTCTAATATGACGTTGTTAATGTCTTTAATATAGAGTTGTAGATCATTGTTAATGTCTTAATGCACTGAAGTATGACGTTGCTAATGGCACTATCAGCAAGTTGTAGATCATTGTTAATGTCTTAATGCACTGAAGCATGACGTTGCTAATGTCTTTAATATAGAGTTGTAGATCATTGTTAATGTCTTAATGCACTGAAGCATGACGTTGCTAATGTCTTTAATATAGAGTTGTAGGTCATTGTTAATGTCTTAATGCACTGAAGCATGACGTTGCTAATGGCACTATCAGCAAGTTGTAGATCATTGTTAATGTCTTAATGCACTGAAGCATGACGTTGCTAATGGCACTATCAGCAAGTTGTAGATCATTGTTAATGTCTTAATGCACTGAAGCATGACGTTGCTAATGTCTTTAATATAGAGTTGTAGGTCATTGTTAATGTCTTAATGCACTGAAGCATGACGTTGCTAATGTCTTTAATATAGAGTTGTAGATCATTGTTAATGTCTTAATGCACTGAAGCATGACGTTGCTAATGGCACTATCAGCAAGTTGTAGATCATTGTTAATGTCTTAATGCACTGAAGCATGACGTTGCTAATGTCTTTAATATAGAGTTGTAAGGTCATTGTTAATGTCTTAATGCACTGAAGCATGACGTTGCTAATGTCTTTAATATAGAGTTGTAGATCATTGTTAATGTCTTAATGCACTGAAGCATGACGTTGCTAATGTCTTTAATATAGAGTTGTAGATCATTGTTAATGTCTTAATGCACTGAAGCATGACGTTGCTAATGGCACTATCAGCAAGTTGTAGATCATTGTTAATGTCTTTATGATATAGTGGTGGTAGAAGTTATCATTGTTGATCTTCTCTCGTGATAATATACTCAAACTTCCACATTTATCAAACACATGAAAGATAGAACACATGGAAGATAGAACACGTGAAAGATAGAACACATGGAAGATAGAACACATGAAAGATAGAACACATGAAAGATAGAACACATGAAAGATAGAAAACATGAAAGATAGAAAACATGAAAGATAGAACACATGAAAGATAGAACACATGGAAGATAGAACACATGAAAGATAGAACACATGGAAGATAGAACATATAGAAGATCATCATTATCATCATGTGCCATGCCGGTTGGCGTAAGCGATCATGTCCTTCCACAATCTTCTATCTACAGTGCATCGTATATGGAAGATAGAACACATGAAAGATAGAACATATGGAGATAGAGCATATGGAAGATAGTACATATAGAAATTAGAACATATAGAAATTAGAACATATGAAAATAAGAACATATATAAATTAGAACATATGGAAATTAGAACATATGGAAAATAGAACACATGGAGGATAGAATACATGGAATCGCTTGCTATCTCAATGACAACAGGTGATTTAATGCAAACAAAACATTTATAAGAAATAAAATGCTTGCAATAAGTTGGAAAAACTGAAGAATAAAAAAACAAACGACGAATGAAGAACTGTCAGCATATAGAAGGACACAGATCTGCTGAAAAGCATAATTCTTTTTCTTCTTCCATTCAACTCCCCGTGGATCATAGGTCTTCAAACAAACACTTTCAGCTTCCTGTGGAGCATAGGTCTTCAACAAACACTTTCAGCTCCTCGTCGACCATAGATCTTCAACAAACACTTTCAGCTCCCCGTGGACCATAGATCTTCAACAAACACTTTCAGCTTCATGTGGATCACAGATCTTCAACAAACACTTTCAGCTCCTCGTCGACCATAGATCTTCAAACAAACACTTTCAGCTCCCCGTGGACCATAGATCTTCAACAAACACTTTCAGCTTCATGTGGATCATAGGTCTTCAACAAACACTTTCAGCTCCTCGTCGACCATAGATCTTCAACAAACACCTTCAGCTCCCCGTGGACCATAGATCTTCAACAAACACTTTCAGCTCCCCGTGGACCATAGATCTTCAACAAACACTTTCAGCTCCTCGTCGACCATAGATCTCCAACAAACACTTTCAGCTCCCCGTGGACCATAGATCTTCAACAAACACTTTCAGCTTCATGTGGATCATAGGTCTTCAACAAACACTTTCAGCACCTCGTCGACCATAGATCTTCAAACAAACACTTTCAGCTCCTCGTCGATCATAGGTCTTCAACAAAAACTTTCAGCTCCATGTGGATTGTAGATCTTCAACAAACACTTTCCAAGCCTTTCTGTCTCTTGCCATTCTTTTAAGATCATGTCACCTCTAGTGACTCGGGCAGATGGTGCTCGTAAGCCTGGGAGGGCCGACCATCTAAGGGCAGAATCCCCCTACAGAAAAGATCACCTGCTGCCTTGCAGGAAGATTGGGGACAATCAAAGGCTAGGGAAAGCAAACCTGAATAAAATGCTGGCTGAAATCGGATGCACTGGGCCACTGGCGCAGAACACAGTGCAACGTTTTTAACGGGTGTTCAATCAGAGTGGATCTGGCAGACTCTAATTGTGATGTTCTGTTTGTAACACACCTAACCTGACAGCTGAGTTCATGTGAGGAGCTGGAATCCTACTCTGATTGGGTCCTGATCGCAGAGAGAGAGAGAGAGATCATTCCATGTCTTCTTCATAATCTTCATCTCTGCTTTCATCTATCTTCTCTAAGAATATTTTGGTCTTCCTCTTTGTCATTTCCCCTGGGGATTCCAAAAAGGGACTGTCTTGTAATACTCTCAATTGCCTACCGCAGTGTGTGTCATATCCGCGCCATCGTCTTCGCTGTATCTCCTTGTCCACTGGTATTTGACTGGTGCTTTTCCATAATTCTATTTAAATAATTTTGTCCTGCCATTTCCATCCATTTATTCTGCGCAAGCATCCATTAATGGTGGCCTGTAAAAGCATAATTAATGTAGTGGAACGCAAACGTTTTCTGAATGTAGCAATAAGACTGTGAAATGAACCAAGAAAACATGAATTTGACACGAATTGAAAATTAGCATTAAGCAATTTTTCTTATTTTTTTTTTTCTTTCTTTCTTTCTTTCTTTCTTTCTTTCTTTCTTTCTTTCTTTCTTTCTTTCTTTCTTTCTCTTTCTTTCTTTCTTTCTTTCTTTCTTTTCTTTCTTTTTTTCTTTCGTTCATTCATTCATTCTTTCTTTCTTTCTTTCTTCTTTTTTTTCTTTCTTTCTTTTCTTTCTTTCTTTTTTTTTTCTTTCGCTCATTCATTCTTTCTTTCTTTGTTTTTTCATTTTTTCTGTCTTTTTTTCTCATTTGCTTTATGGCGTCGAGGAGAGATATGGTTCACTGTTTCTTGCTCTTCTGTTGGCCTCTTCTGCTTGCTGTTTTACCTTCGAGTGTTTCTAGTATTCCTTTTATCCACATTTTTCTTTGTCAGCCTCTTAGTCTGGTGTTCTCGTATCGTTTGTTGGTAACTCGTTGTATTAGCTTTAGTTCTTGAAGTCTTATCTCATGCCCGAACCACTTGATCTGTTGTCGCTTTATGTATTCAATAGATGATTTTAGAGTTTGTCTTCAAAGATTGCGGTCTGCATCTATGTCTTGCCTGGCTTCAGAGTTTATGTTTCAGAATCTTCATGTCAAATCATGTCTATATATCGAAGTTTTGGACGCCACTTAGCTCTTCTCCCATCTGCTAGTTGTCAATAAAGTATATCTTTTGGTAAGCGGCCATCTTTCATAAGATATAAGTGACCATGCTAGCGTAACCTATGTTGTTTGAGCAGGGTGTAGATATTCGGGAGGCCTGTGTGGGTAAGGACCTCTATGTTTATTACTTTGTCCTTTCCAGTGGTACCAGTTAACACTAAAGGTAATTAGTAATGTTAATTTTAGTAGCTAAAATAAGGATGTTTTAAGATCTATACATTTATATCTTCCATAAAGTGTACTATTCGTGTATGCGTGACATCTCTTGACTGTTTTACATTTTCAATTAATCCAAAGTATGTCTCACTTCCTATTCATGCGCAGACCTATCGGACACGGAGAACTATGATATAGAGGAGGGCCGCTATCCTGGCATGAGATACCCTCCCCGTCGGATCAGTTATGACGTCACCAGACCATACAAGGAAGCAGCACCACCTTACCGCAGGTCTCACTCGTTAGCGGAGCTGCAGGCAGAACGAGAAAGGGAGAAGCTGGCAGCCCAGCAAGAAGGTAACGAATCTGCCTCTAACGATTCATTGTGAACAAGGTGTACAAATCATTCATTGTGAAAGTTGTTTACGAATCACTCATTGTGAACAAGGTGTTCAGATCACTCATTGTAAACAAGGTGTAAAAATCACTCATTGTGAACAAAGTGTTCAGATCACTCATTGTGAACAAGGTGTACAAATAACTCATTGTGAACAAGGTGTACAAATAACTCATTGTGAACAAGGTGTACAAATCACTCATTGTGAACAAAGTGTTCAGATCACTCATTGTGAACAAGGTGTACCAATCACTCATTGTGAACAAAGTGTTCAGATCACTCATTGTGAACAAGGTGTACAAATAACTCATTGTGAACAAGGTGTACAAATAACTCATTGTGAACAAGGTGTTCAAATCACTCATTGTGAACAATGTGTACAAATCACTCATTGTAAACAAAGTGTACAAATCACTCATTGTGAACAAGGTGTACCAATCACTCATTGCGAACAAGGTTGTATCAATTACTCATTGTGAACAAGGTGCACCAATCACTCATTGTGAACAAGGTGTACCAATCACTCATTGTGAACAAGGTTGTACCAATCACTCACTATGAACACGGTGTACCAATCATTCATTGTCAACAAAGTGTACCTATCATTCATTGTCAACAAAGTGTACCAATCACTCATTGTCAACAAAGTGTACCTATCATTCATTGTAAAAATTCACACACTTTCACAAAACCACACACATTAAAATACCAACACACATCTAAACTCATTCAGTTACACATACACACACACCAACCTGAACAATTGAAGATGCTGTTATCTGTTTGCTGTGGCACAGTATCTAGTGTGGCACAGTATCTAGTGTGGCACAGTATCTAGTGTGGCACACTATCTAGTGTGGCACAGTATCTAGAGCTTCGGCTTACCAATCAAATAGGCGTGTAGTTATCCTAAATCTGGAACATTCCAGCAGAACCGCGTATTGGGGACAAGACACTCTTTGTGGCTTATCGAGATCACGGGGGTAATACCAGCAAGCAAGAGCGCTATTCCACCTAACTTCCAAATGATGTGGCACCATAAAGGTAGAGGTAGCCCTACATAAAATGAAAGGAGACTGAGTGGCCTAGTGACAATACGTCGACCTTTGATAGGAGGATCTGAGTTCGAAACCCACCACAGGCGGTGGAAATATTTAACTTTCAATTTGTCAGTTTCCTCGTGGTTTTATCCTTCCCTGGTTTCTGGATAGTGAGGTGCGATGTCTAGCCACCTCGAAACAAGACGAGAAACACGAGTCCCGTGTGTACTCGCGCACGTTAAAGAGTCATTGAAGTTAACAATTTGTAAAAAGTAGGCCATAAATGGTTGCCGCCCAGACAACAAATTATTTAGCAAATATAAGGGACGACAGATGTGTCGGGACTAAAGGCGTAGATATCATTGCCGTGCCATAAACTAACGACACAACACACTTACGTCCACTTTATCGGTGAAAGCTAAGAGAGGAGAGAAATGCATTGGAACATTTTCTTCTTCTGCCTTAGCTTTTGTTTCTTAAGTCGTGGTATCAGGGGGAGGGGAGGGGCGCATCAACGCCAGAGTTGTGAACGACTTGTAGCTGACTGCTTACACCAGAATCTGTCACGTAATTAGGGATCAACAGGGAAGTCAACCCCGTAACATAAAAATGCCATGCTGATTTCGGATGTGCTGGGCCGAAAGGTGTCAGAGTCACTGGTCTATTGCAAGTCACAAGAAAAGGCATCTACTCTCGTTTATCTTCCTGTTAAGGACGGATGACAAAGTTCGGGGTTACTCGTTCCTTTAGCAGTCATCAGGTGAAGGCGGAAACAAGAGAAATACAAAATATCTTTAATCTAAACCTCAAACTCACAGATCGTACAAACACTCCCTCCAACACATACAAACTCACCGAACATAAAAACATTTCCCCCACATTTACAAACTCACCGATTGTACAAACACTTCCAACCAAATATACAAACTCATTGACCGCACAAACACTTCCTCCCAAATATACAAACTCACTGACCATACAAACACTTCCTCCCACATATACAAACTCGTCGACCGTCCGAACATTTAAACCCACGTATACAAACTCACCGCTTCGCTACATCAACAACATCTCACTGTAAACAAAATAATCATTAATGAATTATTTTATTATGTCCATTCATTTATCCTGTCATCAATTTATCTGTCCATCTATTCTTTTTTTTCCGTCCATCTCTTCCTGTCTCTCCTTTCAACTTTGACCTCTAGCACACGTCTATATCAATGTTTCCGGCTGGTCACGTCACTCACATATCTGTCCGTCCAGGCATTTACGTCATGTTTCAACTTACGTCATATCATGTACATTTATGTTTTCTTCTTTCCATTTAAAGAAAAGACCATGAATTTTTACCTTCTTGTCTGTCGTTTATCTGTTTTCTTACCGTCTGTGCTACTTCTCCTTCTTTATTATTAACATATTGCGTTGCACTGTTTTATGCAACTCGGGACCAAATGCATCCATTGTCAGCAAATGACATTTCAGGACTCTATTCTTCGTTTGTTTAATTTTCCTACAACGCAGCAGGTGTATGTAGTCAGTGTTGTCTTTCTCAGGGAAGCAGCCATTTGGACTTTCAGCTTTCCTGCTAAAACGTTCCTTACAAGTCATCGATCATCCGACAATGTACTCTTGCATCCTAGACTTGAGCGGGAATTGGGCGGTCTAGGGGTACGACGTCGGCCTCAGAACAGAAAGGACATAGGTTCGAGTACCACCACAAGCGGGAGGAATTTGTTTAAAATCGAACCCGTGGTGTTTTCGTAACTTAACCAATCCCTGGTCTCTGGGTAGTGAGATCCGGTGTCTAGCCCTTTCGTAAAATGACGAAAAATAGGAGACTCCGTGTGCATGTTAATAAACCTTTGCAGTTTAAAGTCGAAAAGAGTAGACAATAAATGGCCGTTGTCCAGGCAAAAATATTGGTTAGAAAAATCACCATTTCATGTCGAAGATATGTCGGGCCGAAAGTTGCAGATAACGCAAATTTGTCGTAAACTAGCGACGCAGATCATGTACGCCTAATTAACGGATAAACGCCAGCAAGAGGAGTAGAGCATTCTAGTAGCGGTCTAGCTCAAGCAGTGTCTGAGTCAGGGTCAAACATCTAGCAACCATCTGAGTAAATGTTAAACAACTCATCTATTAAACTATTCAAACATTCAGCAAACATCTGAGGAAACGTCACACAATTCATCTACTAAACTATTCAAACATCCAGCAACCATCGGAGTAAACGTCAGTAAAATAATTCATCTACTAAACCATTCAAACTTCCAGCAAACATCTGAGTAAACGTCAGTCAAACAATTCATCTACTAAAACATTCAAACATTCAGCAACCATCTGAGTAAACGTTAAACAATTCATCTACTGGACCATTCAAACATCCAGCAAACATCTGAGTAAACGTTAACCAATTCATCTACTGGGCCATTCAAACATCCAGCAACCATCTGAGTAAACGTTAAACAATTCATGTACTAAACCATTCAAACATTCAGCAAACATCTGAGTAAACGTTAAACAATTCATCTACTAAACCATTCAAACATCCAGCAACCATCTGAGTAAACGTTAAACAATTCATCTACTAAATCATTCAAACATCCAGCAACCATCTGAGTAAACGTTAAACAATTCATCTACTAAATCATTCAAACATCCAGCAAACATCTGAGTAACGTTAAACAATTCATCTACTAAATCATTCAAACATTCAGCAAACATCTGAGGAAACGTCAAACAATTCATCTACTAAACCATTCAAACATCCAGCAAACATCTGAGTAAACGTCAAACAATTCATCTACTAAATCATTCAAACATTCAGCAAACATCTGAGTAAACGTCAAACAATTCATCTACTAAACCATTCAAACATTCAGCAAACATCTGAGTAAACGTCAAACAATTCATCTACTAAATCATTCAAACATTCAGCAAACATCTGAGTAAACGTCAGACAAACAATTCATCTACTAAACCATTCAAACATCCAGCAACCATCTGAGTAAACGTCAAACAATTCATCTACTAAACATTTCAAACATCCAGCAACCATCTGAGTAAACGTCAAACAATTCATCTACTAAACCATTCAAACATTCAGCAAACATCTGAGTAAACGTCAAACAATTCATCTACTAAACCATTCAAACATCCAGCAAACATCTGAGCAAACGTTAAACAATTCATCTACTAAACCATTCAAACATCCAGCAACTATCTGAGTAAACGTTAAACAATTCATCTACTAAACCATTCAAACATCCAGCAAACATCTGAGTAAACGTCAGTCAAACAATTCATCTACTAAACCATTCAAACATCCAGCAACCATCTGAGTAAACGTCAGTCAAATAATTCATCTACTAAACCATTCAAACATCCAGCAACCATATGAGTAAACGTCAGTCAAATAATTCATCTACTAAACCATTCAAACATTCAGCAACCATCTAAGTAAACGTTAAACAATTCATCTACTGGACCATTCAAACATACAGCAACCATCTGAGTAAACGTTAAACAATTCATCTACTGGACCATTCAAACATACAGCAACCATCTGAGTAAACGTTAAACAATTCATCTACTGGACAATTCAAACATCCAGCGACCATCTGAGTAAACGTTAACCAATTCATGTACTAAACCATTCAAATATTCAGCAACCATCTGAGTAAAGGTTAAACAATTCATCTACTAAACCATTCAAACATCCAGCAACCATCTGAGTAAATGTTAAATCTACTAAACCATTCAAACATCCAGCAAACATCTGAGTAAACGTTAAACAATTCATCTACTTAATCATTCAAACATTCAGCAAACATCTGAGGAAACGTCAAACAATTCATCTACTAAACCATCCAAACATCCAGCAAACATCTGAGTAAACGTTAAACAATTCATGTACTAAATTATTCAAACATTCAGCAAACATCTGAGTAAACGTTAAACAATTCATCTACTAAACCATTCAAACATCCAGCAACTATCTGAGTAAACGTCAGTCAAACAATTCATCTACTGGAACATTCAAACATTCAGCAAACATCTCAGGAAACGTCAAACAATTCATCTACTAAACCATTCAAACATTCAGCAAACATCTGAGTAAACGTCAAACAATTCATCTACTGGACCATTCAAACATCCTCCCATTTAAACATGATCCACACACCTCACTGGTGATCCAGCCAAACACCCACGGATCCGGTAACCATATTACCCCCATAAACACACACACACACACACAACACCAAATAACCACACAAACATTCATCTAGCAGTACATTCATCCCTTTAACCATATATCCACACATCTAACCGCCAGACCACACATAGAGCATGATAACCAACGAACTAAACGTACAACCATAGCACTAATAATAAACGTTTTATTCCAGTATTCAACCACTCAGCTATGCAAACATTCACACACATACATCACCGCTGAACGGTGAGATCAAAGCCTGAGGAGGCTAGGATGTTATGAGTGCTCGCATTGCATTATTTTAAAATGTATCATTCGCTCGTTGCTTCCGAACTTTTATTTTGACTTATAATTTAAGACATAGATATAATCAATAAGATATAATTGTCCTAAACTATCATAATTATAATTGCAACATATTATCAGAGTTGTTGCATTTGAAGTTATAATAAAAAGCAAGATGGTTTTACTGTTAATTAATAACTCGTACATCATCATTTTTTTGGTCATGTAATGAGAAGAGAACAACTGGAATATATTGTAACAACTGGAAAAATTGAGGGACGAAGAGATAGAGGGGAGCAAAGAGAAAAAATAACAGACAGCTTAAGAGAATGGCTTGGCAGGAGGTCAACAACAGAAATGATAAGTAGCTACCGAGATCGAAAGATGTGCAGAGACAAGATCACCTACGCCAGCAGGCCCGGAACTTGATGATGATGAATAGCTCGTACAGTTTTATTCAAGTTTTGTGTTAATTATAAAGTCCTAGCACTGGTATATAACGCAGGTTCTGGTAATGTCTGGCCCCCTTTCTCTCGATATTTTACCATGTTGTCATAAAGATAAACCCATTATACTAGTTGAACCACTGATGTCATGGCAAGCAGGCAGGTGATTCCTGCATTTACTCGCCCACCTTTCATAAACATTACAAGGTCGATATAATCGTTGTACAGTTGTAGTTTTGTGGTTGGTTTGATCTCAATAGACATTGGAGCTTATCTATTAGTAACGGCACGAGTTATTTTCTTATATCACGACAGACTATCTATTAGTAACGTTATAGTAACGGCACGAGTTACTTTAGATATATCACTACACACTATCTATCAGTAACGTTATTCCGCAACGAAGGTTGGCTACCATGGAGCACTATTCTGCTCTGTCTCTTGCTTTGATGGTGCAGGTTGTCATAGGCTGATTTGTCCATCTTTTGATGTTACTCGTCCATGTTAGTCTTGGTCTGCCTCTGCCTCTTTTACCTTGTATTTTCCCCTCCAGGATTACATTTAGTACGCTGTTGTGTCTTTTAACATGGCCCAAAAATCGCATTTGTCTTGTTTGAATTGTGCTTAGTAGTTCTCTTTTCATTTTTAGTTGTTTTAAAACTTCATCGTTTGTTTTCTGTTCCTTCCATCCAATTCTACCTATTCTTCTATATATCTATTCACAATTCAAAGGCTTCAATTCTCTGTTCTGTTTTCTTGTCTAATGTCCATGTTTCTGCACCATATAGGAATATTGAGAAGATGTAACATTTTGCTACGAGTTACTTTAGTTATATCACGACAGACTATCTATTAGTAACGGCACGAGTTACTTTAGTTATATCACGACAGACTATCTATTAGTAACGGCACGAGTTACTTTAGTTATATCACGACAGACTATCTATTAGTAACGGCACGAGTTACTTTAGTTATATCACGACAGACTATCTATTAGTAACGGTACGAGTTACTTTAGTTATATCTCGACAGACTATCTATTAGTAACGGCACGAGTTAATTTAGTTATATCACGACAGACTATCTATTAGTAACGGCACGAGTTACTTTAGTTATATCACGACAGACTATCTATTAGTAACGGCACGAGTTACTTTAGTTATATCACGACAGACTATCTATTAGTAACGGCACGAGTTACTTTAGTTTATCACGACAGACTATCTATTAGTAACGGCACGAGTTACTTTAGTTTATCACGACAGACTATCTATTAGTAACGGCACGAGTTACTTTAGTTTATCACGACAGACTATCTATTAGTAACGGCACGAGTTACTTTAGTATATCACGACAGACTATCTATTAGTAACGGCACGAGTTACTTTAGTTATATCACGACAGACTATCTATTAGTAACTGCACGAGTTACTTTAGTTTATCACGACAGATCCTAGAATACGGTGACTGGTTGTACACTGACATTTAAGTTCGTTCAGCTGGGTTGAGATTGTGTTATGTATTCTGATAATATGTGAGCAGTCGTGGACTTCGTTGCCGCCTTTAAATCTGCTGCTGACACACCTCCACAAGGAATCAGCCATCCTGTCAGACTTACCTATCCTCAGAACCAAGTATCTGACCACGTACTCATATCTAAACACATAACCGTCATTTAAGAAAAGAAGCATTGACTTAACTATTCCTCACAACTACCCACACACACAGACACGCACACCCAGACTGACAATGCTAACACTCTATCACTCACCCGTCAATCTCAATCAATAGTCAGCCATTGGATCACCACTACAACACTTCCGTCCACTCTTTGACCAGGTCGACCGCCTGCCGGGTCTCGTGCCACGGAGCGAAGGTCAACGCTGTCAAGCCTGGTCTTCAGTAGCCTGGCAGCCCTAGACCAGACCGGAAACGCCGTCATACCACCGTACGTGAAGAAGAAACATAAGGTTGGTACCGTCTCCTTGTTTGCTGCTAATACCTTATTCACCAATCTCTCTTTGTTTGGAAATATGGGATCTATCATCTACACATAATCCATTTGATCTATTTATTATCTACACATAATTCATTTGATCTATTTATTATCTACACATAATCCATTTGATCTATTTATCATCTACACATAATCCATTTGATCTATTTATTATTATCTACGCATAATCCATTTGATCTATTTATTATCTACACATAATCCATTTGACTAAATATATATTTATTTTCCTTGACTCTTTTGCCTTTTATGGTCGAAAGAGAATGGAATCTCTAAATCAACGCTATGTGGTCTCGCTAATGCATGATGTCTATTTTATTAATCCTTCGTCTTCTAGTTCCAATTTTGACCATTCAGTTTTTACCGTTCTGTAACATTAGAAAGTTTTAGTTCTCTATGTAATTGTTACACAATTCCCTGGTTATCATTACTGTCACAAGACATGTTTTTAGTGCTTAGTAGGGATCAGCCGCTCAGCTACTTTTTCTGTTTTACATTTTCTTGATGTTTCTCTATCACAATCTTTCTAAAATTAAAATTTTGCAAATGCAAGAGGATAAATACCCCTGTCTCATTTGCATAATTTATTGGCATAGTCGCTTTCCAGTAATCTCTCATCCAATGGTGGAATACGAAGCTCAAATTTGGATGAGTTTTTTGCCAAATTTTGAAAAACAATACTCCTTCATGACATTTTAGTTAACCTCTGAGTTTTAAAAATAATGCTAATATGAACCCTAAGAATGATATCTCTCTCATAAACTTAACCTGCCTCCGAGCTTGTTTATCAACCTTACTTCTGGACATCTGTCAGTCAAGTCAAGTTTGCATCTATTCCCCCTTTCCCCTAACAGCTAACATTTTCCATTCCCAAAACTCGCTGCTGTTCTATTTCTGTATCTGCTTTGCATGTATTATACTGCCATTATCTACTTCATATATGGAAAGATAACAGACGAAAAGATATACTTTATGGACAACTAGCAGATGGTAATGAGAAGAGAACAGCTGGAATATATTGTAACAACTGGGAAAATTGAATGACGAAGAGATAGACGGAAACAAAGAGAAAAGATACCAGACAGCTTAAGAGAATGGCTTGGCAGGAGGTCAACAACAGAAATGATAAATAACTGTCGTGATTGAAACTTGTGGAGAGACATGATCACCTACGCCAGCAGGCCTAGTACTCGATGATGATGATTATGAACAGATGGCAAAAGAACTAGGGAAAAGGGGAAGGTGGGGGCGATCTAAATTTTCGATTTGTCGACGCGTGTAAACGTGACATGAAGACTCTGAACATAAACCCTGCAGCCTGGGAAGAAGCATCTACAGACCGCAATCTTTGGCAACACACTCTAAAGCCTCAACTCAAACAAGAAGCAGACAGATTCATAGAAATATAGAATACACGGCGAAAAAAAATTAACATTTCCGCTGAAAAATTTATAGTCAACTTACTATCTATTTAATACAAAATATCTGAATCCAAGCTATATATATTTATACTGTTACAACCAGACTATTTTACGGAAAAAATATAGCATCATTCAACTATTTTACTACAGAAATTCTATATCAATCAACTATTTTACTAACGAACTTCTTTATCAATCATCTATTTTACTAAAGAATTAATATATCAATCAAGTATTTTACTAAAGAACTTCTATATCAATCAAGTATTTTACTAAAGAACTTCTATATCAATCAACTATTTTACTAAAGAACTACTGCATCAATCAACTAATTTACTAAAGAGCAGCTTAATGACTCACCTATTTTACTAAAGAACTACTGCATCAATCAACTATTTTACTAAAGAACTTCTATATCAATCAACTATTTTACTAAAGAACTTCTATATCAATCAACTATTTTACTAAAGAGCTTCTGTATCAATCAACTATTTTACTAAAGAACTTCTGTATCAATCAACTATTTTACTAAAGAACTTCTATATCAATCAACTATTTTACTAAAGAACTACTACATCAATCAAATATTTTACTAAAGAACTTCTATATCAATCAACTATTTTACTAAAGAACTTCTATATCAATCAACTATTTTACTAAAGAACTACTGTATCAATCAAATATTTTACTAAAGAACTTCTATATCAATCAAATATTTTACTAAAGAACTTCTATATCAATGAAATATTTTACTAAAGAACTTCTATATCAATCAACTATTTTACTAAAGAACTTCTATATCAATCAACTATTTTACTAAAGAACTTCTATATCAATCAACTATTTTACTAAAGAACTTCTATATCAATCAACTATTTTACTAAAGAACTACTGCATCAATCAAATATTTTACTAAAGAACTTCTATATCAATCAACTATTTTACTAAAGAACTACTGCATCAATCAACTAATTTACTAAAGAGCAGCTTCATGACTCAACTGTTTTACTAATGAGCAACTTCATGACTCACCTATTTTACTAAAGAACTGCTTCATGTTTCAACTATTTTACTAAAGAGCAGCTTCATGACCCATCTATTTTACTAAAGAACTGCTTCATGTCTCAACTATTTTACTAAAGAGCAGCTTCATGACCCATCTATTTTACTAAAAACTGCTTCATGTCTCAACTATTTTACTAAAGAGCAGCTTCATGACCCATCTATTTTACTAAAGAACTGCTTCATGTCTCAACTATTTTACTAAAGAGCAGCTTCATAATCCATCTATTTTACTAAAGAACTGCTTCATGTCTCAACTATTTTACTAAAGAGCAGCTTCATGACCCATCTATTTTACTAAAGAACTGCTTCATGTCTCAACTATTTTACTAAAGAGCAGCTTCCTGTGACACACCCCTCTCTTCATTCATTCCTCCCGATAATCGTCAAAACCTGAGAACACTTTCATGAGTTCATTTATTTGTTCTCTCTATCTGTGTGCATCTAAATTATTCTCATTCCATTTCTATCACTCCTACTTCACCAAATTGTCTTCAGTCTTCTATAATTCCCTGTCTGAGATGATCCTTTTCGTCTCATTAGAATCAAATCTATCACTCGCTATTCGCTCGCTATTTTCCTTTATTCGCTATTGCTCGTGTGTGAGTGTCATTTCTAAAGGTGTTTCCTGTGACCGTCAACATATGACTGTTGTGTAGGGTGCGTTGAGGAGAGACTTTCTTCTGAGAATAGCCTTTGCTTTATTTGATCAAAGCAGAGAGAGAGAGAGACATTGAGTGATCTTTCCATTGATTTATTGAGTGAATGAGTGAGTGAGTGAGTGAGTGGATGGGTGAGTGAGTGAGTGAATAAGTGAGTGAGTGGATGGGTGAGTGAGTATGTGAATGAGTGAGTGAGTGAGAGGATGAGTGAGTGGAAGAGTGAATGAGAGGTTGAGTGAGAGGATGAATGAGTTGATGAGTGGATGGGTGATCAAGTGATCAAGTGAATGAGTGAGTGAATAAGTGAATGAGTCAGTGGATGAGTGAATGAATGAGTGAGTGGATGAGTAAGTGAATGAATGTGTGAGTGAGTGAATAAGTGGTGATTGAGTTAATTAAACGAATGAGTAAGTGCGTGAATGAGTGAGTGAGTTAAAGAGTGAGTGAATGAACGTGTGAGTGAATAAGTGAGTGAGTGAGTGAATGTGTGAGTTAATTAGTGAGTGAGTGAATGAGTGATTGAATAAGAGAGTGAATGAGTGAGTGAGTGGGTGAATGAGTGAGTGAGTGAGTGTGTGTGTGTGAGTGAGTGTGTGATTGATTGAGTGAGAGAATGAGTGATGATGGGGTTTTAAAAGTAAGGTGACAGTTCCCGACCTGCCAGGCGTACGAAGAGCGTGGCGTTAGTGACCGTTTTTTTCATGACCTAGACACATTTTTGATTGATCTGGTCAGTAATACGCAAGGCCGCCTTTACTTCCCAGAAACATTACTCTCGTATCCATTTTTAGAGACTGGGTGAGCAACGAAGCCCTGTCGTGTGAATAAATGTCGCCATTTCTTTGAATTGAACCCTAATTCTTTTGATCAGAGAGTGAGGACACTAACTGCCATAGTGCTGGATACATCATATACTCATTGTGGACACAAAATGGACAAATTGCTGGATACATCATATACTCATTGTGAACACAAAATGGACAAATTGCTGGATACATCATATACTCATTGTGAACACAAAATGGACAAATTGCTGGATACATCATATACTCATTGTGAACACAAAATGGACAAATTGCTGGATACATCATATACTCATTGTGAACACACAATGGACACATTAAATGATGATACCATCGGAAAAAGGACAGTTCAGCTGCGTTCGCTTTCGGTGCCGCTTGGCCTTATGTCTTTTGATGTGTGCTGTAGTTGTTATAATGGGGAATGCAGCTGCCTTACTTTGTTTGGATCCTTCAATGAGATGAGTCACTGGCACTAGTGGTTGAGAAATTATGGATTTTCTTTCGTTTTCAGTGGTACAGGGGCCTTCTACTAACTATAACTATAACAATAACAAAATGCAGCACAAAAGGTGAGGCAGAGTAAGATACAATCACATTCAAGATGGTGGAAAATAACAATTTCGAGTATCGATAATTTGGAAAGCGAGTTGGAAGGCTGTAAACGACAAATGTTTATATTTACCTGCAAGACTCCACGAGACTGATTTGGTTTTATGGAATGAAAGAAGGCGATATGGGAGCTGATCGATGGAGACAAAGAAAGGTTGAGAATCTCAGAGACGAAAGTAAATGTCGAGAATAATGAATATAGAGTGAGGAGATTATCTTTAAAGGATGGCGCAACAAAATAAAAGATTGGAGCAGGGAATGTTGTCAACAGGGAGTGATAGCGGCAGATCAAGACAATCAAGAACTCACTCCCTCGACGGCGTCAGCCTCAATTCGTGTCTATTATCGCACGCCACACTTCTCCATCAGTTACCGTAATGCCAGATGTGAAGCGGTCTGAACACGCCTATGTTGTTATTTAACACAACCATGACGTCATCGTTCGTACTATTTAAGATTGGCTGTCAGAAAAGTGAGCGTATAGTCTCCAAACACACAAACCTTTCCATAGTATGTCAGGTCTCGACAACATGATGATGATGCCACGCTGTGTCTGTCACGTCATCAGCGAAGTGAGCAACTCTTCTGCTCGAGATCTTCAAGATGCGCCTTTCTCTAGCCTTTTTTTTTTCCCCAGCACGTACTTTAAACGCCGGCACTAAGGCTAAACTAAACAGGTACTAAGGCTAAAGTAAACCAGTACTAAGGCTAAACTAAACAGGTACTAAGGCTAAAGTAAACCAGTACTAAGGCTAAACTAAACAGGTACTAAGGCTAAAGTAAACCAGTACTAAGGCTAAACTAAACAGGTACTAAGGCTAAACTAAACATTTCTTCTTCTTCTTCTTTCCTTCCTCATCTGCCTTTCAGCGTCGAGGGGAGATATAATTTGCGGTCTTTTGCTCTTGTGTTCGCCTCTGCTGCTGTTATGTTTACTAGTGCTTCTAATATTCCATCGACCTATCTTTTTCGTGGTCGACACTTAGGTCTGGTGTTCTCACAATATTTGTTGAAGGCTCGTTGTGTTGTGTTTTGTTCTTTCTGCCTTGTCACGTGGCCTAACCATTTTATCTGTTTTTTTTTTTTATATATTATATGGCGAGGACTATTCCTAGCATTTTTCTCAGTTCTTCATTTATGATCTTATCTCTCAGGCTGTTTCCTGTCATTCGTCTAACACATTTCATCTCTGTAAAGGTTATTTTTCTTATTGTTCTTGCATCTAGGGTCCAGGTCTGGCATTGGTAGCACAACTTTAGGATGAAGATTGTATTGTATAGTGCTCGTTTTGCCTCCAGAATTATTTCCTTGTTGGACAATATTGGTGATAACTGTGGATTGATTTGACAAGCTTTGTTGCATCTTGAGTCTATCTCTGCTGTTTGTGAATTGTCGTAGGTCACTAAATTTCCTAGGTATTTGAATTCCTCTACTTGTTTTACTTTCTTCCCTTCTATAGTTATGTTGATGTCCTAACTAAACACTACTAATGTTAAACTAAACCAGTACTAAGGCTAAAGTAAACCAGTACTAAGGCTAAAGGAAACCAGTACTAAGGCTAAACTAAACCAGAACTAAGACTAAACTAAACCAGTACTAAGGCTAAAGTTAACCAGTACAAAGGCTAAAGGAAACCAGTACTAAGGCTAAACTAAACCAGTACTAAGGTTAAAAAAAACCAGAACTAAGGTTAAACTAACCGTATTCTAAGGCTAAACTAAACCAGCGAGAAGAGTAAACTAAACCAGTACTAAGGCTAAACTAAATCAGCAAGAAGAGTAAACTAAACCAGCGAGAAGAATAAACTAAACCAGTACTAAGGCTAAACTAAACCGGCAAGAAAAGTAAACTAAACCAGCAAGAAGAGTAAACTAAACCAGCGAGAAGAGTAATCTAAATCAGCACTAAGGCTAAACTAAACAAGCAAGAACAGTAAACTAAACCAGCAAGAAGAGTAAACTAAACCAGCGAGAAGAGTAAACTAAACCAGCAGGAAGAGTAAACTAAACCAGCGAGAAGAGTAAACTAAATCAGCGAGAAGAGTAAACTAAATCAGCGAGAATAGTAAACTAAACAAGCGTGAAGAGTAAATTAAATCAGTACTAAGGCTAAACTAAACCAGAAGGAAGAGTAAACTAAACCAACAAGAAGAGTAAACTAAATCAGCGAGAAGAGTAAAATAAACAAGCGTGAAGAGTAAATTAAATCAGTACTAAGGCTAAACTAAACCAGAAGGAAGAGTAAATTAAACCAGCAGGAAGAGTAAACTAAATCAGTACTAAGGCTAAAAAAAAACCAGCGTGAAGAGTAAACTAAATCAGTACTAAGGCTAAACTAAACCAGCAGGAAGAGTAAACTAAATCAGTACTAAGGCTAAACTAAACCAGCGTGAAGAGTAAACTAAACCAGCACTAAGGCTAAACTAAACCAGTACTAAGGCTAAACTAAACCAGCAGGAAGAGTAAACTAAACCAGCACTAAAAATAAACTAAATCAGAACTAAAACTAAACTAAACCAGTACTAAGGCTAAACTAAATCAGTACTAAGGCTAAACTAAACCAGCAGGAAGAGTAAACTAAACCAGCACTAAAACTAAACTAAATCAGAACTAACGATAAACTAAACCAACATGAAGAGTAAACTAAACCAGTGAGAAGAGCAGCATAAACCAGCAGGAAGAGTAAACTAAACCAGCGTGAAGAGTAAACTAAACCAGTACTATGGCTAAACTAAACCAGCAGGAAGAGTAAACTAAACCAGCGAGAAGAGTAAACTAACCCTACGAGAAGAGTAAACTAAACCAGTACTATGGCTAAACTAAACCAGCAGGAAGAGTAAACTAAACCAGCACTAAGGCTAAACTAAAAGAGCACTAAAACTAAACTAAACCAACAGGAAGAGTAAACTAAACCAGCGAGAAGAGTAAACTAAACCAGTACTATGACTAAACTAAACCAGCAGGAAGAGTAAACTAAACCAGCACTAAGGCTAAACTAAACCAGCACTAAAACTAAACTAAACCAACAGGAAGAGTAAACTAAACCAGCGAGAAGAGTAAACTAAACCAGTACTATGGCTAAACTAAACCAGCAGGAAGAGTAAACTAAACCAGCACTAAGGCTAAACTAAACCAGCACTAAAACTAAACTAAACCAACAGGAAGAGTAAACTAAACCAGCCCTAAAACTAAACTAAACCAACAGGAAGAGTAAACTAAACCAGCACTAAAACTAAACTAAACCAACAGGAAGAGTAAACTAAACCAGCGAGAAGAGTAAACTAAACCAGCACTAAAACTAAACTAAACCAACAGGAAGAGTAAACTAAACCAGCACTAAAACTAAACTAAACAAACAGGAATAGTAAACTAAACCAGCACTAAACCTAAACTAAACCAACAGGAAGAGTAAACTAAACCAGCGAGAAGAGTAAACTAAACCAGCACTAAAACTAAACTACACCAACAGGAAGAGTAAACTAAACCAGCACTAAAACTAAACTAAACCAACAGGAAGAGTAAACTAAACCAGCGAGAAGAGTAAACTAAACCAGCACTAAAACTAAACTACACCAACAGGAAGAGTAAACTAAACCAGCACTAAAACTAAACTAAACCAACAGGAAGAGTAAACTAAACCAGCAAGAAGAGTAAACTAAACCAGTACTAAGGCTAAATTAAACCAGCAGGACAAGTAAGCTAAGCCAGCGAGATAAGTAAACTAAACCAGCACTAAAACTAAACTAAATCAAAACTAGGGCTTAACTAAACCAAGAGTAAACTAAACCAGCAGGAAGAGTAAACTAAACCAGCGAGAAGAGTAAACTAAACCAGCACTAAAACTAAACTAAATCAGAACTAAGGCTAAACTAAACCAACAGGAAGAGTAAACTAAACCAGCAATAAAACTAAACTAAATCAGAACTAAGGCTAAACTAAACCAGTACTAAGGCTAAACTAAACCAGTACTAAGGCTAAACTAAACCAGCACTAAGACTAAACTAAACCAGTACTAAGGCTAAACTAAACCGGCAGTAAGGCTAAACTAAACCAGTACTAAGGTTAAACTAAACCGGCAGTAAGGCTAAACTAAACCAGTAATAAGGCTAAACTAAACCGGCAGTAAGGCTAAACTAAACCAGTACTAAGGCTTAACTAAACCAGTACTAAGGCTAAACTAAACCAGCACTAAGGCTAAACTAAACCAGTACTAAGGCTAAACTAAACCGGCAGTAAGGCTAAACTAAACCAGTACTAAGGTTAAACTAAACCGGCAGTAAGGCTAAACTAAACCAGTAATAAGGCTAAACTAAACCGGCAGTAAGGCTAAACTAAACCAGTACTAAGGCTTAACTAAACCAGCACTAAGGCTAAACTAAACCAGTACTAAAGCTAAATTAAACCAGCAGGACAAGTAAGCTAAGCCAGCGAGATAAGTAAACTAAACCAGCACTAAAACTAAACTAAATCAAAACTAGGGCTTAACTAAACCAAGAGTAAACTAAACCAGCAGGAAGAGTAAACTAAACCAGCGAGAAGAGTAAACTAAACCAGCACTAAAACTAAACTAAATCAGAACTAAGGCTAAACTAAACCAACAGGAAGAGTAAACTAAACCAGCAATAAAACTAAACTAAATCAGAACTAAGGCTAAACTAAACCAGTACTAAGGCTTAACTAAACCAGTACTAAGGCTAAACTAAACCAGCACTAAGGCTAAACTAAACCAGTACTAAGGCTAAACTAAACCGGCAGTAAGGCTAAACTAAACCAGTACTAAGGTTAAACTAAACCGGCAGTAAGGCTAAACTAAACCAGTAATAAGGCTAAACTAAACCGGCAGTAAGGCTAAACTAAACCAGTACTAAGGCTTAACTAAACCAGCACTAAGGCTAAACTAAACCAGTACTAAAGCTAAATTAAACCAGCAGGACAAGTAAGCTAAGCCAGCGAGATAAGTAAACTAAACCAGCACTAAAACTAAACTAAATCAAAACTAGGGCTTAACTAAACCAAGAGTAAACTAAACCAGCAGGAAGAGTAAACTAAACCAGCGAGAAGAGTAAACTAAACCAGCACTAAAACTAAACTAAATCAGAACTAAGGCTAAACTAAACCAACAGGAAGAGTAAACTAAACCAGCAATAAAACTAAACTAAATCAGAACTAAGGCTAAACTAAACCAGTACTAAGGCTAAACTAAACCAGTACTAAGGCTAAACTAAACCAGCACTAAGACTAAACTAAACCAGTACTAAGGTTAAACTAAACCGGCAGTAAGGCTAAACTAAACCAGTAATAAGGCTAAACTAAACCGGCAGTAAGGCTAAACTAAACCAGTACTAAGGCTTAACTAAACCAGCACTAAGGCTAAACTAAACCAGTACTAAAGCTAAACTAAACCGGCAGTAAGGCTAAACTAACCTGAACGTACTTCAACACCATTTGCCAGTACGGATGTCACCAAATTAGATTTCAGTTTTGACAGCGTTGATATCCAAGGCAGTGCTGGTCTCGCCTGTCAGACCTAGTTATCGATTGTGATGTGAACATATACTTATTTTATATCATGTATTTTTCTGATGATGGTATATCTCATGGTCGCCTCGGCCTGACGGTTCCTGGTCTCTCTCGCTTTAAGCATTTTGTTCAAACTTGGTACTGCGCTGTTTGAATTATTTTTTCCAATGTTTTCCTATCGTCGTCGTAATCATCGTCATCATCATGTGCCATACCGGTTGGCGTAGGCGATCATGTGCTTCTACAATCTTCTATCTACTGTGCATCTTATCAGTTCTGTTGTTGACTGTTTTCCATGCTATGACACCAAGTTATCAAGTATTTTCTCTCGTTGTCGTCCGCGATCTCTCTTTCCTGTATTTTGCCAGTTGTAACAAAGTATTCCAACATTCATCTTCTCATGATGTGCCCGAACAATGTTCATTGTTTCTTTCTGATGTTTTTTTAGGAGCTCTCTTTTTGTGTTGGCCTCTTTGAGAATTCCCTCGTTGGTCCTTCTATCTGTCCAGGGAACTTTCAACATTCTTCTGTGAAATCCCATCTCTGTGGCCTCCAATCGTCATTGTTTCCTTACAATAAAGTGTAAAAGATGTCTTGTTGTTTAGAAGATGGGCTATGAAAAGGCGGTCCCATCTTCAGATACAGCAGGTAAAATACCACTTGGTGGTTAGAAATCAACAAGGTGGCTTATGTAGCGTCCCGTAAATATGAACAAACTACTATATGTTGTTCTCGTAAATATGAACAAACTACTATATGTTATTCTCGTAAATATGAACAAACTACTATATGTTATTCTCGTAAATATGAATAAACTACTATATGTTATTCTCGTAAATATGAACAAACTACTATATGTTATTCTCGTAAATTGAATAAACTACTATATGTAACTTCTCGTAAATATAAACAAACTACTGCATGTTATTCTCGTAAATATAAATAAACTGTTGTATGTAACTTCTCGTAAATATGAATAAACTTCTATATGTTATTCTCGTAAATATGATCAAACTACTATATGCAACTTCTCGTAAATATGAATAAACTTCTATATGTTATTCTCGTAAATATGAACAAACTACTAGATGTAACTTCTCGTAAGTGTGAATAAACTACTATATGTTATTCTCATAAATATGAACAAACTACTATATGTAACTTCTCGTAAATATGAACAAACTACTATAGTCCGTTCAGAAATTCATAATCACACCTGAATTAGTTTTGCGTCATAACCGCATGTTATTTTGGTTTCAAACTTTGCATGCAATCTTAGAATATTGATGACGTTATAGAAATATTTTTTGCTCTGAGAAATTTGATCTACTTTAAAAGTTTTCTTCTTTAGGGTATATTAAATTCACCCTGTTCGAATTTGACACTATTTTAGGATATATACATTAATTTGGTGCGGTCGTTGACGTAAAATAGTTTGGCTATTGCAGAAACACTAACTTCAGGAAAATCCCGTGTGCAAAACTGAATTGTTATTGAACGACATGACGCACCGCGGCCTGGGCATTAATTACCGAAGGGAAGGCGTATCTTTATTAATTTTGTGAAGACTTAGTAGACAATTTGTTGACTTTAAATACCAACATTTATATCTAAATTACAATGAGCTTGAAATGCAAATTTATAACTATGCAAAAGAAGTGTATTGAACATGTGTTGCGGGTGGAAGATGAGTACTGGAAACGAGATGGATTACTATTTGTCCAGCCAGTAATGATTATCAACCTCTTGGGATCGTCAGATTCGGAATGATTAAAATTAATATGAATTCAATTCCAGCTGCAGTTAGGACGTCCTGAGGTCTAATGGTGACCGAAGGACAAGACTAATTGTAACCAATTGAATTCATGTTTGCAAATACACAGAACGAACAACACCCACAATTAAGCACTATGTGGATACGCCTCTGACAAGATTTGCAGTAAACTGGAAAATTTAACACGATTACTGTAAAGTCTAAAATTTGAATCAACTTGTGTGATATTGTCATAAAAGATCAAAGGAATTCGCTGATGTGCAAATTCTGTTGTGTTTGTGGAATAAAAAATACCAAAATCTTTGCTTCAACAATATTCTAAGATTGCATGCAAAATTCGAAACCAAAATAACAAGCGGTTATCACGCAAAACTAATTCAGGTGTGATTATGAATTTTGGAACGGACTATAGTTCTCTTATATATACTAAAATGTGATTTAAACGTCATCCGTTCACTTAGTGTCATGCCGTCTGGCATTGGCGACCATGTTATTCATATCTTCATGTCCAAGATTTGATTAGATCTGCCAAACTTTGTTCACTGTGACGTCAACTGTTTAACTCCTGGTCTTCTTACTGTTCCCTATCCCCATGTAATGACGAAATGCTGTTTCTTCTCTATTCCCCTGTAATGACGAAATGCTGTTTCTTCTCCATTCCCCTGTAATGACGAAATGCTATATTTTCTTCTCCATTCCCCTGTAATGACGAAATGCTGTTTCTTCTCCATTCCCCTGTAATGACGAAATGCTGTTTCTTCTCCATTCCCCTGTAATGACGAAATGCTATATTTTCTTCTCCATTCCCCTGTAATGACGAAATGCTGTTTCTTCTCCATTCCCCTGTAATGACGAAATGCTGTTTCTTCTCCATTCCCCTGTAATGACGAAATGCTGTTTCTTCTCTATTCCCCTGTAATGACGAAATGCTGTTTCTTCTCCATTCCCCTGTAATGACGAAATGCTGTTTCTTCTCCATTCCCCTGTAATGACGAAATGCTGTTTCTTCTCCATTCCCCTGTAATGACGAAATGCTGTTTCTTCTCCATTCCCCTGTAATAACGAAATGCTGTTTCTTCTCCATTCCCCTGTAATGACGAAATGCTGTTTCTTCTCTATTCCCCTGTAATGACGAAATGCTGTTTCTTCTCTATTCCCCTGTAATGACGAAATGCTGTTTCTTCTCTATTCCCCTGTAATGACGAAATGCTGTTTCTTCTCTATTCCCCTGTAATGACGAAATGCTGTTTCTTCTCTATTCCCCTGTAATGACGAAATGCTGTTTCTTCTCTATTCCCCTGTAATGACGAAATGCTGTTTCTTCTCCATTCCCCTGTAATGACGAAATGCTATATTTTCTTCTCCATTCCCCTGTAATGACGAAATGCTGTTTCTTCTCCATTCCCCTGTAATGACGAAATGCTGTTTCTTCTCCATTCCCCTGTAATGACGAAATGCTATATTTTCTTCTCCATTCCCCTGTAATGACGAAATGCTGTTTCTTCTCCATTCCCCTGTAATGACGAAATGCTGTTTCTTCTCCATTCCCCTGTAATGACGAAATGCTGTTTCTTCTCCATTCCCCTGTAATGACGAAATGCTGTTTCTTCTCCATTCCCCTGTAATGACGAAATGCTGTTTCTTCTCCATTCCCCTGTAATGACGAAATGCTGTTTCTTCTCCATTCCCCTGTAATGACGAAATGCTGTTTCTTCTCCATTCCCCTGTAATGACGAAATGCTGTTTCTTCTCCATTCCCCTGTAATGACGAAATGCTGTTTCTTCTCCATTCCCCTGTAATGACGAAATGCTGTTTCTTCTCCATTCCCCTGTAATGACGAAATGCTGTTTCTTCTCCATTCCCCTGTAATGACGAAATGCTGTTTCTTCTCCATTCCCCTGTAATGACGAAATGCTATATTTTCTTCTCTGTTCCCCTAAATTCGTCGCACCTCAAACAAAACAATGCACTCAAAGGGCACAGGTTCACAAGCAGCCGGAATAGTAAAAAAAAAGAAAAGTAAAGTACCCCCGTCACGCCAAGTGGCGTATAGGAAATATGGTGTTAGTGACCATACATTTTACAGACCTTCAGCACACGATTTTTGTGGTAATGTGGTCGGTATTACGTCTGTGCCTCTTCACTTTCCCAGAAAAAAATCCGGTACCCATTAAAGACTGGGTGAACCCGGGAGCCGTCGGTTGGGATCGAACCCTACTCCTTGTCCTTTGTAGTCCAGTTCACTAACCACTGAGCTGTCGCGGCTAGCCGGAATAGAAGGGAGAATAAAAATAAAGCGCAGAAACATGATGTTGTTCCAACATGAAGGCAAACAGATACAACAGAAAGAGAAACCAAGCTGCGCCCTAAATGTGGTATCATACTGGACCACAAACATAACATACAAGAAGAAGAAAAACTCAGTTAAGATAAACAACTGCTCAAATGGACATTGCCTTTTTATATGTTAATTGTTTTTATACTTAAAGAAAGCAATCGCTTATTTAATTCTAATCTTATTCTGACCGATTTTGAAACTATAGAACATGGAGATAGGCACGAAATGCAAATACCTCAACAAAACAAAACGAGCCTTCAATAAGCGTTAGCAGAGCACGACAGTCATGAGAATGACGGATTGATGGAATGTTAAAAACATTGGGAGAAACAACAACAGAAGAAGAGCAAAAGAGCACAGATTTATATCTCCCATCGAAGCTGTAAGGTAAATGAAGGAAAGAAGCTTATTTTTAAAAATTTACGTTTTGCTTTTTTTTTGTCTCAGTTTGTGTGAGTTGTCTATGTCCCTGTAGAAGGTCTTCTTTAAACATCGCCATGCGTCGTCCTCTGTCACCTTCACGATCTACACCAGTTTCATAAACTGTTTGTATTCTGTGGACCCCATCAAACCATTTCACGCTTTTGTGGACTACATCAAACCATTTCACGCTTTTGTGGACCACATCAAACCATTTCACGCCTTTGTGGACCCAATCAAACAATTTCACGCCTTTGTGGACCCAATCGAACCATTTCAGGCCTTTGTGGACCACATCAAACCATTTCACGCTTTTGTGGACTACATCAAACCATTTCACGCTTTTGTGGACTACATCAAACCATTTCACGCCTTTGTGGACTACATCAAACCATTTCACGCTTTTGTGGACCACATCAAACCATTTCACGCCTTTGTGGACCCAATCAAACAATTTCACGCCTTTGTGGACCCAATCGAACCATTTCAGGCCTTTGTGGACCACATCAAACCATTTCACGCCTTTGTGGACCCCATCAAATCATTTCACGCCTTTGTGAACCCCATCAAACCATTTCACGCCTTTGTGGAGCCCATCAAACCATTTCACGCCTTTGTGGAGCCCATCAAACCATTTCACGCCTTTGCGGACGCCATCAAATCATTTCACGCCTTTGTGGACCCAATCGACCCATTGCATGCCTTTGTGGACCCAATCAAACCATTTCACGCCTTTGTGGACCCAATCGAACCATGTCACGCCTTTGCGGACCCCATCAAATCATTTCACGTCTTTGTGGACCACATCAAACCATTTCAAGACCTTTGTGGACCACATCAAACCATTTCACGCCTTTGTGGACCCCATCAAATCATTTCACGCCTTTGTGAACCCCATCAAACCATTTCACGCCTTTGTGGAGCCCATCAAACCATTTCACGCCTTTGTGGAGCCCATCAAACCATTTCACGCCTTTGCGGACCCCATCAAATCATTTCATGCCTTTGTGGACCCAATCGAACCATTTCATGCCTTTGTGGACCCAATCAAACCATTTCACGCCTTTGTGGACCCAATCGAACCATTTCACGCCTTTGCGGACCCCATCAAATCATTTCACGTCTTTGTGGACCACATTAAACCATTTCAAGACCTTTGTGGACCACATCAAACCATTTCACGCCTTTGTGGACCCCATCAAATCATTTCACGCCTTTGTGAACCCAAATACTAATGACGACCCTTGTTTATGTAGTTATATAGTAATTAGCATCCGGGCTCTACTGTTTCATAATGAGCAAACTGAGAAATGTGTCTTTCTTACTATTGTTACCTTTCTCCGCGAACCACAGTTTAAGCAATGCTGGGCTACACCACCTACGCTACGTTGTTTCCTATTTACCATCTTTACAGCATCCCCACATGTATTCTATCCCCTCCCTCGCAGCTAAAATAGCAAGATCAAAGTTGTAAGACACGTCTCCAGTGAGTTAAACCTTCCACACTAACATAGATCGTTCCCGTTCTCTGTGTCTCCCCCTATCTGTCTCAATAAACCCGTTTTGCTGTGTTGTTCTGTTTCAACGAAATATCAATGGACATCTATTTTCACATGAAATTAGCTGACTGAGACGTCGGCAAATCTGATCACAGTGCAATCTTTCAGATTAGTTTGTTATTTTAGCTGCACTGGTTATCCCCCTTCTCAGTATGCAAGGCCTAGTGAATGCTCTGCCCTTTGAACACATTATTTTGGATGCTTCCGTTGAGATTTAGTCTGGTCATGTTTTTGTAGAGCCGTTGTGTTATACACAACCCATATTGTATGTTACATACAATCCATATTATGTTATACAAAGTCCACATATTACTTTTTATGGCACCACTATTCTGGTATAATGAGCAAATTTTATGTCATATCGACCCAAAACTGTATTTTACAGAGCCAGATATATACTACATGGAACCAACATTATGTTTTACAGAGCAAGCTGTATGTTACATGGAGTCAACGTTCTGTTTTACAGAGCCAGTTGTATGTTAGATGGAGCCAACATTGTGTTTTACAGAGCC
The DNA here is from genome assembly GCA_032433765.1 of Megaustenia siamemsis. Taxonomy (NCBI): domain Eukaryota; kingdom Metazoa; phylum Mollusca; class Gastropoda; order Stylommatophora; family Ariophantidae; genus Megaustenia; species Megaustenia siamemsis. Next base: position 8,017,596 of record JAVIAB010000124.1, read on the forward strand.
AGCTGTATGTTAGATGGAGCCAACATTATGTTTTACAGAGCCAGTTGTATGTTAGATGGAGCCAACATTATGTTTTACAGAGCCAGTTATATGTTAGATGGAGCCACATTATGTTTTACAGAGCCAGCAGTATGTTACATGGAGCCAATGTTATGTTTTACAGAGCCAGTTGTATGCTACATGGAGCCAACATGTTTTGCAGAGCCAGATGCATGCAACATGTAGCCAATATTATGTTTTCCGGCGCCAGTTAGTTGTATGCTACATGGAACCAACATTGTGTTTTACAGAGCCAGATATATACTACATGAAGCCAACATTATGTTTTACAGAGCCAGCTGTATGTTACATGGAGCCAACGTTATGTTTTACAGAGCCAGTTGTATGTTAGATCGAGCCAACATTATGTTTTACAGAGCCAGCTGTATGTTACATGGAGCCAACGTTATGTTTTACAGAGCCAGTTGTATGCTACATGGAGGCAATATTATCTTTCATAAAGCCAGTGACAGGAACACCTTCATACTAAGCAACAACAGGAGGTATTCTGATCGTCTGAAGAGAAACCCCTCCCTTTGACACCAAAGATGTTTTTGTTACCCTCTACCTTGTTGACACTAAAGAGTTCGTAACGACTCTCGCTGAGTCATGACTCTCTGATGTGTGACTCCTGAGACTGACAACCCAGGAAATGCCCACCATCAATGCGACTCTAGTCAGTATATGATGTCTGACATAATACCACTGTCCATAAGTCACAGACCTGTCAATATTATATTATAGCTGTGTATCATGGATAGCAAAACAAGAAATTAGAAAGATAACCTGTAGCCATATAATGTTTCCTCATGTAACCTCATAATGCTTCCGGTGTCATGGCGACTACGTGTTGTCGTTTTTATAATTCGGCTCTTGTTGATATATTTAAATGATTTACGCGAGTCTGGTTGTGAAATTATGTGTTGCTATTCCACGTTTGATATATGCTTTACTTCTGACGGGTGGATGAACTGTGAACTTTATCGATATTTAAGTGGAATATGATTTATTCTTCTTTGTGTCGTGTGTTCGCGGTTCGATAGGCAAGCACGTGGTTCGACAACAATGTCGTCGGTAGTCGGGTGTGTTCAACCCGTATGTGAAAACTCTGCGACGGTGGATGGGGCGGAAGAATTTGAAATAATCAACGGCCCAGAAAGCGAAAACAGCAAAGTGTGTGGTACACATGAGGCATATTCAGAACACGAAAGACGAATATGGCAGACCACCGTGAAAGAGATTGGAGCCTCATCACGTAACAGTCCAAAGAAAGCCAAGGAGAACCAAAGCATTTGATAGAAAACACCATGAGCAACTTATAGACTGCCTAAAATATATAAATCTGGATGACACAGACATACGACTGATATGTAATTTGTACTGGGAGCAAACAGCAATAATAAAATATAACAAGGAGAACTCCACACCCATTGATATAAAAAGAGGAGTAAGACAAGGATGCATCATATCACCAAGCTTGTTCAATCTATACACTGAGCAAATCTTTAAAAACATCAATGAGATGCCAGGCCTTAACATTAATGGGAAGATAATCAATAACCTAAGATATGCTGATGATACTGTACTACTAGCAGAAAATCCTAAAGATCTACAACAATTACTTAATTTGATATGCATGACAAGCAAAAAATATGGACTAGATATGAATATCAAAAAGACTGAAACTATGATCATAAACAAAGAAAATTTACAAGACCTACAATTAAATATCAAAGTTGAAGGAATACATCTGGAGACAGTCCAGAACTACAACTACCTGGGACATACTATAACCAATGATGGAAAATGTACAACTGAAATAAATAAAAGAATAGGAATGGCAAAATGTAATTTCAATGCCATGAAAAATATACTAACATCAATATAAATAACACCAGGGCTTAAACTAAGAATGGCAAAATGTTACATCTTCTCAATATTCCTGTACGGTGCAGAAACATGGACATTAGACCAGAAAACAGATCAGAAAATGGAGGCCTTTGAAATGTGGATTTATAGAAGAATTGGTAGAATTGGATGGAAAGAAAAGAAAACAAACGATGAAGTTTTAAAACAACTAAAAATGAAGAAAGAACTACTAAACACAATTAGAGCAAGACAAATGAAATTTTTTTGGTCATGTTAAAAGACACAGCAGTCTAATAAAAGTAATATTAGAAGGGAAAATACAAGGTAAAAGAGGCAGAGGCAGACCAAGACAAACATGGACGAGTAACATCAAAAGATGGTCACATCAGCCTTTGACAGCCTGCACTATCAAAGCAAGAAAGAGAACAAAATAGTTTGATGGTGGCCAACCTTCCGTGAGGAGAAGACACTCAATGATGATAATAATGAACTTGTAACGTAATTGGTCTGTTTGTTTTGAATTATTATGTTCATGGAATCTGATAATGAGATGTTGTCATTTGAAACAATAACCAATTCTGATAACCGAAATTGTGTGATTGGACTTCATGAAGAAATCCATTTTAGATGAAGTAAAGACGAAAATATCCTTTCGCAAAATTCACTTGGTGAAAAATAATTAGGGAGAAGTGGAACAAACGTTTGATGACAACATTGGTGGTAGGAGAAGATGGGGAAGGCAAAGATTAAACGTTTGATGACAACATTGGTGGTAGGAGAAGATGGGGAAGGCAAAGAGCTAATGTTTGATGACAACATTGGTGGTAGGAGAAGATGGGGAAGGCAAAGAGCTAATGACTGATGACAACATTGGTGGTAGGAGAAGATGGGGAAGGCAAAGAGCTAATGACTGATGACAACATTGGTGGTAGGAGAAGATGGGGAAGGCAAAGAGCTAATGACTGATGACAACATTGGTGGTAGGAGAAGATGGGGAAGGCAAATAGGAAACGTTTGATGACAACATTGGTGGTAGGAGAAGATGGGGAAGGCAAATAGGAAACGTTTGATGACAACAAGTCCTGCTGCCTTTCCCTTTTTCATTGTTTTTATAGCTTTTTCTACCTCAGATTTCAGGATTTTATAGTTGTATGTACATTTTATGTCTGGCTTTTTGTCCCTTTCGTCATGAAATAATTCTATTATATTTTCTTGCCATCTATCTATTATATCTTTGTTGTCTGTTAGCATTCTTCCCTCTTTGTTTGCAATACATCCGTTTCCTGCAGCTTTTTTGTCTTTATTCGTCATTCTCTTTATTTCTGTGTACATCTCTCTTAAGTTTTGTTTACTTTCCATAGTTTCGACTTCTAGACATCTTTGGTTGAGCCAGTCTTCTTTTGCCTTTTTGCACATTCTCCGTATTTCATTGTCTATATCCTTGTATCTGGCAGTGTTTTTCGATTGTCTTCTTTCTTTCATTTTTTCTAAGATTTTGTCAGTTATCCATTTTTGTTTTTTGTTACTTTCCTTTTTGGGCAAGGTGTTGCAGGATTCTTGCATGCTGTTTTTTATGCATTGCCATTTTGTTGTGACTTTTTCCTCAGGATTTTCTCTTCTGTACTGCTCAATCCCCTCTTTAAGCAGCTTCTGATATGTGTTCTTTACTTGTACAGTATAGGTTTCTTTTACATCTTTCTGGTTTAACGCTGTTATATCTATTGGTGTTGCTGAATTAGTTTTTTTGTTTGTTTCTCTTTAATTTGATTTTCATTTTTATCATTACAGGATTGTGGTCTGAATTAATATCTGCTCCTGGGCAGGTTTTGGCTTTCTTGACGCTGTTCCTGAATCTGTCTTTTATCATTATGTAATCTATTTGATTCCTCTTCCTGTCTCCAGGGCTTTTCCATGTGTATAATTTCCTTTTCTCTTGCTCAAAGAAGGTGTTGCATATTATCAGACTGTTTTCTTCACAAAATTGTATTAATCTTTCTCCTCTGTTATTCCTTTTTCCTAAACCATGATTTCCTATAATGGTCTTATATTTACCTTTTCCTACTTCAGCGTTCATATCACCCATTGCAATCAAGATGTCTGATGATTTCACTTGCTTCATAACTGTGTTTAGATCTTCATAGTATGCCTCTATTTGTTCGTCTGTATAGTCTTGAGTAGGTGCGTATGTCTGTATAGTCTTGAGTAGGTGCGTATGTCTGTATAGTCTTTAGTAGGTGCGTATGTCTGTATAGTCTTGAGTAGGTGCGTATGTCTGTATAGTCTTGAGTAGGTACGTGTGTCTGTATAGTCTTGAGTAGGTACGTATGTCTGTATAGTCTTGAGTAGGTGCGTATGTCTGTATAGTCTTGAGTAGGTGCGTATGTCTGTATAGTCTTGAGTAGGTACGTGTGTCTGTATAGTCTTGAGTAGGTACGTATGTCTGTATAGTCTTGAGTAGGTGCGTATGTCTGTATAGTCTTGAGTAGGTGCGTATGTCTGTATAGTCTTGAGTAGGTGCGTATGTCTGTATAGTCTTGAGAAGGTGCGTATGTCTGTATTATTGATCTATGGTAGAGCAGATAAACGGACGCAGTATTGATAGACACGCAAACTTACTCGGAGCCGGGGTCGAAAAGCAACAACTAGGCTGAGAATGGTAAACGACTCAGAGCTGACCGCGTTCATCAGGATTGGTTAACTACAGATCTTATCCAGACCCTAATCACTAATCTATGGTGTTTCTGGGAACAGACTATTTGGTCTGGCCAAGCGAGTAGGGAACATTGATCAATGCGTTACTGGGAGTGCTAAGTTGCGTGTGATTACTCTCAAATATACAAATATAACAACTCTGCTGCGAACTGCAACACAACGCATTTACGCCCGCATACGACCCTCAGAGGGAGGACGATGATGTAGAGTAGCTCTGTGTGAACGTCACACAGAATAATAAGACAAAAAGACATACTGGAAGACAGAAAATTGGTTAGACAGACAAAATGACATCATGGATGACAGTCAATCGGTTAGACAGATAAAAAGACATAATGAAAGACAGATTGTAGAATAGAGAGACGAAAAGTCATACTGGAAGACATGCAGGTAAAAAAAAATATACTGGAAGACAGACCGTCGGATAGACATGTTAGAAAGACAAGATGACATAAAGTCGGATAGACAGATTAAAAGACATACCGGAAGACATATAGTTTGAGTTAGAAACTAGCCGGCAACCACACAGACAAACAAGCACCACACAGTCAAACAAGCACCACACAGACAAACAAGCACCACACAGACAAACAAGCACCACACAGACAAACAAGCTAGCCAAAATGACAGACAAACTGAACATACTGATATGTGGACAGACAGACTGAACATACTGATATGTGGACAGACAGACTGAACATACTGATATGTGGACAGACAGACTGAACATACTGATATGTGGACAGACAGACTGAACATACTGATATGTGGACAGACAGACTGAACATACTGATATGTGGACAGACAGACTGAACATACTGATATGTGGACAGACAGACTGAACATACTGATATGTGGACAGACAGACTGAACATACTGATATGTGGACAGACAGACTGAACATACTGATATGTGGACAGACAGACTGAACATACTGATATGTGGACAGACAGACTGAACATGCTGATATGTGGACAGACAGACTGAACATGCTGATATGTGGACAGACAGACTGAACATGCTGATATGTGGACAGACAGACTGAACATACTGATATGTGGACAGACAGACTGAACATACTGATATGTGGACAGACAGACTGAACATGCTGATATGTGGACAGACAGACTGAACATGCTGATATGTGGACAGACAGACTGAACATGCTGATATGTGGACAGACCTAAATTCAAGCTGAGGACTGTCTTGACAGAGAAGGATAAAAGATAAGTTAAACCATCACAGCTCGCTTAAGATAAGGGTAATAATAAGGAAACAACAGATAAAATGGTTTGGCCACGTGATAAGCAGACAGATGACAACACAACACCAGCGAGCTTTCAATAAACGTTGTGAGAACACCAGACCCAAGGGCCGACAACGAAAAGGATAGATTGACGGAATATTAGAAACTAGGAAACATGACAGCATCAGAGGCGAACAGAAGAGCAACATACAGCAAATTATATCTCCCCTCGACGCTGAAAGATAAATGAGGAAGGAAAGAAGAAGAAGAAGACTGGTTTCTTTTTTATCTTTAGATAAACTGAGAGTCCCGCGGTGATGACTTTGTTATTGGTAGTCGTCTATTCTGAGATGGTGATGACTTTGTTATTGGTAGCCGTCTATTCTGAGATGGTTATGACTTTGTTATTGGTAGCCGTCTATTCTGAGATGGTGATGACTTTGTTATTGGTAGTCGTCTATTCTGAGATGGTGATGACTTTGTTATTGGTAGTCGTCTATTCTGAGATGGTGATGACTTTGTTATTGGTAGTCGTCTATTCTGAGATGGTGATGACTTTGTTATTGGTAGCCGTCTATTCTGAGATGGTGATGACTTTGTTATTGGTAGTCGTCTATTCTGAGATGGTGATGACTTTGTTATTGGTAGTCGTCTATTCTGAGATGGTGATGACTTTGTTATTGGTAGTCGTCTATTCTGAGATGGTGATGACTTTGTTATTGGTAGTCGTCTATTCTGAGATGGTGATGACTTTGTTATTGGTAGTCGTCTATTCTGAGATGGTGATGACTTTGTTATTGGTAGTCGTCTATTCTGAGATGGTGATGACTTTGTTATTGGTAGTCGTCTATTATGAGATGGTGATGACACCATCAGACTTATGTTTTTGCACTCTTCTCAATTCTCATTTAGGAGACACATAGAAAATCCAATTGAGACATAAAAGATCGCCTGCCATTACTGAGCTTCCAGAACATGAACTATCCCAAGAGACGTTCGTCAGGCTCTGGAGCCACGTGTCTACGTCATCTTACTGTAGCCTTTAGAAGCAGCATGTAGATGCTTGAAGCTTCCACTTAAAACAAAAACTTGAGCGATTGGCTACATTAGTATGACATCATAAACAAAGGGACCGTCTGAAAACATCCTGTCTCAGATCTACCTCGAGCTGTCGCAGCGTATGTTTGGTCGCCTCTCTTCTTCGTTGTCCTCGCTCTGGTTATGAAATCAAAAGAAATGAACAAAAGAAGTATAGAGGATTAAAGACATTGCAATCGTCGTATCGGCCTAAATGCTTTCCTCAGTGGCAGTATATCCTCATAAGATATACGCATGAAGAGCGCAACAAGAAAACAAAATACAGTGAACAAGTAGTGACGTTGTTTTTGCGATAGGACGAGTGGTCTACTGAGATAACTTTGAGAGATTTCAACTTTACCACAAGATGAACGAAGAAATAAACAATCGTTACTTCATCAAAGGGGTTGTCCGTCTGGCCGCAGTGGGCGTGCATGTGGCATGTGGACGTAACAGCTTTCGTGGACTGTCGGCGAGGCGGTTCCAGTGAGGGACGATTCCTTGAGAGACGTCACAAGTGCTAGTCCTGGCTTTTATGTACTTCTGGAATCTTTGATGATTTGTGATGTACGCGATCTATTCCCTTAACATCAATACTTTTTTTGAGAATTTCAATTCGGTTTTCATTTTCTCATCAACTTTGTTACTGCGTCATATTTTTTATTATTTTTTTTTAATTATCCAAAACTCTTCTCTTTTGTTCAATATGTCCATCTGTTATTGTGTTGAACATTTTTCTTCCCTTAAGTGTTTATCCAACGAATTCTGTCAAGTATTGATTTTTTTTTTTTTTTAATTTCGAAATGTTGAGAGTGGGTGGCCAAATAACTTGTTGTGTTCCACATAGGGGAACGTGGGTTCGAATCCCGGTGGGGTTGTTCCAGAATTGTATAAGTTCTCTTCTCATTTATATCTTGTCTAGACTATAATTATTATTATTTATATCACATATGGTTTACACAGATCACAGCACAAGATTTTAACAATGTCTGTCTGACGTAGTCAACAATCACAGACGATAAAAGTCATGTTCATTCAAGTCTATTAATCATTCTATTGGAACATGATGAATTAGTGCGCTATTTAAAATTATAAATCAATATTCTTTATTTTAGATAAACTCAGAGGCTACGGCCGATATATATGGTGTCATATCTCCTCTGTCTGTGTCATTTAAACATTCTAACTTTCATTCACAACTTTTCTGGCTATAATTTCATTCTATCCCTGTGTCTTAACTTAATCGATGCTACTTGTAATCTACTTACTATTGTTCTGTGGGACACAAAACATATGAATCTATTAGGAACACTTTTCAACTAAACTATGTTACTACTGACTGACTTATCGATACTGAACTGATTCTCTCTAACTCGAAGTGATCCTCCCACTCGGTGTTTCTGTTGCTCTTTTGTTCTGACAGCTTCTAATCTCTTGACTTCATTCTCTACCTGATACAATCTTTTGCATGATGTTAAATACTCCTCTCTCATTTGCATAATTTATTGACTCAGTATCTGCGCAGCCAATAAATGAACGAAACGTTGATCTATTTATGACTTTTGTCTCCAAATTTGCAAAACAAAACTCTATCTTGACATCTTGTTAACCGCTGAGTCTCAAAAACTAACGCTACCTCTCTCATAAACTTGACCTGCCACCGAGGTTGTTTGTCAACTTAATCTCTGGACTGGTGACGGTCAAGTCATGTTACATTTATCTCCACACCTTTTCCAATAACAGCAAGAACAATTCTGATTCTCCCAAAACTGGCTAATGTGATTCTGTGTCTGTCTGTAAATGCTTACGATTTGGTTACTGTTATAACCCACTGAGTTTGGGGTAACAACTAAGCTACCCGATCCATGTTATCTAACTCCCATTATGTGATCTATGCTGTCCGAGTCTATATACTATTAAGTGTCACAAGCTTTGTTCTGTGGGGGTTGGGATGGGGAGAAAATAAATAATAACATCCAAAAACCTCGTAGCGACTGCACTGGACAAGCGGCCTTCTTTCTTCAGTCTTATAAGTCATTCGTCTCCCTCGTCGGATCCCAGACATGAAAAAAATGCAGTAAAGAAAGTTATAGCTATGTTGTTCTATTTTAGTTATAGCTATGTTGTTCTATTTTAGTTATAGCTATGTTGTTCTATTGTCTGTTTTCTTGTCATGTTTCTTCTTTTAAAATCCTGACAACTCGTTGTACGCTAAGCATTCCTCTCAGTAACAATTTTATGATGCTTCAGTAACAAAGGAAAAACATCTGCGTATAGATTGTCACTACTTTTTTTTATAGAAGACAGAACGACAACAACCATTTCTACTTACAACGTCTTCATCAGTAGAAGTTTACTGCTGCCCTAGCTGTGCCTTACATAAACACTGTCACATTTGTCATTTAATTTCCCAACAACTTACTATCATCATGTGCAGTGCTGGCGGCCGTGGACGACTTTGACTTTTCACATACTCCTGTATGCAGTCAAGGGAGTGAATGCACCGAATCATGTTAGCTTGTATGTGAATGAAATGATAAACATCACAGTACCTGAACATAACATTTGATAGCGATAAGGCCAGTGGTACCTGAACATAAAATTTGATGGCGATGGGGCCAGTGGTACCTGAACATAAAATTTGATGGCGATGGGGCCAGTGGTACCTGAACATAAAATTTGATGGCGATGGGGCCAGTGGTACCTGAACACATTTGATGGCGATGGGGCCAGTGGGATTTGAACACATTTGATGGCGATGGGACCAGTGGTACCTGAACACATTTGATGGCGATGGGGCCAGTGGTACCTGAACATAACATTTGATGGCGATGGGGCCAGTGGTACCTGAACACACTTGATGGCGATGGGACCAGTGGTACATGAACACATTTGATGGCGATGGGGCCAGTGGTACCTGAACACATTTGATGGCGATGGGGCCAGTGGTACCTGAAAATCACATTTGATGGCGATGGGGCTAGTGGTACATGAACACATTTGATAGCGATGGGACCAGTGGAACCTTAACACATTTGATGGCGATGGGACCAGTGGTACCTGAACATAACATTTGATGACGATGAGACCAGTGGTACCTGAACACATTTGATGGCGATGGGGCCAGTGGTACCTGAACATAACATTTCATGGCGATGGGGCCAATGGTACCTGAACACATTTGATGGCGATGGGGCCAGTGGTACCTGAACACATTTGATGGTGATGGGACCAGTGGTACGTTAACACATTTGATGGTGATGGGACCAGTGGTACGTGAACACATTTGATGGTGATGGGACCAGTGGTACGTGAAAACATTTGATGGTGATGGGGCCAGTGGTACGTGAACACATTTGATGGTGATGGGGCCAGTGGTACCTGAATACATTTGATTGTGATGGGGCCAGTGGTACGTGAACACATTTGATGGCGATGGGGCCAGTGGTACGTGAACACATTTGATGGTGATGGGACCAGTGGTACGTGAACACATTTGATGGTGATGGGGCCAGTGGTACGTGAACACATTTGATGGTGATGGGGCCAGTGGTACCTGAACACATTTGATGGTGATGGGGCCAGTGGTACCTGAACACATTTGATGGCGATGGGGCCAGTGGTACCTGAACACATTTGATGGCGATGGGGCCAGTGATACGTGAACACATTTGATGGTGATGGGGCCAGCGATACGTGAACACATTTGATGGTGATGGGGCCAGTGGTACCTGAACACATTTGATTGTGATGGGGCCAGTGGTACCTGAACACATTTTATTGTGATGGGGCCAGTGGTACGTGAACACATTTGATGGTGATGGGGCCAGTGGTACCTGAACACATTTGATGGTGATGGGGCCAGTGGTACCTGAACACATTTGATGGCGATGGGGCCAGTGGTACCTGAACACATTTGATGGCGATGGGGCCAGTGGTACCTGAACACATTTGATGGTGATGGGGCCAGTGGTACCTGAACACATTTGATGGTGATGGGGCCAGTGGTACGTGAACACATTTGATGGTGATGGGGCCAGTGGTACCTGAACACATTTGATGGCGATGGGGCCAGTGGTACCTGAACACATTTGATGGCGATGGGGCCAGTGGTACCTGAACATAACATTTCATGGCGATGGGGCCAATGGTACCTGAACACATTTGATGGCGATGGGGCCAGTGGTACCTGAACACATTTGATGGTGATGGGACCAGTGGTACGTTAACACATTTGATGGTGATGGGACCAGTGGTACGTGAACACATTTGATGGTGATGGGACCAGTGGTACGTGAAAACATTTGATGGTGATGGGGCCAGTGGTACGTGAACACATTTGATGGTGATGGGGCCAGTGGTACCTGAATACATTTGATTGTGATGGGGCCAGTGGTACGTGAACACATTTGATGGCGATGGGGCCAGTGGTACGTGAACACATTTGATGGTGATGGGACCAGTGGTACGTGAACACATTTGATGGTGATGGGGCCAGTGGTACGTGAACACATTTGATGGTGATGGGGCCAGTGGTACCTGAACACATTTGATGGTGATGGGGCCAGTGGTACCTGAACACATTTGATGGCGATGGGGCCAGTGGTACCTGAACACATTTGATGGCGATGGGGCCAGTGATACGTGAACACATTTGATGGTGATGGGGCCAGTGATACGTGAACACATTTGATGGTGATGGGGCCAGTGGTACCTGAACACATTTGATTGTGATGGGGCCAGTGGTACCTGAACACATTTGATGGTGATGGGGCCAGTGGTACCTGAACACATTTGATGGTGATGGGACCAGTGGTACGTGAACACATTTGATGGTGATGGGGCCAGTGGTACCTGAACACATTTGATTGTGATGGGACCAGTGGTACGTGAACACATTTGATAGTGATGGGGCCAGTGGTACCTGAACACACTTGATGGCGATGGGGCCAGTGGTACATGAACACATTTGATGGCGATGGGGCCAGTGGTACCTGAACACATTTGATGGCGATGGGCCAGTGGTACCTGAAAATCACATTTGATGGCGATGGGGCTAGTGGTACATGAACACATTTGATAGCGATGGGACCAGTGGAACCTTAACACATTTGATGGCGATGGGACCAGTGGTACCTGAACATAACATTTGATGACGATGAGACCAGTGGTATCTGAACACATTTGATGGCGATGGGGCCAGTGGTACCTGAACATAACATTTCATGGCGATGGGGCCAATGGTACCTGAACACATTTGATGGCGATGGGGCCAGTGGTACCTGAACACATTTGATGGTGATGGGACCAGTGGTACGTTAACACATTTGATGGTGATGGGACCAGTGGTACGTGAACACATTTGATGGTGATGGGACCAGTGGTACGTGAAAACATTTGATGGTGATGGGGCCAGTGGTACGTGAACACATTTGATGGTGATGGGGCCAGTGGTACCTGAATACATTTGATTGTGATGGGGCCAGTGGTACGTGAACACATTTGATGGCGATGGGGCCAGTGGTACGTGAACACATTTGATGGTGATGGGACCAGTGGTACGTGAACACATTTGATGGTGATGGGGCCAGTGGTACGTGAACACATTTGATGGTGATGGGGCCAGTGGTACCTGAACACATTTGATGGTGATGGGGCCAGTGGTACCTGAACACATTTGATGGCGATGGGGCCAGTGGTACCTGAACACATTTGATGGCGATGGGGCCAGTGATACGTGAACACATTTGATGGTGATGGGGCCAGTGATACGTGAACACATTTGATGGTGATGGGGCCAGTGGTACCTGAACACATTTGATTGTGATGGGGCCAGTGGTACCTGAACACATTTTATTGTGATGGGGCCAGTGGTACGTGAACACATTTGATGGTGATGGGGCCAGTGGTACCTGAACACATTTGATTGTGATGGGACCAGTGGTACGTGAACACATTTGATAGTGATGGGGCCAGTGGTACGTGAACACATTTGATGGCGATGGGGCCAGTTGTACCTGAACACATTTGATGGCGATGGGGCCAGTGGTACCTGAACACATTTGATGGCGATGGGGCCAGTGGTACCTGAACACATTTGATGGTGATGGGGCCAGTGGTACCTGAACACATTTGATGGTGATGGGGCCAGTGGTACGTGAACACATTTGATGGTGATGGGGCCAGTGGTACCTGAACACATTTGATGGCGATGGGGCCAGTGGTACCTGAACACATTTGATGGCGATGGGGCCAGTGGTACCTGAACACATTTGATGGTGATGGGGCCAGTGGTACCTGAACACATTTGATGGCGATGGGGCCAATGGTACCTGAACACATTTGAAGGTGATGGGGCCAGTGGTACCTGAACACATTTGATGGTGATGGGGCCAGTGGTACCTGAACACAGTTGATGGTGATGGGGCCAGTGGTACCTGAACACATTTGATGGCGATGGGGCCAGTGGTACCTGAACACATTTGATAGCGATGGGGCCAGTGGTACCTGAACACATTTGATGGCGATGGGGCCAGTGGTACCTGAACACATTTGATGGCGATGGGGCCAGTTGTACCTGAACATAACATTTGATGACGATGGGACCAGTGGTACCTGAACACATTTGATGGCGATGGGCCAGTGGTACCTGAACATAACATTTCATGGCGATGGGGCCAATGGTACCTGAACACATTTGATGGCGATGGGGCCAGTGGTACCTGAACACATTTGATGGTGATGGGACCAGTGGTACGTTAACACATTTGATGGTGATGGGACCAGTGGTACGTGAACACATTTGATGGTGATGGGACCAGTGGTACGTGAAAACATTTGATGGTGATGGGGCCAGTGGTACGTGAACACATTTGATGGTGATGGGGCCAGTGGTACCTGAACACATTTGATGGTGATGGGGCCAGTGGTACCTGAACACATTTGATGGCGATGGGGCCAGTGGTACCTGAACACATTTGATGGCGATGGGGCCAGTGATACGTGAACACATTTGATGGTGATGGGGGCCAGTGATACGTGAACACATTTGATGGTGATGGGGCCAGTGGTACCTGAACACATTTGATTGTGATGGGGCCAGTGGTACCTGAACACATTTGATGGTGATGGGGCCAGTGGTACCTGAACACATTTGATGGTGATGGGACCAGTGGTACGTGAACACATTTGATGGTGATTGGGCCAGTGGTACGTGAACACATTTGATTGTGATGGGACCAGTGGTACGTGAACACATTTGATAGTGATGGGGCCAGTGGTACGTGAACACATTTGATGGCGATGGGGCCAGTTGTACCTGAACACATTTGATGGCGATGGGGCCAGTGGTACCTGAACACATTTGATGGCGATGGGGCCAGTGGTACCTGAACACATTTGATGGTGATGGGGCCAGTGGTACCTGAACACATTTGATGGTGATGGGGCCAGTGGTACGTGAACACATTTGATGGTGATGGGGCCAGTGGTACCTGAACACATTTGATGGCGATGGGGCCAGTGGTACCTGAACACATTTGATGGCGATGGGGCCAGTGGTACCTGAACACATTTGATGGTGATGGGGCCAGTGGTACCTGAACACATTTGATGGCGATGGGGCCAATGGTACCTGAACACATTTGAAGGTGATGGGGCCAGTGGTACCTGAACACATTTGATGGTGATGGGGCCAGTGGTACCTGAACACAGTTGATGGTGATGGGGCCAGTGGTACCTGAACACATTTGATGGCGATGGGGCCAGTGGTACCTGAACACATTTGATGGTGATGGGGCCAGTGGTACCTGAACACATTTGATGGCGATGGGGAATGGTTTTCTCGCTGTTATTTATCTTTCTCAACTCATTGTACCAATTTCTTCTTAACTTGTTAGACAGGAAGTAACAGATTGTAGTCGAACCGCATTCAAAAAGTAAAGAGTCCCGTCATGTCACGTGACGTAGGCATAATATAGTGTTTAGTGCCCATATTTTGTATAGACTCTCGCACATGAATTTTGGGGTAATGTGGTCAGTATTACGCCCGTGCGGTTTTCTTTCCATAAAATTAATCAGCTACCGATTTAAAACTGGGTGATCATGGAGTTGTCGGTCGGGATCGAACCGGACCTCTTGTCCTTTGTGGCCAATTCACTAACCACTGAGTTCGAACCCAATTAGCTTCGTTCTAACTTCTGCTCTTAACCGCCTACCCGGCCATAATGACAGCCGTACAGTCTCCTCTCCTCCTCCATCCACCAATGTCAAACTCTCCAGTCACCTCTCTTACACCATCTACTAATGACAAACTCTCCAGTCACCTCTCTTACACCATCTACTAATGACAAACTCTCCAACCACCTCTCTTACACCATCTACTAATGACAAACTCTCCAGTCACCTCTCTTACACCATCTACTAATGACAAACTCTCCAGTCACCTCTCTTACACCATCTACTAATGACAAACTCTCCAACCATCTCTCTTACACCATCTACTAATGACAAACTCTCCAGTCACCTCTCTTACACCATCTACTAATGACAAACTCTCCAACCACCTCTCCTCCACCATCCACTAATGACAAACTCTCCAACCACCTCTCCTCCACCATCCACTAATGACAAACTCTCCAACCACCTCTCCTCCACCATCCACCAATGACAAACTCTCCAACCACCTCTCCTCCACCATCCATCAATTACAAACTCTCCAGTCACCTCTCTTCCACCATCCACTAATGATAAACTCTCCAACAACCTATCCTACACCATCCACCAATGAGACTCTCCAACCACCTCTCCTCCACCATCCACCAATGAGACTCTCCAACCACCTCTCCTCCACCATCCACCAATGACAAACTCTCCAACAACCTATCCTACACCATCCACCAATGAGACTCTCCAACCACCTCTTCTCCACCATCCACCAATGAGACTCTCCAACCACCTCTCCTCCACCATCCACTAATGACAAACTCTCCAACCACCTCTTCTCCACCATCCACCAATGAGACTCTCCAACCACCTCTCCTCCAATCATCCATCCACCAATGAGACTCTCCAACCACCTCTCCTCCACCATCCACCAATAACAAACTCTCCAACCTCCTCTCCTCCACCATCCACCAATGAGACTCTCCAACCACCTCTTCTCCACCATCCACCAATGAGACTCTCCAACCACCTCTCCTCCACCATCCACCAATGAGATTCTCAAACCACCTCTCATCCACCATCCTCCAATAACAAACTCTCCAACCACCTCTCCTCCACCATCCACCAATGAGACTCTCCAACCTCCTCTCCTCCACCATCCACCAATGAGATGCGACTTTCCAACCACCTCTCCTCCACCATCCACCAATGAGACTCTCCAACCACCTCTCCTCCAATCATCCATCCACCAATGAGACTCTCCAACCACCTCTCCTCCACCATCCACTAACTACAAACTCTCCAACCACCTATCCTACACCATCCACCAATGAGACTCTCCAACCACCTCTCCTCCACCATCCACCAATGAGACTCTCCAACCACCTCTCCTCCACCATCCACCAATGAGACTCTCCAACCACCTCTCCTCCACCATCCACCAATCAGATGAGACTCTCCAACCACCTCTCCTCCACCATCCACCAATGACACACTCTCCAACCACCTATCCTACACCATCCACCAATGAGACTCTCCAACCACCTATCCTACACCATCCACCAATGATACTCTCTAACCACCTCTCCTCCACCATCCACCAATGAAACTCTCCAACCACCTCTCCTCCACCATCCACCAATGAGACTCTCTAACCACCTCTCCTCCAACATCCACCAATGAGACTCTCCAACCACCTCTCCTCCAACATCCACCAATGAGACTCTCCAACCACCTCTCCTCCACCATCCACCAATGACACTCTCCAACCACCTGTCCTCCACCATCCACTAATGACAAACTCTCCAACTACCTCTCCTCCACCATCCATATTTGACAAACTCTCCAACCACCTATCCTACACCATCCACTAATGAGACTCTCCAACCACCTCTCCTCCACCATCCACTAATGACAAAATCTCCAACCACCTATCCTACACCATCCACCAATGAGACTCTCCAACCACCTCTCCTCCACCATGCACCAATGAAACTCTCCAACCACCTCTCCTCCACCATCCACCAATGAGACTCTCCAACCACCTCTTCTCCACCATTCACCAATGAGACTCTCCAACCACCTCTCCTCCACCATCCACCAATGAGACTCTCCAACCACCTCTCCTCCACCACCAACCAATGACACTCTCAAACAACCTCTCTTCCACCATCCACCAATGACACTCTCCAGCCACCTCTCCTCCACCATCCACCAATAACACTCTCCACCCACCTCTCCTCCACCATCCACTAATGACAAACTCTCCAACTACCTCTCCTCCACCATCCATATTTGACAAACTCTCCAACCACCTCTCCTCCACCATCCACCAATGACACTCTCCAACCACCTCTCCTCCACCATCCACCAATGAGACTCTCCAACCACCTCTCCTCCACCATTCACCAATGAGACTCTCCAACCACCTCTCCTCCACCATCCACTAATGACAAACTCTCCAACCACCTCTCCTCCACCATCCACCAATGACACTCTCCAACCACCTCTCCTCCACCATCCACCAATGACACTCTCCAACCATCTCTCCTCCATCATCCATCAATGAGACTCTCCAACCACCTATCCTCCACCATCCACCAATGAGACTCTCCAACCACCTCTCCTCCACCACCCACCAATGACACTCTCCAACCACCTATCCTCCACCATCCACCAATGAGACTCTCCAACCACCTATCCTCCACCATCCACCAATGAGACTCTCCAACCACCTCTCCTCCACCATCCACCAATGAGACTCTCCAACCACCTCTCCTCCACCATCCACCAATGACACTCTCCAACCACCTCTCCTCCACCATCCACTAATGACAAACTCTCAAACCACCTCTCCTCCACCATCCACTAATGACAAACTCTCCAACCACCTCTCCTCCACCATCCACTAATGACAAACTCTCCAACCACCTCTCCTCCACCATCCACTAATGACAAACTCTTCAACCACCTCTCCTCCACCATCCACTAATGACAAACTCTCCAACCACCTCTCCTCCACCATCCACTAATGACAAACCCCCCCCCCCCCCCACTGTCCACCTCCAACCAGCGACTACTTTCCCTCACACACATACAACACACACCGCACACGCACGCACACACACAACACACACTATTCCTCACACAACATTGTCTTTCCTGTTTTGTACATAACCACATACTCTCTTCCAGACATTAAAAGCTTCAAACAATCAATCTCCGCTTCACCGCACACTCCCATTAAACTAACTTCTTCTCAAGATGCGCGCAGTCCGTTTTGGCTTTCAAACAAATTTACTTCCAACACATTGGAATCAGAAACTCTCTCTTCTTTCTTTCATACACACTGTCACAGGAAAAGTTCTCTAATCTTCCCATCTTAGGCGCTGTCACAGGAAAAGTTCTCTAATCTTCCCATATTAGGCGCTGTCACAGTAAAAGTTCTCTAATCTTCCCATATTAGGCGCTGTCACAGTAAAAGTTCTCTAATCTTCCCATACTAGGCACTGTCACAGTAAAAGTTCTCTAATCTTCTCATACTAGGCACTGTCACAGTAAAAGTTCTCTAATCTTCCCATACTAGGCACAGTCACAGAAAAAGTTCTCTAATCCTCCCATACTAGGCACTGTCACAGTAAAAGTTCTCTAATCTTCCCATACTAGGCACTGTCACAGGAAAAGTTATCTAATCTTCCCATACTAGGCACTGTCACAGTAAAAGTTCTCTAATCTTCCCATACTAGGCACTGTCACAGTAAAAGTTCTCTAATCTTCCCATACTATGCACTGTCACAGTAAAAGTTCTCTAATCTTCCAATACTAGGCACTGTCACAGAAAAAGTTCTCTAATCTTCCCATACTAGGCACTATCACAGGAAAAGTTCTCTAATCTTCCCATCTTAGGCGCTGTCACAGTAAAAGTTCTCTAATCTTCCCATACTAGGCACTGTCACAGTAAAATTCTCTAATCTTTCCATACTAGGCACTGTCACAGTAAAAGTTCTCTAATCTTCCCATCTTAGGCGCTGTCACAGGAAAAGTTCTCTAATCTTCCCATCTTAGGCGCTGTCACAATGAAAAGTTCTCTAATCTTCCCATCTTAGGCGCTGTCACAGGAAAAGTTCTCTAATCTTCCCATCTTAGGCACTGTCACAGTAAAAGTTCTCTAATCTTCCCATCTTAGGCTCTTCCCATATTAGGCGCTGTCACAGTAAACGTTCTCTAATCTTCCCATCTTAGGCACTGTCACAGGAAAAGTTCTCTAATCTTCCCATCTTAGGCACTGTCACAGGAAAAGTTCTCTAATCTTCCCATCTTAGGCACTGTCACAGGAAAAGTTCTCTAATCTTTCCATCTTAGGCACTGTCACAGGAAAAGTTCTCTAATCTTCCCATCTTAGGCACTGTCACAGGAAAAGTTCTCTAATCTTCCCATCTTAGGCACTGTCACATGAAAAGTTCTCTAATCTTTCCATCTTAGGCACTGTCACAGGAAAAGTTCTCTAATCTTCCCATCTTAGGCACTGTCACAGGAAAAGTTCTCTAATCTTCCCATCTTAGGCACTGTCACAGTAAAAGTTCTCTAATCTTTCCATCGTACACATTGTCTTAAATGTTCTCTTTTCGTTTATACATGTTGTGTACACATTGTCACAGCTAAAAGTCTCTATTCTTACTTTTTTACAAATTGTCACAAAATCAAATTTCTATTCTTACCTTTGTACACATTGTCACAGCTAAAATTCTCTATTCTTATCATTGTGCACATTTTCACAGCTACAATTCTCTATTCTTATCTTTGTGCACATTTTCACAGCTGCAAATCTCTATTGATACTTTATACACAATATTACAGTTAAAATTCTCTATTCTTATATTTGTACACATGTAATAGTCACCGGCTAGGGCATCGGTGAATTAGGAGATCGTGGAAAGTGTACAAAGTATGGGAATAGAGCATGTGCCCATGAGGTGTTCAAGATGGTGCGATCTGGACATTTCTAAAAAGTGGTGACGTATTGTTTTAACGGTTGTGACGTGTTTGTGTAGCAGCTAGGAGACAAAGGAAATTAGAGTGGCAGAATTTGATTGGATGAGTAAAGGAGCTTGGGATTGCAACTAGGGGGAAATATAAAGTTTAGAAGGTACTCAACGGTCAGTGGAGAAGTCAGAGCAGACAGTCGAGCAGTTATAAAGTAGTCAGCGGTTGGCAGTCAGTCTCCCCTTAGTTAGTACATGATTAGCCTAGCTGAGAAAATTACAAATATTGTAGATTAGATTGAGAAGATCAGAGAATGGATGGAATAAACTAACTTCTATTTTGTGGAAGATCGTGTTGTTCATTCCGTTAAGTTGAAGTGCGATCTTAAGTGTGGTGACACTGGAACACACATTGTCACAGCTAAAATTCTCTATTCTTACCTTTGTACACATTGTCACAGCTAAAATTCTCTATTCTTACCTTTGTACACATTGTCACAGCTAAAAGTCTCTATTCTTATCATTGTACACATGGTCACAGCTAAAATTCTCTATTCTTACCTTTGTACACATTGTCACAGCTAAAAGTCTCTATTCTTATCATTGTACACATTGTCACAGCTAAAAGTCTCTATTCTTATTGTACACATTGTCACAGCTAAAAGTCTCTATTCTTATTGTACACATTGTCACAGCTAAAAGTCTATATTCTTATTGTACACATTGTCACAGCTAAAAGTCTCTATTCTTACCTTTGTACACATTGTCACAGCTAAAAGTCTCTATTCTTATTGTACATATTGTCACAGCTAAAATTCTCTCTTTTTACTCTCTCCCACTGCATCACTCTCACCTAACCCCTCCCTGTGCCTCTATTCCACTCTTTCATCCCACCTTTTCCTATCCTCCCTCCCCACTCTGTCAACAACAAAATCTACCCCACCCCTCTCCCCCAAATTGTTTCCCCTATATTAAACCCATGGACCCAAACAATAACCTGGTTGCTAGGAAACAATGCAATTCTTTTAAGAATAATTTCCACGTAGTTCCTTCCCTTTAATTTTAAAATTGAGAATAAAAACACTTGTACAGTTTGACGAACTGGAAGGGAAATATTTATTTTTTATGAAAAACATTTTCCTGGGCTGTTAAAATAATGTCCTGTCTATATAGACATGTGGATATTTGCAGAAAAGACATGGTAAGATAACTTTGTCAATACGATCAAATCATGTGGGAGTATTTCTATATTGTATGCATTATTTTAAATGTTATATTGCAAATATTGTTGTTTGCAAATATATGGGCCACTGAAGAATTACAACAGACAGTAAAATTTATACAGGAAAAGACATTGCCGATATAAGACAATATTTCAGACGAAGAAAAGACAGACATACGGATAGACGGATAGACAAACAGACAGATAGATAGACAGACAGACAGATAGATAGATAGATAGATAGATGGAAGGACAGACGGACGGATATAGATAGATAGATAGATAGACAGACAGACAGACAGACAGACAGACAGACAGACAGACAGACAGACAGACAGACAGACAGACAGACAGACAGACAGACAGACAGACAGACAGACAGACAGACAGACAGACAGACAGACAGATAGATAGATAGATAGATAGATAGATAGACAGATAGATAGACAGATATTAAATATGCGGCACTTTTTCTTTTTCAGTCGAGAACTCAGAGCATCTTAGAAACTATGCCTGTATGTTGGACATCATCTTGATCAGAATATGTTAGATACGTATATTAATGTTCTACACAAGTGTGTTAATCTCTATTTAAAAAAAAAAAAATAATGGTTATGGTTATGGTTAGTCGAAGCCCCCGTAACACTGCAAACGAAGTAAAATCCATAATTGCTCAACCGCCCGTGCCAGTGGAATCATTGGAATTAACATCTCATCTCCTTGAAGGATTCAAACAAAGAAAGGTAGCTGCAGTCCCCATCATAGCAGCTACAGCACACGTCGAAAGACATAATGTCAAGCGGCACTACAAATGAACGCAGTTGAACTGTCCTTCGTCATATGATATCATCATTCATCTTAAGCAATTAGAATATCAACACACGATCCGGATGAAATCACAGCTCACGGTGTTCACGGAGTATTAAACTCAGTAGCTCCGGCAGCAAGCCGGACTTGGAATATGAGGAAACTGCATCAATAAACACTTTTCAGACTGAGCCTCAATGGTCCCTGCCGCATATCCGCCCTATTGACCGGAAGTCCAAATTTGTTAAATGTTACAAAGCGAATGTAAAATTCCACAAATGGTGTTACATTGTAAGATACATCTTGCCAGCATATCTGTTTATCTTTAAAGTAAAATAATATGAGACAAATCGTGTAACTTTTTAATGTAAATTTTGAGAAAGAATTGAAGAAGTTGTTTAACTCAATTACAGGTGCCCCAACGATAGCCAACGGAACAAAATAATAATAATAGCAATAATAATAAGAAGAAGAGGAAGAAAAAGGAGAAAAGAATAAATTTCCTACTGACAGACTCTTTGGAACTTCTTTTTGAGTTATAGACTTATTTGCGGGTCATCATCATTGCACTCCGAACATGTCCATAGGTGCTCAGATCCCCTCCTCAGCAATTCCCTCAGTGTCCAGCGACTGACGACTCCAGTTCTATGTTGGTTAATAAGTCTTCTTACACGGCCACTAAGTTTCTCATTTCTGGCTGTGCCCATCTTAACTCCCATCTCTTTCACCCGAAGGAGTGACGTGAACTCATGGTTGTCGAAGTCCTGTGTCCTTACCACTTCCCGGAGGGCATTGATGATGTCAGCCCGATCCACTGGTTGACCGTCCTCAACAAGAGCACAGCTAGCCAACCTGTCCACTCTTTTATTTTCCCGTACTCCCGCATATCGAGGGGCAAAGACATAGGTGACCTTTAGACGTGGAACTTTCCATGTTCCAGCCAAATAATATTTATCAGTGAAAGTAAAGATGACCCTTGCTAGCGTGTTTGTGGAATTTTCTATTAGTGACATCATCAGCCATGAGCAGCGACTTATGTTTGGGTGATGTGCTCGGAATAACGCCAGGCCGAGTTTACTTCACAGAAAATCTCTGGTACCCATTTTTAGGGGCTGGGTGAACCTTGCACAGTTGTTTGTTTTCATCTCAAAGTAGCTTTTTAGTTCAAATCTTGGAAATTTTGCAGTGTTTATGGTGAAGATGTCACGGTCATCATCATTGGGTGCCGTATCCGCATCGAAGGTGTGCTACCACGGAGCGCCATTCCGCTCTGTCTCTTGCTTTGATAGTCCAGGTTTGTCATAGGATGATTTGTCCATCTTTTGCTGTTACTCGCCCAAGTTAGTCTTTGTCTAACTCTGCCTCTTTTACCTTGTTTTTTTTCATTCCAGTATTACCTTTAGTAGGCTGCTGTATGATATCAGTAGGCTCTAATATCAGTAACTAAATGATATGAGGTGTGATAAATAATTACACGAGAGGATTCGATTATATCTATAACTAGGTGTTGTGACATGTCGTTATCAATAACTAGGTGTTGTGACATGTCGTTATCAATAACTAGGTGTTGTGACATGTCGTTATCAATAACTAGGTGTTGTGACATGTCGTTATCAATAACTAGGTGTTGTGACATGTCGTTATCAATAACTAGGTGTTGTGACATGTCGTTATCAATAACTGTAAATATGTTCTAATATATTGATATCAGCAACTAGATGTTACGAGTTATCATGATTTATAACTATGTGTGAAGAAATTTCGTCATACAAACATACGAAACAACATAAGTATGATAAGCATTCAGTCATCGACGCAAGTTTGGGCTGTTAGTCTGAGTGCTGACTCAACATCATGACACTGTTATATCAGATATTCCACAAACGTGGATAGACAACATCTGACAGTCGGAAATTGATGATTTGATTGCATCAACATCCTACTGCAGTGCTTGCTGGTGCTGATCAAATTTGATTAAAATCTGGCTGTGTTTTAAAGGTCAAGAGATTGTTATTTATACAAATCGATCGTATGGTCTTCCCCGGCTATGACACTCTAAGCAAATCTCATTTTTGAGCTGGTGTGTTCAGTAATGATGTGTGGCGTCGATTATTTCAATCAGGAAAACATTGTGGGACGTCAGATTGTTGACAAATAAGTGGAAGTAGATCAGTTTGTTGGCGTGAGATAATATGGTATCAATGTAAATCTTATATGTGAACGTGTTCTGGTCTGATGTAATGTCACGATGTGCTCAGACACGCAGATTAAACATATTTGATCTTGTTGCGAAGAACACTACCTAGTGCACGATGCAATAAACACATACTAGTGTAAGGTGCAATAAACACATACTAGTGTAAGGTGCACTAAACACATACTAGTGTAAGGTGCAATAAACACATACTAGTGTAAGGTGCAATAAACACATACTAGTGTAAGGTGCAATAAACACATACTAATGTAAGGTGCAATAAACAAATACTAGTATATGGTGCAATAAACACATACTAGTGTAAGGTTAAAAAAACACATACTAGTGTAAGGTGCAAAAAACAAATACTAGTGTATGATGCAATAAACACATACTAGTGTAAGGTGCAAAAAACACATACTAGTGTAAGGTGCAAAAAACAAATACTAGTATATGATGCAATAAACACATACTAGTGTAAGGTGCAAAAAACACATACTAGTGTAAGGTGCAAAAAACAAATACTAGTGTATGATGCAATAAACAAATACTAGTGTAAGGTGCAATAAACAAATACTAGTGTATGATGCAATAAACAAATACTAGTGTAAGGTGCAATAAACAAATACTAGTGTAAGGTGCAATAAAAACATATTAGTGTAAGGTGCAATAAACAAATACTAGTATATGGTGCAATAAACACATACTAGTGTATGATGTAATAAACACATACTAGTGTAAGGTGCAATAAACACATACTAGTGTAAGGTGCAATAAACAAATACTAGTATATGGTGCAATAAACACATACTAGTGTATGATGTAATAAACACATACTAGTGTAAGGTGCAATAAACACATACTAGTGTAAGGTGCAATAAACACATACTAGTATATGGTGCAATAAACACATACTAGTGTATGATGTAATAAACACATACTAGTGTAAGGTGCAATAAACACATACTAGTGTATGATGTAATAAACACATACTAGTGTAAGGTGCAATAAACACATACTACCGTAAAGTGCAACAAACACATACTAGTGTAAGGTGCAATAAACAAATACTAGTGTATAGTGCAATAAACATATACTAGTGTATAGTGCAATAAACATATAATAGTGTATAGTGCAATAAACATATACTAGTGTATGATGCAATAAACAGATACTACCGTAAAGTGCAACAAACACATACTAGTGTAAGGTGCAATAAACACATACTACCGTAAAGTGCAACAAACACATACTAGTGTAAGGTGCAATAAACAAATACTAGTGTATAGTGCAATAAACATATACTAGTGTATGATGCAATAAACAGATACTAGTGCACGATGCAATAAACACAAATACTAGTGTATGGTGCAATAAACACATACTAGTGTAAGGTTGTAAGGTGTAAAAAGACATACTGGTATAAGGTGCAATAAACACATACTAGTGTAAGGTGCAATAAACACAGACTAGTGTAAGGTGCAATAAACACATGCTAGTGTAAGGTGCAATAAACACATACTAGTGTAAGGTGTAATAAACACATACTGGTGTAAGGTGCAATAAACACATACTGGTGTAAGATGCAATAAACACATGCTAGTGTAAGGTGCAATATAATACATACTACTGCAAGGTGCAATATAACACATACTAGTGTAAGGTGCAATAAACACATACTAGTGTAAGGTGCAATATAACACATACTAGTGTATAGTGCAATAAACACATACTAGTGTAAGGTGCAATAAACACATGCTAAGGTATGGTGCAATAAACACATACTAGTGTAAGGTGCAATAAACACGTACTAGTGTATGGTGCAATAAACACATACTAGTGTATAGTGCAAAAAACACATACTAGTGTATGGTGCAATATAACACATACTAGTGTATGGTGGAATAAATACATACTAGTGTAAGGTGCAATATAACACATACTAGTGTAAGGTGTAATAAACACATGCTAGTTAATGGTGCAATAAACACATACTAGTGTAAAGTGCAATAAACACATACTAGTGTATGGTACAATAAACACATACTAGTGAATGGTGCAATAAACACATACTAGTGTATGATGCAATAAACACATACTGGTGTATCGGGCAATAAACACATACAAGTGTATGGTGCAATAAACACATACTAGTGTATGGTGCAATAAACACATAATAGTGTATCGTGCAATAAACACATGCTAGCGTATGGTGCAATAAACACATACTAGTGTATGGGGCAATAAACACATACAAGTGTATGGTGCAATAAACACATACTAGTGTAAGGTGCAATAAACACATGCTAGTGTATGGTGCAATAAACACATACTAGTGTATGGTGCAATAAACACATACTAGTGTATGGTGCAATAAACACATACTAGTGTATGGTGCAATAAACACATATGTATGGTGCAATAAACACATACTAGTGTATAGTGCAATAAACTCATACTACTGCAAGGTGCAAAAGACATACTGGTGTAAAGTTCAATAAACACATCATCATCATCAAGTACCGGGCCTAGTGGCGTAGGTGATCATGTCTCTCCACAACTTTTGATCTCGGCAGCTATTTATCATTTCTGTTTTTGAACTTCTGCCAAGCCATTCTCTTAAGCTGTCTGTTATTTTTTCTCTTTGCTTCCCTCTATCTCTTCGTTCCTCAATTTTTCCAGTTGTTACAATATATTCCAGCTGTTCTCTTCTCATTACATGGCCAAAAAATGATGATTGTCTCTTCCTAATATTGGAAATTAGCTCTCTTTTTGCTTTGACCTCTCTCAGAAGTAAAGATCAAATCACTAGAAACATCCGTTCACGTACATACCACATCTCTAGAGATATCTATATGTTCGATTAGAAATATTAACCAGGGTGTTAGACAAGGTTGTGTGCTGTCACCAGATTTGTTTAATATTTACAGTGAGATTGTTTTAAGATCCATAAGGGACATGCATGGAATAACAATTGGAGGTCATAATATAAATAATCTAAGGTATGCTGATGATACAGTATTAATCGCTAAGAGTGAACATGAGTTACAAGAAATGTTGGACATTATAGTGAAAGAAAGCAAAAATAAAGGACTCAGCCTTAATAGCAAAAAGACAGAGGTAATGGTAACAACAAAGAAAAAGACATCACCTCAGTGCAAAATAAAAACGAGTGGAACAATATTAAAACAGGTAAATGAATTTAAATATTTGGGAACTTTGTTAACCTCAGACGGCATATATACAAAATATGTGAGATGCAGAATAGCTCAGGCAAAAGCAGCTTTCCAAAAAATGAGGAAGATACTATGAAAATCATTTTTGACAATAGAAACAAGAAAAAGAGTTCTTAAATGTTATGTAGAGCCAGTCTTAACATATGGATGTGAATCATGGACAATAGGACAACAGACAAGAAAATCACTGGAGTCTGTAGAATGTAGTTTTACAGAAGAATGTTGAGAGTACCATGGA
Organism: Megaustenia siamemsis; assembly: GCA_032433765.1. Lineage (NCBI taxonomy): Eukaryota > Metazoa > Mollusca > Gastropoda > Stylommatophora > Ariophantidae > Megaustenia > Megaustenia siamemsis. Next base: position 8,045,381 of record JAVIAB010000124.1, read on the forward strand.
CAGCTAAGAAGAGTAATGAAAACGTTCTGAAAGAGGCCAAAGCAAAAAGAGAGCTAATTTCCAATGTTAGGAAGAGACAATCATCATTTTTTGGCCACGTAATGAGAAGAGAACAACTGGAATATATTGTAACAACTGGGAAAATTGAGGGACGAAGAGATAGAGGGAAGCAAAGAGAAAAAGTAACAGACAGCTAAAGAGAATGGCTTGGCAGAAGGTCAACAACAGAAATGATAAATAGCTGCCAAGATCGAAAATTGTGGAGAGACATGATCACCTACGCCAGTAGGCACGGTACTTGATGATGATGACAGACCAAATCTCTAGAGATATCAATTTGTTCACGTACAGACCAAATCTCTAGATTTCTATTTGTTCACTTACAGACCAAATCTCTAGATTTCTATTTGTTCACTTACAGACCAAATCTCTAGGTTTCTATTTGTTCACTTACAGACCAAATCTCTAGCGATATCTATTTGTTCAAGTACAGAGCAAATCTCTAGATTTCTATTTGTTCACTTAAAGACCAAATCTCTAGAGATATCTATTTCTTCACGTACAGAACATATCTCTAGATTTCTATTTCTTCACTTACAGACCAAATCTCCAGAGATATCTATTTGTTCAAGTACAGACCACTGCTCATCTATTTGTACCTCAAACTAATGCATTTACTTGTTTCGGTCTTTTTTTTATTCTTTAAGTTGTAGCTAGAGAAATCTGGCAGCTCACAACTGAGAGGTCATTGGTCAAACCTTTTAGTTGTCGACTTGTTTCCGTGTTAACATGGTCACGTGCACTTCCCTTTGATCTTTTGTACATGGGTCCCTAGATTTACCCAAATAATTCCTTCTATACCGGGTCCCTAGATTTATCCAAATAATTCCTTCTATACCGGGTCCCTAGATTTATCCAAATAATTCCCTATATACCGAGTCCCTAGATTCATCCAAATAATTCCTTCTATATCGGGTCCCTAGATTATCCAAATAATTCCTTAGATACCGGGTCCCTAGATTTATCCAAATAATTCCTTCTATACCGGGTCCCTAGATTTATCCAAATAATTCCTTCTATACCGGGTCCCTAGATTTATCCAAATAATTCCTTCTATACCGGGTCCCTAGATTTATCCAAATAATTCCTTCTATACCGGGTCCCTAGATTTATCCAAATAATTCCTTCGATACCGGGTCCCTAGATTTATCCAAATAATTCCTTCTATACCGGGTCCCTAGATTTATCCAAATAATTCCTTCTATGTCGGGTCCCTAGATTTATCCAAATAATTCCTTAGATACCGGGTCCCTAGATTTATCCAAATAATTCCTTATATACCGGGTCCCTAGGTTTATCCAAATAATTCCTTCTATGTCGGGTCCCTAGATTTATCCAAATAATTCCTTAGATACCGGGTCCCTAGATTTATCCAAATAATTCCTTATATACCGGGTCCCTAGATTTATCCAAATAATTCCTTCTATACCGGGTCCCTAGATTTATCCAAATACTTGCTTGTTTACGTGGTTTCCAAATGTACTCACTTACTCCCCTGAACGGTGAACATCCCGATAATTGCAGTGCTGCGGTAAAGCTGGTAACAGAGAGCAAGTGGTGGGCTGTAACGTACACTCCTACACTGCTTGGTGACAGCTTTACAAAAAAGGAACACAATAAAATACTGACGTTTCGGCCTACATAGGGCCTTCTTCAGAACACAAGGACATCACAAACGGACAACGGAATGAAGATAAACTACTACATGTTCTAGAATGAGCGGGAATAAGTAGATCAAAGATAAATAAAGGTGGACTAGAAAGTAAAATGAAATGAGAAGACAAAGCAAAGGGAAATGTACTATATTACAAGTAAATAATTCATTACAAAAAGAAGCACTTAGCCTGAAATTCCTCTCAGTGTCTATTTGTGTTGTCCCTATTTTCTGAAGAAGGCAGCATGTATGCCGAAACGTCATCATTTTGTTTTGTCCTTTATTGTAAAGCCGTTACCTTACATTATAGGAGTGTACGTTACAACCCACTACTTGCTCCATACTCCCTTGGATAATTAGTTCCCTGATTTTTCAAATTAATCCCTTTTATTGTTGGTTCCCTGATTTATCAAATTAATCCGTTTTATTTTGGGTTCCCTGATTTATCCAATGATTTCTCTGTACACCTGATTGATGAAATGTATTCATTAAATCCCTGTCTACAGGTTCCCTAGACTTACCCACTTACTCTCGGGCCTCATTGTATTTGTCTACTTAATGTGTTTGTCGTGTTTCACAGGTTAACGTGTTGTCGCCATGTCTTTTACCGAGCGAAAGACTTTGAATGCACTTATCGCTATTACGCAGTTCTTGACCTCGATCGATCCTCGCATCGCTCTGTGCAGGCTGAAATGTGCTCTCTCATCAATATCTTTGTTGCTGGAGTTTTAGCATTCCACGTTGTTGAGTTTGTTTCTAGCGCCATGTCTAACTTAACTAGTAGTGTACATAATTTACAGTTGATTGTGGCCTTGACAGTCACACCTGCTTCTGGTATCTTGAGTTACCTCAACATAATAAGGACAGAAGCTATGATAATATCAAAGAAAACAAATACACAAGAATGTTGAGTAGAATAACATTTTCAAAAACCTGAAACAAGTGCATATATTCAAATACATGGGATCAGTAATAAAATAAGATGGAAGATCGAGAACGAGATTAGAAGCAGAATAGGACAAGCAAAGACAGAATAGGACAAGCAAAGACAGAATAGGACAAGCAAAGACAGAATAGGACAAGCAAAGACAGAATAGGACAAGCAAAGACAGAATAGGACAAGCAAAGACAGAATAGGACAAGCAAAGACAGAATTCCATCGAATGAGAAGCATCCTATCTAACAAATCATTGTCAATTAATGTTAGAAAACGTGTCCTAAAGTGCTACATCGAAACTGTTCTACTATATGGAACAAGTTATGGACGATAAGCAAGACAACGATGAGAACATTAGAGGCAGTTGAGATGTGGTTTATCAGAAGAATGCTACGAATTCCATGGATAGCAAACATGACAAATGAAGAATGTTTAAAATGAGCTGGAGAAACCAGAGTAATGTCATCAAAATCATATGGAACAGGAGCCGCAATAGCTCAGTGGTTAGTAAACTGGACTACAAAGGACAAGAGGTAGCGTTCGATCCAACCGACGGCTTTCGGTTCACCCAGCCTTAATGGGTATCGGATTTTTTTTCTGGGAAAGTAAAGCGGCACGGGCGTAATACCGACCACATTACCCCAAAATCATATGCCGAAGGTCTGTAAAATGTATGGTCACTAACACCACTGAGATAATTACTGATTGACTCCTACTGACTGACTCCTATTGACTGACTCCTACTGACTTACTTCTACTGACTGACTCTTACTGACTGACTCCTGCTGACTGACTTCTACTGATTGACTCCTACTGACTAACTCTTACTGACTGACTTCTACTGACTTACTCCTACTGACTGACTCCTACCGACTGACTCCTACTGACTAACTCTTACTGACTGACTTCTACTGATTGACTCCTACTGACTAACTCTTACTGACGGACTTCTACTGACTGACTCCTACTGACTGACTCCTACTGACTGACTCCTACTGACTGACTCCTACCGACTGACTCCTACTGACTAACTCTTACTGACTGACTTTTGTCATGATGAGAAGTTTCTGCCTGGTCGCACTCACATCATAGACACCACAACTTATCAATATATGAAGTAATTAAGTGTATTGATGGTTCATGTAGCTTACTGACTACACACTTCTGATGTTTTGTGTTTATATATACAGACGCTTGTAATTGTTATACTGAAGTTAATGTTCGTTCATTAAAGCTTGCTCAGAATAAAATGATTGACATGACAGGATAAAATCACTAACGTAGAATTATGGGAAAATACCAGTTAAACACCAGTGGATAAAGAGATTCAACGAAGATGATATCGCTGGAAAGGACACGCACTGCGTAAGTCAACTGAGAATACTACACGACAGGCCGTTTTTGGAATCTCCATGAGAAGAGACAAAGAGGAAGAAAAAAATATTCTTGAAGAAGACATGGAATGATCTTAAGAGAATGGAAGAAGAAGAAACAAAACGACTTGGAAAGTGTTTGTTGAAGACCTATGCTCCACAGGGATCTGAAAGTGTTTGTTGAAGACCTATGCTCCACAGGGAGCTGAAAGTGTTTTTTGAAGACCTATGCTCTACAGGGATCTGAAAGTGTTTGTTGAAGACCTATGCTCTACAGGGATCTGAAAGTGTTTGTTGAAGACCTATGCTCCACAGGGAGCTGAAAGTGTTTGTTGAAGACCTATGCTCCACAGGGATCTAAAAGTGTTTGTTGAAGACCTATGCTCCACAGGGAGCTGAAAGTGTTTGTTGAAGACCTATGCTCCACAGGGAGCTGAAAGTGTTTGTTGAAGACCTATGCTCCACAGGGAGCTGAAAGTGTTTGTTGAAGACCTATGCTCCACAGGGAGCTGAAAGTGTTTGTTGAAGACCTATGCTCTACAGGGAGCTGAAAGTGTTTGTTGAAGACCTATGCTCCACAGGGAGCTGAAAGGTAGAAGAAGAATGATTGTTTGTAGTTAGGATCACCGTCACTGCTCACTAACAAATCCATCACTGCTCCGATATCCCGATCTAGAAAATCCTGGTCCACATGCACGAACTCCGTAGCACTGCATGAGATCCACAGCGTGGGTAGATTAATTGTTCACAACAAAACAAGTCTTTATGACACACACATTCTTCCGCCGAGTTAATCAAATTCCTCCGCGTTATTTTATTGAAAGAAATGTGTCTAGACGGTCACTGTTATCTTTATTAAGACAATTACGCCAATACTAACCTTCATCAGAATGTGCCCTCGTTCCCGCTGTATGGTTATTTCGGTCACTCGTCAAACCTCAGCCTGGAATTACTCGGGTGAAGCTTTCACAGACCGGAATTGTTCGTGACACCTAAATTAGATCAAGTGGCTGTTCATTTCCTTTCGATATCTTATTATTTCTGGACGGTTCTTTTAATGTTGGAATGTTCATGTTCAACAAAAGTTGGCCAGATAATCAATAGAAGAACAAAGTTCTGCTACCGAGAGTGTGGCGAGGGCAGGGTAACAGAAACCATGACAACTAGTGATACTGACGTCGCCGTGTGAAGATACGCCCACAACACAAATAGGGACATCATCTTTATTTGTGAGAAGACACTTCCAAAGCTGAATGAAAAAAAAAAACATACCGTGTTAACGTTGGCAGCGTTTGGAAGTGCACGAGAGATTGTAATAATAATAGGTGTCATTGCTTGACAAAACTTTGAGCTATAGCGCGCCACATGCATTTGCTTGTAGTGGGAGTAGCGTCTGTTAAGAGTGTGCAGATCTATTCTGTAGAGCAAACAAGTCCCCAAATATTGCGTGGAAAAACTACGTCAAAGCAAGATCCAGCCTGGCGAAGACGATATGTGTCAGCCACGGAGCAGTTTTAGAGGAAAAATCGGAACACACATGAACATACAAGTATGAATGCTATGCGACCTACTCATCGTGTGTCATGATGTTGCTCCTACCCCTCCATGTACGAGTACCAACCATAGGACCAGCTCATCGCGTGTCATGATGTTGCTCCTACCCCTCCATGTACCAGTACCGACCATGGGACCAGCTCATCGTGTGTCATGATGTTGCTCCTACCCCCCCCCCCCTCATATACGAGTACCGACCATGGGACCAGCTCATCATGTGTTACGATGTTGCTCCTACCCCTCCATGTACGAGTACCTACCAAAGGACCAGCTCATCGCGTGTCATGATGTTGCTCCTACCCCTCCATGTACCAGTACCGACCATGGGACCAGCTCATCGTGTGTCATGATGTTGCTCCTACCCCCCCCCCCCCATATACGAGTACCGACCATGGGACCAGCTCATCATGTGTTATGATGTTGCTCCTACCCCTCCATATACGAGTACCGACCATGGGACCAGCTCATCATGTGTTATGATGTTGCTCCTACCCCTCCATATACGAGTACCGACCATGGGACCAGCTCTTCGTGTGTCATGATGTTGCTCCTACCCCTGCATCATTAATCGAGACAGAAAATCTCGCTCGCATGATCGAAAGACTTGAAGGTAACAGTAACAGAAGAAGAAGAATCTCTGATTACGTCACTTCCTGTTACATTTAGTATTTTTCTAAGTATCCTAATTATAGCTAAGATTCTCCTTCATGTTCTTCTGTCAGTATCCACGTTTGGCAATGCTAACATCGTATAGGAATAAAAACTGTTATAAAGTTCTCTTTCACATTGATTGCCGCTCAGTCATGACGCCTAGAGAGCACATGTTCACATTAATTGCCGCTCATTAAAAACACCGAGAGAGCACATGTTCACATTAATTGCCGCTCATTCATGACGCCTAGAGAGCACATGTTCACATTAATTGCCGCTCATTCATGACGCATAGAGAGCACATGTTCACATTAATTGCCCTTCATTAAAAACACCGAGAGAGCACATGTTCACATTAATTGCCGCTCATTCATGACGCCTAGAGAGCACATGTTCACATTAATTGCCGCTCATTAAAAACACCGAGAGAGCACATGTTCACATTAATTGCCGCTCATTCATGACGCATAGAGAGCACATGTTCACATTAATTGCCGCTCATTAAAGACGCCTAGAGAGCACATGTTCACATTAATTGCCCTTCATTAAAAACACCGAGAGAGCACATGTTCACATTAATTGCCGCTCATTAAAGACGCCTAGAGAGCACATGTTCACATTAATTGCCCTTCATTAAAAACACCGAGAGAGCACATGTTCACATTAATTGCCGCTCATTCATGACGCCTAGAGAGCACATGTTCACATTAATTGCCGCTCATTAAAAACACCGAGAGAGCACATGTTCACATTAATTGCCGCTCATTCATGACGCATAGAGAGCACATGTTCACATTGATTGCCGCTCATTAAAGACGCCTAGAGAGCACATGTTCACATTGATTGCCGCTCATTAAAGACGCCTAGAGAGCACATGTTCACATTAATTGCCGCTCATTAATGACGCCCAGAGAGCACATGTTCACATTAATTACCGCTCATTCATGACGCATAGAGAGAACATGTTCACATTAATTGCCGCTCATTAATGACGCCCAGATAGCACATGTTCACATTAATTGCCGCTCATTCATTACGCATTGAGAGAACATGTTCACATTAATTGCCGCTCATTAATTACGCCCAGAGAGCACATGTTCACATTAATTGCCGCTCATTAATTACGCATAGAGAGGACATGTTCACATTAATTGCCGCTCATTCAAGACGCAAAGAGAGAACATGTTCAGTTTTTCTGCAAACTAAATACGCTACACATCCAGGCCTACTTAATAGAGGACATACAAGAAGATAAAGCACTCGCACTAGTGGCCAGAAGGTTGGGAGTTCAGTCCTCAGTCGCGTGACGGCACTGTTTTATGGTTCATCCAGGATCTGAAAATGGGTACAGGAGTTCATAACAGTGGACAGATTGGAGGTGGTATGTAAAAATGACGTATTTCCTCCGCCATCTTAGATAGATTGACTATTCAGTCTTGCGCGAGATGTTTGGAAGGAGCCCAGAATTTAGCTCTGGAACCTCCCCATCGTGTTATGTTATGAATAATTAAACAATGTTCATCATTAATGCCTTGGATGCAGGCCTAATCTAACAAGTGGGGACCTGATAACCTTGTTAAATAGAGGATGTTGAAGGTAAGGCAGATGACACATCATCAGATAGATGGACAGATGGACGGACAGACTAGATAGAGAAACAGATGGACGGACAGACAGACAAGATAGAAAACCAGAAGGACGGACAGACAGACAGACTAGATAGAGAACCAGATGGACGGACAGACAGGCTTCATAGAGAAACAGATGGGCGGACAGACAGATAGACTAGATAAAGAAACAGATGGACGTACACACAGACGAGTTAGAGAACCAGACGTACGGACAGACAGACAGACAAGATAGAGAACCAGATGGACGGACAGACAGGCTAGATAGAGAAACAGATGGACGGACAGACAGGCGACATAGAGAAACAGATGGACGGACAGACAGACCAGATAGAGAAACAGATGGATGGACAGACTACATAAAGAACCAAATGGACGGAGAGACAGAACACATAGAAAAACAGATGGACGGACAGACAGACGAGACAGGGTCTAAGGCTATGATGGTACAGTAGTAGCTAGAGACTAGGGCTATCACGATACAGTAGTAGCTAAAGTCTAGGGCTATGATAGTACAGTCTTAACAAACGTCTAGGGCTATGATAGTGCAGTATTAGCAAAAGTCTAGGGCTATGATGGTATAGTAATATCTAGAGTCTAGGGCTATGATGGTATAGTAATATCTAGAATCTAGGGCTATGATGGTACAGTAGTAGCTAGATTCTAGGGCTATGATGGTGTAGTAATATCTAGAGTCTAGGGCTATGATGGTATTGTAATATCTAGAGTCCAGGGCTATGATGGTATAGTAATATCTAGAATCTAGGGCTATGATGGTATAGTAATATCTAGATCTGGGGCTATGATTGTACAGTAGTAGCTGGAATCTAGGGCTATGATAGTGTAGTAATATCTATAGTCTAGGGCTATGATGGTATAGTGATATCTAGAATCTAGGGCTATGGTGGTATAGTAATATCTAGAGTCTAGGGCTATGATGGTATAGTAATATCTAGATTCTACGGCTATGATGGTATAGTAGTAGCTAGATTGTAGGGCTATGATGGTATAGTAATATCTAGATTCTAGGGCTATGATGGTACAGTAGTAGCTAGATTCTAGGGCTATGATGGTATAGTAATATCTAGATTCTAGGGCTATGATGGTATAGCAGTAGCTAGAGTCTAGGGCTATGATGGTATAGTAGTAGCTAGAGTTTAGGTCTATGATGGTATAGTAGTAGCTAGAGTCTAGGGCTATGATGGTATAGTAGTAGCTAGAGTCTAGGGCTATGATGGTATAGTAGTAGCTAGAGTCTAGGGCTATGATGGTATAGTAGTAGCTAGAGTCTAGGGCTATGATGGTATTGCAGTAGCTGGAATCTAGGGCTATGATGGTATAGCAGTAGCTAGATTCTAGGGCTATGATGGTATAGTAGTAGCTAGATTCTAGGGCTATGATGGTATAGTAATATCTAGATTCTAGGGCTATGATGGTACAGTAGTAGCTAGAGTCTAGGGCTATGATGGTATAGCAGTAGCTAAAGTCTAGGGCTATGATGGTATAGTAGTAGCTAGAGTCTAGGGCTATGATGGTATAGTAGTAGCTAGAGTCTAGGGCTATGATGGTATAGTAGTAGCTAGAGTCTAGGGCTATGATGGTATAGTAGTAGCTAGAGTCTATGGTTATGATGGTATAGTAATATCTAGATTCTATGGTTATGACGGTATAGTAGCAGCTAGATTCTAGGGCAATGAATATATAGTAATATCTAGATTCTAGGGTTATGATGGTATAGTAGCAGCTAGATTCTAGGGCTATGATGGTATAGTAATGTCTAGATTCTAGGGCTATGATGGTATAGTAATATCTAGATTCTAGGGCAATGATGGTATAGTAATATCTAGATTCTAGGGCAATGATTATATAGTAATATCTAGATTCTAGGGCTATGATGGTATAGTAATATCTAGATTCTAGGGCAATGATTATATAGTAATATCTAGATTCTAGGGTTATGATGGTATAGTAATATCTAGATAGATTCTAGGGCTATGATGGTATAGCAGTAGCTAAAGTCTAGGGCAATGATTATATAGTAATATCTAGATTCTAGGGCTATGATGGTATAGTAATATCTAGATTCTAGGGTTATGATGGTACAGTATTATCTAGAGTCTAGGGCTATGATGGTGTAGTAGTATCTAGAGTCTAGGGCTATGATGGTATAGTAGTATCTAGAGTCTAGGGCTATGATGGTATAGTAATATCTAGAGTCTAGGGCTATGATGTTATAGTAGTATCTAGAGTCTAGGGCTATGATGGTATAGTAATATCTAGAGTCTAGGGCTATGATGGTATAGTAGTATCTAGAGTCTAGGGCTATGATGGTATAGTAGTATCTAGAGTCTAGGGCTATGATGGTATAGTAGTATCTAGAGTCTAGGGCTATGATGGTATAGTAATATCTAGAGTCTAGGGCTATGATGTTATAGTAGTATCTAGAGTCTAGGGCTATGATGGTATAGTAATATCTAGAGTCTAGGGCTATGATGGTATAGTAGTATCTAGAGTCTAGGGCTATGATGGTATAGTAGTATCTAGAGTCTAGGGCTATGATGGTATAGTAGTATCTAGAGTCTAGGGCTATGATGGTATAGTAGTATCTAGAGTCTAGGGCTATGATGGTATAGTAGTATCTAGAGTCTAGGGCTATGATGGTATAGTAATATCTAGAGTCTAGGGCTATGATGGTATAGTAATATCTAGAATCTAGGGCTATGATGGTACAGTAGTAGCTAGATTCTAGGGCTATGATGGTGTAGTAATATCTAGAGTCTAGGGCTATGATGGTATAGTAATATCTAGACTCTAGGGCTATGATGGTATAGTAATATCTAGAGTCTAGGGCTATGATTGTATAGTAATATCTAGAGTCCAGGGCTATGATGGTATAGTAATATCTAGAATCTAGGGCTATGATGGTATAGTAATATCTAGATCTGGGGCTATGATTGTACAGTAGTAGCTGGAATCTAGGGCTATGATAGTGTAGTAATATCTATAGTCTAGGGCTATGATGGTATAGTAATATCTAGAGTCTAGGGCTATGATGGTATAGTAATATCTAGAGTCCAGGGCTATGATGGTATAGTAATATCTAGAATCTAGGGCTATGATGGTATAGTAATATCTAGATCTGGGGCTATGATTGTACAGTAGTAGCTGGAATCTAGGGCTATGATAGTGTAGTAATATCTATAGTCTAGGGCTATGATGGTATAGTAATATCTAGAATCTAGGGCTATGATGGTATAGTAATATCTAGAATCTAGGGCTATGGTGGTATAGTAATATCTAGAGTCTAGGGCTATGATTGTATAGTATTATCTAGAATCTAGGGCTATGATGGTACAGTAGTAGCTGGAATCTAGGGCTATGGTGGTGGTGGCGAACTCGTCTGAACCAAGACTCAAATATTATGATTCGTAAAATCACAGGTCACGGTTTAGAAGTAATAATAAATATACGAAGTCAGTAGAGTCGATCAAAGGAATCACGACTAGAGGGACAAGAATGACTAGGACAGAAATGCTTAGACGGAAGGTTAAGTTGTAAGTTGCAGGCAGCAAGAAAACATGTTGTTTATGTTGATTTTTGTGCGGATCACTGCGTCCACAAGATTCAGCTGATTCAAGGGGAAAACAGGAGAATATGCTGGTTAGATTTTGCACAGATGAGCTTTAACGACCGTGAGATGTTCTGTGTGGGTAATGTATAACATGAACTACAATGTTATATCATCATTTTTATTGCAAAACTAACAGTTGTATACAAGTCATCAAAACTAACAGTTGTACACAAGTCATCAAAACTAACAGTTGTATACAAGTCATCAAAACTAACAGTTGTACACAAGTCATCAAAACTATCAGTTGTATACAAGTCACCAAAACTAACAGTTGTATACAAGTCACCAAAACTAACAGTTGTATACAAGTCACCAAAACCCACAAACGACCCGTTATCAAGAAGTGACCATTGTCTTGTAATTGTAGTTGGATGTTTGGCTCAATAAAATATTCCGGTGCTATCTCCAAATATCGATCTGTTTACACAAATTAATCATAAATTGCAGCTGAGATGATAAACATACAACGATTGTTTGGCATATTTTAATATGTTTACTTTCATTAAATGTTTTCTTGAAGTTTTGTTGAGTTGGTGCAAATCATGTAAACGGTTTAATATGGGCTCTAATCGTTTCAGAAGAAAAGCTCAGTAATAAACTGTAGGAATCGAGAAAACATATCAGGAATACAGTATGTATGTGTGACCTGTCGGCGGAAGTCCTACACATGTTTTAATTATGGTTTGATTGTTCCCTAATCGTCTCAGAGAAAAAAACAAAGTCTCAAATAAGCTGTGATGTCAGATAATAATGTTTCAATTGTCGGCTGAAGCCCTTCAAATGTTCTATTCTCCACTTCCGCTTTCTCAAATCCTTCAGTTATAATTTTCATGCAATAAATTGTCTGCGATATTTAATTTTCCATCTCCGAGACAATAAGAGAGGTGGAAGGATAGATAGGTTACGTAAAAAAGTCAATATTGCAATTAATAATCTTGTAATAAAAAGCCCAATCGATAAAAAGTTGGTCTTGATGAAAGTCGCCGATCTTGAGACAGAGAGGTTGTGAGTTCAAATCTCGGCTGCACCAAGTGGGATTTTTATTTGTGATTGCTCTCTGTGGCAACGAGCACTGGTCTCATCAGCGAGGCCCGGCTTGAAATGTCAATTACTCATCATCATCATCATCATCATCATCATCATCATCATCATCGAGTGCCATCTCAGAAACGAAGGTTGGCTACCATGGAACGCCATTCTGCTCTGTCTCTTGCTTTGATAATGCAGATTGTCATAGGCTGATTTTTCTATCTTTTGATGTTACTCGTCCATGTTACTCTTGGTCTGCCTCTGCCTCTATTACCTTGTATTTTCCCCTTCAAGATTACTTTTAGTAGGCTGTTGTCTCTTTTAACATGGCCCACGAATCTGATTTGCCTTGTTTGAATTGTGTTTAATAGTTCTCTTTTCATTTTTAGTTGTTTTAAGACTTCATCGTTTGTTTTCTTTTCTTTTCATCAAATTCTACCTATTCTTCTATATATCCACATTTGAAAGGCTTCAATTCTCTGTTCTGTTTTCTTGTCTAATGTCCATGTTTCTGCACCATATAGAAATGTTGAGAAGATGTAACAGTTTGTTATTCTTAGTTTTAGCCCTGGTTTTATTTGTTTTGATGTTTGTATTTTTTTCATGGCATTAAAATTATTTTTGCCATTTCTATTCTTTTGTTTATTTCAGTTTTCCTTTTTCAATTACAGGTTATAGTATGTCCAAGGTAGTTGTAGCTCTGAACTGTCTCCAGGTCTATTCCTTCAATTACTCATCAACGGGAAAAATATTCGTCAAAGCTGAGCGAACGCAAAAGAAAGCCCAATCTAAAAGATTAATGATATCCCATACTTGCTAATTTCACTTCCGGTTAACTATAATAACAAAGCCAAACATACAAACATAGTGACACCAGTCACAAACTAAGCACGTCACAAACCTAGTGACACCAGTCACAAACTAAGTACGTCACAAACCTAGTGACACCAGTCACAAACTAAGCACGTCACAAACCTAGTGACACCAGTCACAAACTAAGCACGTCACAAACCTAGTGACACCAGTCACAAACTAAGCACGTCACAAACCTAGTGACACCAGTCACAAGCTAAGCACGTCACAAACCTAGTGACACCAGTCACAAACTAAGCACGTCACAAACCTAGTGACACCAGTCACAAACTAAGCACGTCACAAACCTAGTGACACCAGTCACAAACTAAGCACGTCACAAACCTATTCGACCTGTCCCCAGACCTTAAGATTAGTCTCCGCGGGAACTGAACGTGGCTTTATGCGTGGGCGTGTGTGTTTCCCGTCCTAGCTTCAAGCATTTCCGGTTCCCTGGCCCCTTTCACGTCAGAGGCACTGCTTTTCTCGCTGTTATGTCGTGAAGCTTCGGCGCTGGTATCCTCGGGGAATCTGCTCGTGAACGTGTCCAGAATGTAACTAAGGACGCTACTTATTTGCCTCCAGACCACAGAGATCAACAAACGCCATCTTGACATGCAAATTTCAGAGGAAAAAAATCTAATCGCCCAAAATGTTCAACTTCGCCATAAAAATATCAGCTTTTTAATCTTGAAATTTAAATAAACATATAAGAAACGGTGTGAATATAATCACATAAAGTTGTTTGAAATCTGCGTAACTCTGCATCTGTCAGAGCCAGTGCTGATCCCTTAGCTCTGACCTTAGCTCACATCAGTGGCAGCGTGGCTCAGCTCTCAACAGAGTTAAGTTATACCGGTTGGCATAGGCGATCATGTCCTTCCACAATCTTCTATCCACAGTGCATCGTATCAGTTCTGTTGTTGACTGTTTTCCATGCCATGACACCAAGCTATCTAGTATTTTCTCTCTTTGTCGTCCGCGATTTCTCTTTCCTTTTATTTTGCCAGTTGTAACCAAGTATTCCAACTTTCCTCTTCTCATGATGTGTCCGAAAAATGTTGATTGTTTCGTTCTAATGTTTTCTTAGGAGTTGCCTTTTTGTGTTGGCCTCTTTGATAATTTCCTCATTGGTATTTCTCCCATTCGATGCCAATATTAAATATTTGTCCAGGATATCTCCCAAAACTAGTGTCTATCTTGTAAGTTAGCGTTGTCTACTCTCCATGTACATTCTGAACATTGTTTGGACACTGCATACATTAAAGCGTACTTGAAACGAGCGAGTTCTTTTAGAACTACTCCCTCTTTTAGAACTACTCCCTCTTTTAGAAGTGTTTCCTCTTTTAGAACTACCCTCTCTTTTAGAACTACTCCCTCTTTTAGAAGTGTTTCCTCTTTTAGAACTACCCTCTCTTTTAGAACTACTCCCTCTTTTAGAACTACTCCCTCTTTTAGAACTACCCTCTCTTTTAGAACTACTCCCTCTTTTAGAACTACTCCCTCTTTTAGAACTACCCTCTCTTTTAGAACTACTCCCTCTTTTAGAACTACCCTCTCTTTTAGAACTACTCCCTCTTTTAGAACTACTCCCTCTTTTAGAACTACCCTCTCTTTTAGAACTACTCCCTCTTTTAGAACTACTCCCTCTTTTAGAACTACCCTCTCTTTTAGAACTACTCCCTCTTTTAGAACTACTCCCTCTTTTAGAACTACCCTCTCTTTTAGAACTACTCCCTCTTTTAGAACTACTCCCTCTTTTAGAACTACTCCCTCTTTTAGAACTACCCTCTCTTTTAGAACTGTTTCCTCTTTTAGAAGTGTTTCCTCTTTTAGAACTACCCTCTCTTTTAGAACTACTCCCTCTTTTAGAAGTGTTTCCTCTTTTAGAACTACCCTCTCTTTTAGAACTACTCCCTCTTTTAGAACTACCCTCTCTTTTAGAAGTGTTTCCTCTTTTAGAACTACCCTCTCTTTTAGAACTACTCCCTCTTTTAGAACTACCCTCTCTTTTAGAAGTGTTTCCTCTTTTAGAACTACCCTCTCTTTTAGAACTACTCCCTCTTTTAGAACTACCCTCTCTTTTAGAAGTGTTTCCTCTTTTAGAACTACCCTCTCTTTTAGAACTACCCTCTCTTTTAGAACTACCCTCTCTTTTAGAACTACTCCCTCTTTTAGAACTACCCTCTCTTTTAGAACTACCCTCTCTTTTAGAACTACTCCCTCTTTTAGAACTACCCTCTCTTTTAGAACTACCCTCTCTTTTAGAACTACCCTCTCTTTTAGAACTACTCCCTCTTTTAGAACTACCCTCTCTTTTAGAACTACCCTCTCTTTTAGAACTACCCTCTCTTTTAGAACTACCCTCTCTTTTAGAACTACCCTCTCTTTTAGAACTACTCCCTCTTTTAGAACTACCCTCTCTTTTAGAACTACCCTCTCTTTTAGAACTACCCTCTCTTTTAGAACTACTCCCTCTTTTAGAACTACTCCCTCTTTTAGAACTACCCTCTCTTTTAGAACTACTCCCTCTTTTAGAACTACCCTCTCTTTTAGAACTACTCCCTCTTTTAGAACTACCCTCTCTTTTAGAACTACTCCCTCTTTTAGAACTACCCTCTCTTTTAGAACTACCCTCTCTTTTAGAACTACCCTCTCTTTTAGAACTACTCCCTCTTTTAGAACTACCCTCTCTTTTAGAACTGTTTCCTCTTTTAGAACTACTCCCTCTTTTAGAACTATTCCCTCTTTTACAACTACTCCCTCTTTTAGAACTGTTTCCTCTTCTAGAACTACTCCCTCTTTTAGAACTGTTTCCTCTTTTAGAACTACTCCCTCTTTTAGAACTATTCCCTCTTTTACAACTACTCCCTCTTTTAGAACTGTTTCCTCTTTTAGAACTACTCCCTCTTTTAGAACTATTCCCTCTTTTACAACTATTCCCTCTTTTACAACTACTCCCTCTTTTAGAACTGTTTCCTCTTCTAGAACTACTCCCTCTTTTAGAACTATTCCCTCTTTTACAACTATTCCCTCTTTTACAACTACTCCCTCTTTTAGAACTATTCCCTCTTTTACAACTACTCCCTCTTTAAGAAAATCTTCCTGACTCTTTTGTCTATGGAATTCTCCATATTTTTCTGTAAAATCAAATGTTTTATGACCTCCAGCAATCTACTTGTCTGTTTGTTCAACTGTCCTGGATTCACATCCATAAGTCAAAACTGACTCCAAATAACTCTGAAGAATTATTTTTCTTAATTCCAGTGACCATATCCATGCGCCGTGGATGCGCGGGCCAATAACAGCTCATCAAAAGTGATGTATCCGTTGTGTTCCTCTAAGTAAGCAACATGCATCCCGTCATGTGTGTCGGTAAAGACAACAGCGAGCTTGAAAGAGCAATAATGGAAGGTACGGTTTTTTGGGGACACATCAGGGGCAGACCAAGAAGAAGGTGGTTTCAAGACATCAAAGAGACCTTGAACTTGACAATAGAAAAAATGGAAGATATAGCTAGAGAGAGGCAGAGATCCTCTCAGACAGGCAATGGTGAATGCAACGTTTAAAAAAAAAACAGAACATGCGATCAAAAGATGACTGTGTCGTTAGCTACAGGACTGACGCCGTAAATAAATGACATTGATGATTCCATACCGGTACCAAGTAAGATATTAGCAGTGCCAAGGAAATGTGATGTAGCGGACTTCGCCTACAAAGTTTCCTGAAATGATGAGGCAGCCAAGTTGGCAAAACAAGGTGGTCAATTGTCTGAGGAGGAAGGGGGGTGGGGGGGGGAATAGAAAGCCCGGTTTAGCAATAATACATGAAGCCTACCACCAGCGAATAAAAAGTCAGGTTTAACAATAATACTTGAAGCCTACCACCAGCGAATAGAAAGTCAGGTTTAACAATAATACATGAAGCCTACCACCAGCGAATAGAAAGCCAGGTTTAGCAATAATACATGAAGCCTACCACCAGCGAATAGAAAGCCAGGTTTAGTAATAATACACGAAGCCTACCACCAGCGAATAGAAAGCCAGGTTTAGCAATAATACATCAAGCCTACCACCAGCGAATAGAAAGTCAGGTTTAGCAATAAAACATGAAGCCTACCACCAGCGAATAGAAAGTCAGGTTTACCAATAATACATGAAGCCTACCACCAGCGAATAGAAAGCCATGTTTAGCAATAATAAATGAAGCCTACCAACAGCGAATAGAAAGTCAGGCTTAACAATAAAACATGAAGCCTACCACCAGCGAATGGAAAGCCAGGTTTAAAATAATACATGAAGCCTACCACCAGCGAATAGAAAGCCAGGTTTAGCAATAATATATGAAGCCTACCACCAGCGAATAGAAAGCCAGGTTTAGCAATAATACATGAAGCCTACCAACAGCGAAAAGAAAGCCAGGTTTAACAATAATACATGAAGCCTACCACCAGCGAATAGAAAGCCAAGTTTAGCAATAATACATGTAGCCTACCATCAGCGAATAGAAAGTCAGGTTTAACAATAAAACATGAAGCCTACCATCAGCGAATAGAAAGCCAGGTTTTGCAATAATACATGAAGCCTACCACCAGCGAATAGAAAGTCAGTTTTAACAATAAAACAAGAAGCCTACCACCAGCGAATAGAAAGCAAGGTTTAACAATAATACATGAAGCCTACCACCAGCGAATAGAAAGCAAGGTTTAACAATAAAACATGAAGCCTACCATCAGCGAATAGAAAGCCAGGTTTAGCAATAATACATGAAGCCATACGTGGCTAGCTCCACACTTGGTTAGGACAATACGTGGCTAGCTTCACACTTGGTTAGGACAATACGTGGCTAGCTCCACACTTGGTTAGGACAATACGTGGCTAGCTCAACACTTGGTTAGGACAATACGTGGCTAGCTCAACACTTGGTTAGGACAATACCTGGCTAGCTCAACACTTGGTTAGGACAATACGTGGCTAGCTCAACACTTGGTTAGGACAATACCTGGCTAGCTCAACACTTGATTAGGACAATACGTGGCTAGCTCAACACTTGGTTAGGACAATACGTGGCTAGCTCAACACTTGGTTAGGACAATACGTGTCTAGCTCAACACTTGGTTAGGACAATTCGTGGCTAGCTCAACACTTGGTTAGGACAATACGTGGCTAGCTCCACACGTGGCTGGCTCAACACTTGGATAGGACAATACGTGGCTAGCTCCACACGTGGCTGGCTCAACACTTGGATAGGACAATACGTGGCTAGCACCACACGTGGCTGGCTCAACACTTGGATAGGACAATACGTGGCTAGCTCCACACGTGGCTGGCTCAACACTTGGATAGGACAATACGTGGCTAGCTCCACACGTGGCTGGCTCAACACTTGGATAGGACAATACGTGGCTAGCTCCACACGTGGCTGGCTCAACACTTGGATAGGACAATACGTGGCTAGCTCCACACGTGGCTGGCTCAACACTTGGATAGGACAATACGTGGCTAGCTCCACACGTGGCTGGCTCAACACTTGGATAGGACAATACGTGGCTAGCTCCACACGTGGCTGGCTCAACACTTGGATAGGACAATACGTGGCTAGCTCCACACGTGGCTGGCTCAACACTTGGATAGGACAATACGTGGCTAGCTCCACACGTGGCTGGCTCAACACTTGGATAGGACAATACGTGGCTAGCTCCACACGTGGCTGGCTCAACACTTGGATAGGACAATACGTGGCTAGCTCCACACGTGGCTGGCTCAACACTTGGATAGGACAATACGTGGCTAGCTCCACACGTGGCTGGCTCAACACTTGGATAGGACAATACGTGGCTAGCTCCACACGTGGCTGGCTCAACACTTGGATAGGACAATACGTGGCTAGCTCCACACGTGGCTGGCTCAACACTTCACTGAGCTAATTAAGATCAGCTTCGAAAATGTCGCCAGAGGAAGGGCAACTTTCTGTATCTAACAATATCATCTTTCTGTGTCCAACCAATATCATCTTTCTGTGTCCAACCAATATCATCTTTCTGTTTCCAACCAATATCATCTTTCTGTTTCCAACCAATATTATCTTTTTGTGTCCAACCAATATCATCTTTTTGTGTCCAACCAATATCATCTTTCTGTTTCCAACCAATATTATCTTTTTGTGTCCAACCAATATCATCTTTCTGTTTCCAACCAATATTATCTTTTTGTGTCCAACCAATATCATCTTTCTGTTTCCAACCAATATTATCTTTTTGTGTCCAACCAATATCATCTTTTTGTGTCCAACCAATATCATCTTTCTGTTTCCAACCAATATCATCTTTCTGTTTCCAACCAATATCATCTTTCTGTGTCCAACCAACATCATCTTTCTGTTTCCAACCAATATTATCTTTTTGTGTCCAACCAATATCATCTTTCTGTGTCCAACCAATATCATCTTTCTGTTTCCAACCAATATCATCTTTCTGTGTCCAACCAACATCATCTTTCTGTTTCCAACCAATATCATCTTTCTGTGTCCAACCAATGTTATCTTTTTGTGTCCAACCAATATCATCTTTCTGTTTCCAACCAATATCATCTTTCTGTGTCCAACCAATATTATCTTTTTGTGTCCAACCAATATCATCTTTCTGTGTCCAACCAATATCATCTTTCTATGTCCAACCAATATTATCTTTTTGTGTCCGACCAACATTATCTTTCTGTGTGCAACCAATATCATTTTTCTGTGTGCAACTAATATAATCGTTCATGTGTGTCACTGGCTCATTTTCGAATTGCTACACACTATCACTTAAACTCGTTATAACTGAACACAGTGTCACCTACAAAATGCTCCGTGTGAAAAACGCAAACATTAAAATTTGCTTTTGTTCAAAATCACATCACTCTAACTCGCCATAACTCAAAACTCGCCATCACTCATATTCGCCTTCATTCTAATGGTAGTGTCTTGTTCTCAAGAAACCAGAAATTATAACCAGACAACAAATACGCGACTTGTAAAGCCTAAACATCGAGCCTAAAAATATTGATTTGGCGAATTTGTTGAGAGTCAAACATGATGGTTTTATTGAAGATTCTAGCGACAGAAGGGACAAGGTCATGCGTGCCGTCCAGCCGCTTCCAACTCCAGTCCTGACAGTTGTGTCACCACATATAAGGACATCAAACAAACACATTTTTTATTTCATATTTTGTGTGGATTGTTTGAGAACTCGGTGTTCCAGTATCATTTTGTATGTGTGGTTCCAACTATCAAATTGTATCATCTGTTGAATTAAATGTGAGTTTGTTGTTTGTTGTTTGTTGTTTGTGTTCACAAACTATACATCTCCAGCCAAGTCTCGGGGGGCTGACTTTTGTGTGAATATCACATTTTTCCTATTTTTCACATCGGCAGCCGTGTGCTCAGATGTCCCCCGTTCCCCCCCCCCCCCCCCCGCCATACAGGCAGATATTCTTTCACTTCAACGGTACTCTCATATTTTTTATCGTCAAGAGCTTTAACATTTTGGGGAGATTTTTTCCTATTATTTTTGCCTGGACAGCGGTCATATTTTGGCCTACTGTTTTCGATTTGGCTTTTTAACGCGTGCAGAGTGCACACGGAGCCTCCTGTTTTCCGCTTTTATCCTAGAGCGCTAGACATCGGATCTCACTGTCCAGAGAGCGCTAGACATCGGATCTCACTGTCCAGAGAGCGCTAGACATCGGATCTCACTGTCCAGAGAGCGCTAGACATCGGATCTCACTGTCCAGAGAGCGCTAGACATCGGATCTCACTGTCCAGAGAGCGCTAGACATCGGATCTCACTGTCCAGAGAGCGCTAGACATCGGATCTCACTGTCCAGAGAGCGCTAGACATCGGATCTCACTGCCCGGAGACCAGGGGAGGGGAAAGTCACGAAGACACCACGGATTTTATTTTTTTTTCATTCCACCACCTGTGGTGAGAATCAATTCTTCTGCAATAAAAGCTGCGAGAACACCAGACTCAAGGGCCGATCAACAAAATGATGGATTGATGAAATGTTAGAAACACTAGGAAACAAACCAGCAGGGAAGGGCAACAGAAAAGTAGAAGATCGCTAATTATATCTCCCCTCGACGCTGAAATGGCAAACAACCAGATGGCTAATTTGACAACCAGATGGCCACGTTTGTTTAAATTTGCTCTCGTACATCATCCATGATTTCTGCCTGATTAAATGCCATTTTCAAATGAACTTCTGCACGATCCATTGTCATTTGGGTAGTCTCTAATAATAAAGAATTGGATTTTGGATTCTTTCGGGAAAAAATACAATTTTGGCAGCTTTCAGTGTCAAATTCCAATAGTGCAAAAAGTGAATGTGGTTTGTGTACTTTCATCGTTAACAACCTCTGCTTGATGAAGTGAAGAACGATAACTCGTGAATGAGAACTACCTCGAAGGGACGTAACTATCACAACTTAAGACTTAACGCAGAAATATTTAAGTCCGGGTCAGTGTGTGCTTCGCATACGTTGCTTATTTGGCCGTGTGTTCTAGCGCAGGTTTCTCGTGGCAAGACTCTATGTCGAAGAGTACGGGTTGGTTTCTGCTTCGGGTTCCTGTCTATTGTTCTTTGTTTTTTTTTCTGTTGTTGATTACCTGTGAGTTTGTTCGAGTATTGTAAATAAACCTCTTGCACTCAAATGATTCGCTGATCTGTCGTTTCGGAATGTTTCCCTCAATAATTACACTCATCATCTCAAACAAGGGCAACGAGTCAAATACTTGAGCACAATAATTATACTCATCATCTGAAACAAGGGCAACGAGTCAAATACTTGAGCACAATAATTACACTCATCATCTGAAACAAGGGCAATGAGTCAAATACTTGAGCACAATAATTACACTCATCATCTGAAACAAGGGCAACGAGTCAAATACTTGAGCACAATAATTACACTCATCATCTGAAACAAGGCAATGAGTCAAATACTTGAGCACAATAATTACACTCATCATCTGAAACAAGGGCAACGAGTCAAATACTTGAGCACAATAATTATACTCATCATCTGAAACAAGGGCAACGCGTCAAATACTTGAGCACAATAATTACACTCATCATCTGAAACAAGGGCAACGCGTCAAATATTTGAGCACAATAATAACATCTGATGGAAGATGCACCGCAGAATCGCTCAGGCCAAAACAACATTTCATAAATGGAAAAACGTCCTATGCAAGAAGTCCATGTCAATAGAAGTGAGAAAG
Source organism: Megaustenia siamemsis (assembly GCA_032433765.1). NCBI lineage: Eukaryota > Metazoa > Mollusca > Gastropoda > Stylommatophora > Ariophantidae > Megaustenia > Megaustenia siamemsis. The sequence goes on from JAVIAB010000124.1 coordinate 8,068,012, forward strand.
AGAGTTCATCGGTGCTATATAGAACCAACTATGACCAATGGAAGAGAATCGTGGACAGTAGACAAGCAAATGAAAAGACGATTAGAGGCCACAGAGATGGGATTTCTCAGAAGAATGTTGAAAGTTCACTGGACAGCTAAAAAGACCAATGAGGAAGTTCTCAAAGAGGCCAACACAAAAAGGGAGCTCCTAAAAAACATCAGAAAGAAACAATCAACATTTTTGTTAAGTGATGTGATCACCACGAGCTAATAAAACCGCCCTGTCTCACTGTTTAATATGACAGGTGCAGTCCTAGTTTATGGATATACATTATTTCAGACATTTGTGACGTCCCCTTGTGTAACATTGCACTTTATTCGGTGCTTCTCTAATCTGTCATTATGATATCTCTAATTGTAGAGAAAAGGGAGACAACACGGGGATAAAGTTCAGTGTTCCTAACGCAAACATAACATAAATTGTGTTAGTGATGAACGGAGATGGACATTGATGGACATTGATGGACATTGATGTACATAGACGGACATTGACGGACATTGATGGACATTGATCGGCATAGACGGACATTGATGGACATAGACGGACATTGATGGACATAGACGGACATTGTTGGACATAGACGGACATTGATGGACATAGACGGACATTGATGGACATAGATGGACATTGATGGACATTGATGGGCATAGACTGACATTGATGGACATTGATGGGCACAGACGGACATTGATGGACATAGATGGGCATAGACGGACATTGATGGACATAGATGGACATTGATGGACATTGATGGGCACAGACGGACATTGATGAACATAGATGGGCATAGACGGACATTGATGGACATAGATGGACATTGATGGACATTGATGGGCACAGACGGACATTGATGGACATAGATGGACATTGTTGGACTTAGATGGACATAGATGGACATAGATGGACATAGACGGACATTGATGGACATTGATGGACATAGATGGACATTGATGGACATAGACAGACATTGATGGACATAGATGGACATTGTTGGACATAGATGGACATAGATGGACATTGATGGACATAGATGAACATAGATGGACATTGATGGACATTGATGGACATAGACGGACATAGATGGACATAGATGGACATTGATGGACATTGATGGGCATAGACAGACATTGATGGACATAGAGGGACATTGATGGGCATAGACGGACATTGATGGACATAGATGGACATAGATGGACATAGATGAACATAGATGGACATTGATGGACATAGATGGACATAGATTGACATAGATGTACATAGATGGACATTGATGGACATAGATTGACATTGATGGACATAGATGGACATAGATTGACATTGATGGACATTGATGGACATAGATGGACATAGATGGACATAGATGGACATAGATGAACATAGATGGACATAGATGAACATAGATGGACATTGATGAACATAGATGGACGTAGTTGAACATTGATGGACATAGATGGACATAGATGGACATAGATGGACATTGATGGACATAGATGAACATTGATGGACATTGATGGGCATAGACGGACATTGATGGACATTGATGGACATAGACGGACATTGATGGACATTGATGGACATAGACGGACATAGATAGACATAGATGGGCATAGATGGACATTGATGGACATAGATGGACATAGATGGACATAGATGAACATAGATGGACATAGATGGACATTGATGAACATAGATGGGCATAGACGGACATTGATGGACATAGATGGACATAGATGGACATAGATGGACATAGATGGACATTGATGAACATCGATGGGCATAGACGGACATTGATGGACATAGATGGACATAGATGGACATAGCTGAACATAGATGGACATTGATAGACATAGATGAACATAGATGAACATAGATGGGCATAGACGGACATTGATAGACATAGATGGACATAGATGGACATAGATGGGCATAGACGGACATTGATGGACATAGATGGACATAGATGAACATAGATGAACATAGATGGACATAGATGAACATAGATGAACATAGATGGACATAGATGGGCATAGACGGACATAGATGAACATAGATGAACATAGATGGACATAGATGGACATAGATGGGCATTGATGAACATAGATGGGCATAGATGGGCATAGATGGACATAGATGAACATAGATGGACATAGATGAACATAGATGGACATTGATGAACATAGATGGACATAGATGAACATAGATGGACGTAGTTGAACATAGATGGACATAGATGAACATAGATGGACATAGATGAACATAGATGGACATAGATGAACATAGATGGACATAGATGAACATAGATGAACATAGATGGACATAGATGAACATAGATGAACATAGATGGACATAGATGGGCATAGACGGACATAGATGAACATAGATGAACATAGATGGACATAGACGGGCATAGACGGACATAGATGAACATAGATGGACATAGATGGACATAGATGAACATAGATGAACATAGATGGACATAGATGGGCATAGACGGACATTGATGGACATAGATGAACAAAGATGAACATAGATGGACATAGATGGACATAGATGAACATAGATGGACATTGATGAACATAGATGGGCATAGACGGACATTGATGGACATAGATGGACATAGATGGACATAGATGAACATAGATGGACATTGATAGACATAGATGAACATAGATGAACATAGATGGGCATAGACGGACATTGATGGACATAGATGGACATAGATGGACATAGACGGACATTGATGGAAATAGATGGACATAGATGGACATAGATGGGCATTGATGAACATAGATGGACATAGACGGACATAGATGAACATAGATGGACATAGATGAACATAGATGGATATTGATGAACATAGATGGATGTAGATGAACATAGATGGACGTAGTTGAACATAGATGGACATAGATGAACATAGATGGACATAGATGAACATAGATGGACATAGATGAACATAGATGGACATAGATGAACATAGATGGACATTGATGAACATTGATGGACATAGATGAACATAGATGGACATTGATGAACATTGATGGACATAGATGAACATAGATGAACATAGATGGACATAGATGAACATAGATGGACATAGATGAACATAGATGAACATAGATGAATATAGATGGACATAGATGAGCATTGATGGACATAGATGGACATAGATGGGCATAGACGGACATAGATGAACATTGATGGACATAGATGAACATAGATGGACATAGATGAACATAGATGAACATAGATGGACATAGATGGGCATAGACGGACATAGATGGGCATAGACGGACATAGATGGACATAGATGGACATAGATGGACATAGATGGACATAGATGAACATAGATGAACATAGATGGACATAGACGGGCATAGACGGACATAGATGGACATAGATGAACATAGATGAACATAGATGAACATTGATGGACATAGATGAACATAGATGGACATAGATGAACATAGATGGACATAGATGGGCATAGATGAACATTGATGGACATAGATGAACATAGATGGACATTGATGAACATAGATGAACATAGATGAACATAGATGGACATTGATGAACATAGATGGACATAGATGAACATTGATGAACATAGATGGACATTGATGAACATAGATGGACATTGATGAACATAGATGAACATAGATGAACATAGATGGACATTGATGAACATAGAAGGACATTGATGAACATAGATGAACATAGATGAACATAGATGGACATTGATGAACATAGATGAACATAGATGGACATTGATGAACATAGATTGACATTGATGAACATAGATGGACATTGATGAACATAGATGAACATAGATGAACATAGATGAACATAGATGGACATTGATGAACATAGATGGACATTGATGAACATAGATGGACATTGATGAACATAGATGAACATAGATGAACATAGATGGACATTGATGAACATAGATGAACATTGATGAACATAGATGAACATAGATGGACATAGATGAACATAGATGGACATAGATGAACATAGATGGACATTGATGAACATTGATGAACATAGATGGGCATAGATGAACATAGATGGACATAGATGAACATAGATGGACATAGATGAACATAGATGGACATTGATGAACATTGATGAACATAGATGGACATAGATGAACATAGATGGACATTGATGAACATTGATGAACATAGATGGACATTGATGAACATAGATGGACATTGATGAACATAGATGAACATAGATGAACATAGATGAACATAGATGGACATAGATGAACATAGATGGACATAGATGAACATAGATGGACATAGATGAACATAGATGGACATAGATGAACATATATGGACATTGATGAACATAGATGGACATAGATGAACATAGATGAACATAGATGGACATAGATGAACATAGATGGACATAGATGAACATAGATGGACATAGATGAACATAGTTGGACATAGATGAACATAGATGAACATAGATGGACATTGATTGACATTGATGGACATAGACGGACATTGATGGACATAGATGGACATAGACGGACATTGATGGACATAGATGGACATAGACGGACATTGATGGACATAGATGGACATAGATGGGCATTGATGGACATAGATGGACATAGACGGACATTGATGGACATAGATGGACATAGACGGATATTGATGGACATAGATGGACATAGACGGACATTGATGGACATAGATGGACATAGATGAACATAGATGAACAGACTAACAAGGTGATTATGTTTAGTATTTTGAGAACCTTTACAATCGCAACACTACAAGAACACAAAATGGCCCACAGAGATACCCTACATGACAAGCTATGGGGAACTGGGCATGATCTCAAACAGCACCGCCTTGTTCGTGACCTAAGCTGGTCTAAACTGATTGCAGTAGCCGATCGCTGAAGAGGAAGAAGAACCATTGCAGTTTTGTAGTGACGCCTACTAAGGATAGATACTTGTAATTTATGTCACTAAACTAGGAGATTACCAAATGATAAACTTAATCTCCAATCCACCACAATAGACGGCTAAACCATCTATCTTCTACGACCACGATTCCAAGCTACTAAATTCTCGGGGAGGGTGGTGTAAAGGCATAAAGGTGCATCAAGATGCACAGAGATGTAAAGCTGCTGTAAAGCTGATTATAAAATTCAATGGTATGGTCACAGCTTTACGTAGGTGAGAAACACACACAAATTCCACGTGCATTATCTTATTGGGAATCAACTAATTTACATGTTTGAAGGGTATAGCAAAGTCTGGGATCTTGTACTCACCTCCACATATTTTTAGAACCGTTCCCTTTTACTATATTTCACACCTGTGTCCGCCCTTGTCAGTCGACCATATAAATGTCAGTGCAGTCGGTGCCTGACCAAGCTCCGGACCACAGAGAAGTGACTTATTTCCCTGTCTTGAGAATCTAGTATATTATCGCTATGTAGTTAGATTTATATGTCTATCCATATATATTTTTGTGTTGTGAGTTCCAGCTGAAGGCCTTCTTGGCCGAAACGTCGTTCTACCTTTGTTTTGTTTCTCACCTACGTAAAGCTATTACAATACCACTATTTTCTTTACTTTAATTTGTCATTATTTAATCCTTTGCCTCGTTTTCCTCTCTAAATTTGTCGGTTTGCTGCTCATTTTTGCCATTTCGCCCCACAGCGCCAAGCTATAGGTCTACCTGACACCCCCGTGGCGCTGACTGAGATCAACCTAGAGGAACTCATTCCACGCTACGCCCCGCCCATCAAGCCCACGGGTAAACTCAAGCTACAGCTACTATGGTCCACAGACCACACAAGCCTAACTGTTATCGTTATAGAGGTAAGCACATTATTGTTTCCAATTGCTTGTTAATGCTTCAACTATTCCTGCTTTCCTTCTTGTGCCGAGTTGCATTGTTGGATACACCGAAACACCAAACTTCAGTAAGTGCCACTGAGTCTTAGAGGATGTGACATCACGGCATGTTCTGCAAGATGTGTCTTCTGTGTGCAGTTTTGATAGAGAGAATGTGACCCAAACCAATAGACACTGTCTAATCAAAGTGAAATGCTCGGGAAAAAAAGCAGTATATCTGGAATTCTAGTCTGGTTGAGTGAAGATCAGAGACGAAAGATACCAGACTTCTTCAGTGAATGTGGATTTCCAATTTGAGTGATGATCACAGAAGGAAAATATCAGATTTCTTCAGAGAATCTACAGCTCCGATTTGAGTGATGATCACAGAAGGAAAATATCAGATTTCATCAATGAATCTACAGCTCCGATTTGGGTGATTGCAATAGAAAAGTTACAATTGAGCATGGATTTCTTCCTGTGTTCCTTCAATTAGCGGGAAGACGTGACTTCATATTAACAAAATGTATCATCTCAATGTTGAAATACGTTTTCTTCTTCACGATTTATTTATCTTCATGATTTAGTGTTCTTAATGGTACATTGTTTTCGTTGATTTATTATTCTTGATGATTTATTGTTCTTGATGATTTATTGTTCTTGATGATTTATTGTTCTTGATGATTTATTGTTCTTGATGATTTATTGTTCTTCATGATTTATTGTTCTTCATGATTTATTGTTCTTGATGATTTATTGTTCTTCATGATTTATTGTTCTTGATGATTTATTGTTCTTCATGATTTATTGTTCTTCATGATTTATTGTTCTTCATGATTTATTGTTCTTGATGATTTATTGCTAATATTTAGAGCTCGAATTTTTATGATGTCATATTGTTTCCTGACTTCTATTTTTGAAATCCAAGTTAATCCCAACTTGTTTCATGATTTTCTGCAAACTCTGACGCTGTTTTTATTGCTCATGTAAATGCACATTTGGATTATAATTTAGGTTTAGGTCATACTTTGACCAAATTGGGGTCATAAATGCATATTTTTGGTAATATTTGTCGTCATTTTAGGTACAGTAACATTTTCATTTAGATAATCCTTTATTAAGCTGAAAGAAAATGGCTTTGTAATTTTATAGCTAGAAAACGCGTCAACTTGCCTGAATAAATACTAGGTGTCTATAACTCAGTCAATGTGTCTATAACTCAGACAACGTGTCTATAACTCAGACAACGTGTCTATAACTCAGACAACATGTCTATAACTCAGACAACGTGTCTATAACTCAGACAACGTGTCTATAACTCAGACAACGTGTCTATAACTCAGACAACGTGTCTATAACTCAGACAACGTGTCTATAACTCAGACAACGTGTCTATAACTCAGACAACATGTCTATAACTCAGACAACGTGTCTATAACTCAGACAACGTGTCTATAACTCAGACAACGTGTCTATAACTCAGACAACGTGTCTATAACTCAGACAACGTGTCTATAACTCAGACAACGTGTCTATAACTCAGACAACGTGTCTATAACTCAGACAACGTGTCTATAACTCAGACAACGTGTCTATAACTCAGACAACGTGTCTATAACTCAGACAACGTGTCTATAACTCAGACAACGTGTCTATAACTCAGACAACGTGTCTATAACTCAGACAACGTGTCTATAACTCAGACAACGTGTCTATAACTCAGACAACGTGTCTATAACTCAGACAACGTGTCTATAACTCAGACAACGTGTCTATAACTCAGACAACGTGTCTATAACTCAGACAACGTGTCTATAACTCAGACAACGTGTCTATAACTCAGACAACGTGTCTATAACTCAGACAACGTGTCTATAACTCAGACAACGTGTCTATAACTCAGACAACGTGTCTATAACTCAGACAACGTGTCTATAACTCAGACAACGTGTCTATAACTCAGACAACGTGTCTATAACTCAGACAACGTGTCTATAACTCAGACAACGTGTCTATAACTCAGACAACGTGTCTATATTATTCATACCACGTGTCTATAACTCATACAACGTGTCTATAACTCATACAACATGTCTATAACTCAGACAACGTGTCTATAACTCAGACAACGTGTCTATAACTCAGACAACGTGTCTATAACTCAGACAACGTGTCTATAACTAAGACAACGTGTCTATAACTCATACAACGTGTCTATAACTCAGACAACGTGTCTATAACTCAGACAACGTGTCTATAACTCAGACAACGTGTCTATAACTCAGTCAATGTGTCTATAACTCAGACAACGTGTCTATATTATTCATACCACGTGTCTATAACTCATACAACGTGTCTATAACTCATACAACATGTCTATAACTCAGACAACGTGTCTATAACTCAGACAATGTGTCTATAACTCATACAACGTGTCTATAACTCAGACAACGTGTCTATAACTCATGCAACGTGTCTATAACTTATACAACGTGTCTATAAGTCATACAACGTGCATATAACTCAGAAAATCTGCCTATAACTCAGGCAACGTGTCTATAACTCAGACTCAGACCTAGTGTTTCCAATATTCCATCAATCCATCTTTTGCTCCTCTGTTTTCCTCCGCTTCTGCTATGTTTCCTAGTGTTTCTATTATTCCATCAATCCATAATTTTTCGTGGTCGGTCCGTGTGGTTTGTGTTCTCGCAAAGTTTGTTGAAAGCTCGTTGTGTTGTTTTGAATTTCTGCTTTGTCACATGGCCAAACTATTTCACGTGTTACTTCTTTAAATATTCTACACCGGTAATTATTTGTAGCTTTCCTCTCAGTTCTTCATGTCTGATCCTACTTGTCATGTTGTTTCCTGTCATGCGTCTACCACATTTCATCTCGGTAGTGGTTAATTTTCTTAGTGTTCTTAAAGTGATCTTTTCTGGTCTCCCAAGATGACGGTGTGTTTTTATTGTTAGCAATGAGGGCTCAAAAATCTGAAATATCGGCCAGAAAAGTGCAAGATATAGAGCCGCCCATGCCAGACTAAATCCTTTTGAGAAAGGTAAGAACATTGAACTGGTTCTACAAGCATGCTGATGCGCGCCGTAGTTATATCAGTTTTTATATACGCTTACGAAACATTGTAGAAACGTGGTTTTACAAAAGAATGTTGAGAATATCATGGACAGCTAAGAAGAGCAATGAAAACGTTCTGAAAGAGGCCAACTCACAAAGAGAGCTAATTTCCAATATTAGGAAGAAACAATCATCATTTTTGGGCCACGTAACTGCTCGTCATTGCTATAATACCCAGCGTCATACAACTGCCCATCATTGCTATAATACCCAGCGTCATACAACTGCCCATCATTGCTATAATACCCAGCGTCATACAACTGCTCGTTATTGTGAAGGTGCCACTACCTTCAGGAAAAGTTCTGCCACTGGAACGTGCAATAAAAATTCTCCATGATGACTCACAACAGCGTCAGTGTATATCACAGCGTCAGTGTATATCAGGCGTCAATTTATATCACAGCGTCAGTGTATATCACAGCATCAGTGTATATCACAGCGTCAGTGTATATCACAGCATCAGTGTATATCACAGCGTCAGTGTATATCACAGCGTCAGTGTATATCACAGCGTCAGTGTATATCACAGCGTCAGTGTATATCACAGCGTCAGTGTTATCGAAATGTTCGCAGTTTATAGCATCAGCCACAATCAGGTTCTGTGCCCCCTCTCGAATGTGGAGATAAGTACAAGTAGCAAATATACAAAATATGAAATAAATGTAGGGCCGCGAGTTTGACTGCAGAGAACATCTAAAATAAACAACAAAGTGGTATGGAGCAGCTAAACTAATAGAAAGACAAGACAAACTACAACGTTTCGGCACAAGCTGTCATCAGGTAGAACAAACAAATTTTACAATTAAACACAGCAATCTAAGCAAGAAAACACAAAACAGATATACAAATGGCGGCAAAAGACGGTTGTCAGGATTTACGTAGAGTGTGGTTAAAAGATAAATAGACAATATGGCAGGTAGGATTTAATTAGACCAAAAGGAACGAAACAGTGACAGTTTGGAAAAACGAAATGTGATCCATAGGGAGCGAAAAAAAACGAGTAGAAAAGGAAAAGAGAGAGTGGATAAGGGTGGCACGGGGAGAGAAGCAAGACAGGTAATAACTATAACGCAGGGAGGAATAGAGATATGATGCTGGAAGGAAAGAGAGATCAACGATTAAAGAAAAGAGTGAAAAGAGTTTAATCCTCTGGGTTGGAGAGTGCCCATACGGGCTAATGAAGCAATGTTGCAATAACAGAACAAGACATACAGATTCAGAGACATATTCTACCCTTGATTAAAATTAGACTTTCCCCATACACGTTGGACGCTGTCTTCTGTCAGACCTATCCATGATGTGCTCCTCCTCTGTTCCCTTATCTTCCGTCAGCTTCCCTATAAAGCGGATGTACCTCATCAGCGCTTATCTTCCTGTGTGCCAGCGCTTTCAAGGTAATGAGTCGGCCCTCAATTGTCGTCAGGTTTTGTGTTGATTATTAAGTTGTGAACGCTTCAGTGTCGCCATTAACAAATTTGTTTCGTTACATCAGTTCTGTGGGTTGTGATATGTCGTCACGTCAGTGTTGTGAGTTGTTGTGGTATGTTGTCACGTTAGTGTTATGAGCTGTATATATCGTCACGTCAATTCTCTGAGTTGTAATATGTCATCACGTCAGTTCTGTGAGGTGTGATATGTCGTCACGTCAGTGTTGTGAGTTGTTGTGATATGTTGTCACGTCAGTGTTATGAGCTGTATATGTCATCACTTCAAAGTTATGAGTTCTATATCGTCAGGTCCGTGTTATGTGTCGTCCTATATCGTTAGGTCCATGTTATGTGTCGTCCTATATCGTCAGGTCCGTGTTATGTGTCGTCCTATATCGTCAGGTCCGTGTTATGTGTCGTCCTATATCGTTAGGTTCATGTTATGTGTCGTCCTATATCGTCAGGTCCGTGTTATGTGTCGTCCTATATCGTTAGGTCCATGTTATGTGTCGTCCTATATCGTTAGGTCCATGTTATGTGTCGTCCTATATCGTCAGGTCCGTGTTATGTGTCGTCCTATATCGTTAGGTCCATGTTATGTGTCGTTCTATATCGTTAGGTCCATGTTATGTGTCGTCCTATATCGTTAGGTCCATGTTATGTGTTGTCCTATATCGTCAGGTCCGTGTTATGTGTCGTCCTATATCGTTAGGTCCATGTTATGTGTCGTCCTATATCGTTAGGTCCATGTTATGTGTCGTCCTATATCGTTAGGTCCATGTTATGTGTCGTCCTATATCGTTAGGTCCATGTTATGTGTCGTCCTATATCGTTAGGTCCATGTTATGTGTCGTCCTATATCGTTAGGTCCATGTTATGTGTCGTCCTATAGCATTAGGAAGCCATATGAACCGCACACCACAAAACAAACAAAATGTTTTTATTTTTATTATTCCTCTGGCCTTTAAATATCTGATTATTTTGCCCGGAATTCCGCGTCTTAAGGCAGACATTAAGTAACGGACATTTCTGTACATGACGTACCAGTGACGTTTTGTGAGAAAGCTTTGGAATATTAACATGGGAGTTCCCTTCCCAATCCTCTCGCTACACTGTAAACCAGATTATTGGAAAGGTCGTCAAACATGTATTAAGAAGATAACAAACAGATCAATCTAACAAGACCCGTTTAAGACAGAAATAGACAAGAAGACATGAGACGATAATAAGTTAGCTGAAAGGTCTTGTCGCTGTTATCAAAGCGAACGCATCGCGTCTAAAGGAAGCACGCCACGAGCAAGCAACACAGGAAAAACAAACAAATAAACGTCGAGATCCCGGGCCCAAACATCTTAAGGGCTATCATGCTCATTAGTTGCCTCTCTTAACAAGCGATAGAATGACGAGGTCGATGAAGGGCTAATTATGGCTGGGCTAAGACGTTGGATCTGTTTACATGAAAAACGAAGATCTGTCAACAAATGAGCCCAACCCATATGCGTGTAGTCGCGTTATGTGGACAGGCCCAGGCCACTAAGAGCCATCTTTCTGATGACGTTTACACCAACTAGTTTTGTTCTCCGTATTTTATTGCATGTTCGTCACGGTAAATGGAGGCACATTTATTTGTTCTGAAGCGGCGAGGGCATTGAATGAAGTGCCTGGGCAGATTTGGAATTTGAGATTAAGGGAGAAATAGAGGCAGAGAGGCATAATAGACAGGAGAAGATTAACTGAGAAAAATTGATGTAAACACAAAGATAGGAGAAGAAACAGAGCGAGAAAGAGAGAGAGAGAGAGAGAGAGAGAGAGAGAGAGAGAGTTGAGAGAATGAAGAAATGCAGAGGCAGAAAGAGAAGGTAAGGGTAGAACACGAAGGAGAGGCAAAAAAAGAAAGAATAAGAGGCAGTAAGAGAGAGTGGAGAAGAAGAAGAGAAGATGGAGAGGTAGAAAGAGAGCGAGAGGCATAAGATGTGAGCTACATAGAAAGAGAGAATATAAGCAGAACTAGAGAGGGAGAGGCAGAATGAAAGAGGAGAGAGACAGAACAATATGAGGAAGAAAGAAAGAAATAATGGGATAAAAGTGAAGGAGAGTTATAGAAAAATATAACGGTCGGTGTAATATGATTCGGTTAACACCCCCCCCTCCCCCCACTGCAATGTGTTGTTTGCATTAAGAAAGAAAGAGACCTCTTCAAGGTCAAGGACCCTAGACTCTAATCTTCTACTTAAGGCAGTCTTGACGATGTTATGTTCTATGTATTGAGGCCGTCATTTCCCTTTGTGTCGAATCAGTGTATTTATTTAGCTGGTGTGGTTGTATGGGAATGTAATTACCTGCCGACGCGAACTCATCATCTATTATGCGTTTATTTAAAATATCTAACCATTTAGCCTTGTCGGCTAACTCAGAATGAGAACTAACATTGCATACATCCTGTTATCTCTTGTGTACACTAACACGTTTCATACAATTATCAATGTGATGTCACAGCAAACATTCTGTAATCAGCAACAGAATCAAATAATTGACAACAAACAGCGGCTAAATAGAAATGTGAACTAAGAGTTGACAGTGCCGGTCGCTGTGCTGTAAAATCGTATTTGTGAACTTAATTAACAGAGCCTTGTATGAGAACATTAATTTGTCCAAAAAATTACAGGCAATGAGTTTGTGAGGAAATGATTAGGCTATAGCGAAGATGGAGGCAGGTCAGGGGAGATAATGGAGTTAGTCGCTAGTCTAGAAGCTGGAGTTGCTGCCGCTGTATTCTTGCTGGCTGGAAATAAGAACAGAACAGAACACACGTGATGGTATAGACCTGTGGTCACCACAGAACACACGTGATGGCATAGACAAGTGGTCACCACAGAACACACGTGATGGCATAGACCAGTGGTCACCACAGTGTTTCAGTCAACGGAGCCTAATGTTATATTGGCTGTGGAGGTGAAGAAACTAACATGTTATATTGGCTGTGGAGGTGAAAAAACTAACATGTTATATTGGTTGTGGAGGAGAAGAAACTAACACGTTATATTGGTTGTGGAGGTGAAGAAACTAACGTGTTATATTGGTTGTAGAGGTGAAGAAACTACCATGTTATATTGGTTGTGGAGGTGAAGAAACTAACATGTTATATTGGTTGTAGAGGTGAAGAAACTACCATGTTATATTGGTTGTAGAGGTGAAGAAACTACCATGTTATATTGGCTGTGGAGGTGAAGAAACTAACATGTTATATTGGCTGTGGAGGTGAAAAAACTAACATGTTATATTGGTTGTGGAGGAGAAGAAACTAACACGTTATATTGGTTGTGGAGGTGAAGAAACTAACGTGTTATATTGGTTGTGGAGGTGAAGAAACTAACATGTTATATTGGTTGTGGAGGTGAAGAAACAAGCGTGTTATATTGGCTGTGGAGTTGAAGAAACTAACATGTTATATTGTTTGTGGAGGTGAAGCAACTAACATGTTATATTGGTTGTGGAGGTGAAGAAACTAACATGTTATATTGGTTGTGGAGGTGAAGAAACTAACATGTTATATTGGCTGTGGAGGTGAAGAAACTAACATGTTATATTGGATGTGAAGGTGAAGAAACTAACGTGTTATATTGGTTGTGGAGGTGAAGAAACTAACATGTTATATTGGTTGTGGAGGTGAAGAAACAACGTGTTATATTGGCTGTGGAGTTGGAGAAACTAACATGTTATATTGGCTGTGGAGGTGAAGAAACTAACATGTTATATTGGATGTGGAGGTGAAGAAACTAACATGTTATATTGGCTGTGGAGGTGAAGAAACTAACATGTTATATTGGCTGTGGAGGTGAAGAAACTAACGTGTTATATTGGTTGTGGAGGTGAAGAAACTAACATGTTATATTGGCTGTTGAGGTGAAGAAACTAACATGTTATATTGGATGTGGAGGTGAAGAAACTAACATGTTATATTGGCTGTGGAGGTGAAGAAACTAACATGTTATACTGGCTGTGGAGGTGAAGAAACTAACATGTTATATTGGATGTGGAGGTGAGGAAACTAACGTGTTATATTGGTTGTGGAGGTGAAGAAACTAACATGTTATATTGGTTGTTGAGGTGAAGAAACAAACGTGTTATATTGGCTGTGGAGTTGGAGAAACTAACATGTTATATTGGTTGTGGAGGTGAAGAAACTAACATGTTATATTGGTTGTGGAGGTGAAGAAACTAACATGTTATATTGGCTGTGGAGGTGAAGAAACTAACATGTTATATTGGATGTGGAGGTGAAGAAACTAACGTGTTATATTGGTTTTGAAGGTGAAGAAACAAACGTGTTATATTGGCTGTGGAGGTGAAGAAACTGACATGTTATATTGTTTGTGAAGGTGAAAAAACTAACATGTTATATTGGTTGTGATGGTGAAGAAACTAACATGTTATATTGGTTGTGGAGGTGAAGAAACTAACATGTTATATTGGCTGTGGAGGTGAAGAAACTAACATGTTATATTGGTTGTGGAGGTGAAGAAACTAACATGTTATATTGGTTGTAGAGGTAAAGAATCTAACGTGTTATATTGGATGTGGAGGTGAAGAAACTAACATGTTATATTAGCTGTGGAGGTGAAGAAACTAACATGTTATATTGGTTGTAGAGGTGAAGAAACTAACGTGTTATATTGGCTGTGGAGGTGAAGAAACTAACATGTTATATTGGTTGTGGAAGTGAAGAAACTAACATGTTATATTGGTTGTGGAGGTGACGAAATTACGTGTTGGGTATAAATGAAATAGATCAGTGTCATTTTTGTAATTGAAATGTTTGTAAAATAACTGAATCAGATTGTGATATTTCTTATGCTGTAAACAAAGCCAATGGGAAGAACGTGCTTGTATCATCCTCATTAGATCTTCAAATCTGGGCACAAGTTTGGACATTGCTATTCTAATCTCTCTCTCATCGTCCACATGCGATCTGTAGTTGGTTTTGATGGCTGCCGATGCTGACAACCCGGTCCCACATAAGTTGGTAGTCACACAAGGAATTAAAACTCGTAGGGTCTTCTTGCCTACTTCTGGGTATTCTTATTTGACAAAGCTCCAATGACAAGAGGGAAAGAGAGATCTCGAGCGACATAGAGAACTAATTAATATTAGTTCTCTAGTTATTAGTTAGGAGAGCTTAACATTGTGGTAGAACAGTGGCGAAGTTGATGAGTTGTTCCGTGGGTAGAGGTTTGTTTGTGGGGAAACGTTACCTACGCCGGCATGGCACTTAATGATGATGATAATAATGTCCACGGAGACCCTAGCAGGCGCACGGTTTGTCCTGCACTGACAGATACTTCATATTGTTTGTTAGTGGCGACTCGTTTGTGATGAATATTACCTATGTGAATGATGGCAGCACAACGTCGGGCTGTTCTACTTTCATGATATAAAATAATGGCAGTAAATGTCAGAGACATCTTGGGTAGGGCGTGCTCGTCAAGGAATAATCTATTTCCGGCCACGTGATCGAAAGACAAGGAAGCCGTTAGACTTTATTAGGTTTGGATAATGTCAGGCTTCCAATCAGTTTTGCATTTGTTCTTGAATGTTCCTAAACAGTTGTAGCCATTGTTAGTCGCTTATGTTGTCTCGATGACGTCACTAGAACACATGCTGTAAACGTCTCCTGGTTTACTGTAGCTCTGTCAATGTAACGTCATCCGTCTTGCGTTGACAGACGTGAATCAGACATCTAGAACGTCACTAACTGAAGGAGGTCAGCAGCCATACTTAATGCTCTGCTAATTGGAATGCCGGTCAATATGGTGGATTGCCGACATGAACTGATAAAGGCTGTGTCTGAAAGGTGTTCCTTTTTGAAGTTTCCTCATATTCCAAGTCCGGTTTGCTGCAGGAGCTACTGAGTTAAGTGCTCTGTGCACACCGTGAGCTGTGCGTTTCAACCGTTTTGATCGTGTTACGATATTCCGATTCCTTAGGTTGAATGGTGATATCGTGTGACGGGGAACAGATAGCTGTGATCACTTTCTGTGCGGTTTTGCCTTATGTGTTTTTGGCACGTGCTGAGACTGCTATGATGTTGGACTGCAGCTACCTTCCTTTGTTTGGGAGATGAAATATTAACTCGGATGATTCCACTGGCACGGACGGTTGAGTAATTATGGATTTTAATTCGTTTGCAGTGATACCGGGGCCTTCCATAACCATAACCATTACCATAACCTAATGCTGACACGCTCCAAAATCCTGGTTCTTGTTACTCCATCACAACCAAATACATCACGTATCTGTTATTGACAAGCCCATCAATCAAGAATCCAGTCTCAAAACTAGAAATCACGTGAGACATCAATAGATCGCTGCACCCAATCTCCATCTTCCTGTTCATGATGATAGGCTACTTGTATGAAAACCATCGTTAACTACAGCGCGGACGTCCCTTGCGGCGATCACTAGAGGTATAGAGACGTCGATGTGCTGAGGGAAATGTCCAAGCTATTGTTCTCAGCGACAAGTCGTTATTAATGCGCGAAGCGTTGGAATTTATTTTTGCTAAAACTGTTTAATATCGATTGGTTCCTGAAATGTAGAAGAAAATAGTGCAAGTCCAAGATGGCGTCAATTTGTTGAACCAGATGGAAGAGATTGGGACAAGTTGGGGGGGGGGGTGTGTAAACAGGTCTGAAATGGGGTGGGTGTCAAAAGGGGATGACAATAACATGGAGAGTGTATAGCGCGTGAAATTATTTCAGCGCACAAAAATATAAAGGGAATTTGCTGAGAATATTTGCCACGATTATGGGAATGCAACACAGAAAGAAAATATCCAAGGAAAAGTAAATCAGATTTTAGGATGAAGTAGAGAAAGACAAACAAGAAAGCTGATGTTCTAGCCATTCTCTTGGTAGATAGCGCGGTCTCGCACACGCTTTGTCTACACGATTTCGTTTTAAATCATTGACGACTGGCTGCGTTCCTCGTAGCTCTACCGACCACTCCCAACAATATCTACCCAACATTATTTACTTCAAAATATCTACCCAACAATATCTACTCAACAATATCAACCCAACATCATCTACCCAACAATATCTGCCCATTAACAAATGTGAGTCTGGAGCGCGGGTCAAACTAATGAGAGCTGTATTTCATGCTAGAGGGCATGTCTTGTAAACAAACAGAAATCATCAAAAGATATCACACACACGCTCACACATACGCTCACACACACGCTCACACACACGCTCACACATACGCTCACACATACGCTCACACACACGCTCACACACACGCTCACACATTACAATTCGGGTTCAAGTGACCATTGAAAGTTTATAAAAAAAGAGGCAGAAAATGCGATGACTAACACAATAACAATAATCATCATATTTGATATCTCTGCTGCTCTCGTGATAATTGTTGAGAGAATTGAGTTTACGAGAACGTCATTGGGAGATCGGACCAGCGGAAAGCGAAGGAAACTAATAGATGAATGACGTCATAGAGATGTTCGTATAAACAAGATCAAACAATATAGATTATGAGGGCAATCTCGACGTCTGCCATTTGAAGATTGGACTTTGAACACAACTAATGGCAGTTTGTGAAACACGTGGGATAAGATGGCTGCCTATGTGGTTATCTTGTGAGTCAACTTAAGCTTCAAACACGCGATCAATCTGCATGAGATCACGTGCGGTGTCTGACATCAATCGGTGGGTGTAACCAATCTCCTTTAGGTTGTTTGGTCGCTTATCTTGACGAGTGACCATAGCAAGCAAATACCTGGCAATTGAGGTCAGGTTATTGCCTTCACAGATGAAGACCATGATGTTTTGTGGCCGTCCACAATTAAATAAAAATAAACTGCAGTGTTAGAAACATGGTCGCTTCTGCTAATACTACATTAAGCAACTGATAACCGAAATGGCAACTGAGAGAACATGATATCAACGTGATATCAACACAATATTTGACATATTTAACATTTAGAGCAAATAAAAACCTATTAAAGTCGTAATCAGTTTACCAGAAAAGACAAGAAAAAGATAAAGTGGGATATTGTTAGTGTAAGGCGGAGTGACATTGTGTCAATTTGACCGTTAAGGAGGTAGTCAGGAGAACTGTCCTGAAGTGACCTTGTGTTAATTTGACCGTTACGGTAGCCAAGAGGACTGTCCTGAAGTGACCTCGATAACGACCGTGTGTAGCTGTGACAGGCCTAGCAAGACGACAGGGGATAAGTATCGCTACATAAAGTAAACTGGGATACAAATTGATTGATAAAGAACATCATGGCAACGACAATGTATGCAAGCTACAAGCAAAAAAAAAAAACAATGAAATCTGAAATAAAACACTGAAGATCTTAGAAATGAGGCTGAAGAAACGATAGAAACATATTCCAGACTCCCACATGAAGTCAGCTGCCAGGTTAAGTGTGTTGATCGCCCCCACAGACAGAACATCACAATTAGAGTCTGCCAGATCCACTCTGATTGAACACCCGTTAAAACGTTGCACTGTGTTCTGCGCCAGTGGCCCAGTGCATCCGATTTCTGCCAGCATTTTATTCAGGTTAGCTTGCCTTAGCCTTTGATTGTCGCCAATCTTCCTGCAAGGCATCAGATGATCTTTTCTGTAGGGGGATTCCGCCCTTAGATGGTCGGCCCTCCCAGGTTTACGAGCACCATCTGCCCAAGTCACTAGAGGTGACTAACACAGACATGCACACACACAGATATGAGATGTGACTAACACAGACATGCACACAGCGATACGAGGCATGACTAACACTGACACACATCAACATATATGACACATGACTAACATGTACATGCACATAAAGATATGAGATATGACTGACATGGACATGCACACACACAAATATGACACATGCCTAACATAGACATGCACACAAAGATATGACCAACATAGACATGCACACACAAAGATATGAGATGTGACTAATATAGCCATGCACACACTCAAGTGAGGTGAAAGGTTCACGAATTTACTTGCTCAAGAGGAAGACAAAGAACATGGGATGTGCATTTATAAATCCAGGACTGAAAGCTGAATTTACAAGCTGCAATCAAAAAGAAGCTGAGCTATAAAATGAGTTATAGTTAGGTTATTCGAAAGCCTGAGTATAGCTGCAAACGAATGAAAATCCATAATTGCTCAACCAGTGGAATCATCCAAACTAACATCTCATCGAATATCCAAACAAAGAAGGCAGCTGCAGTCCCATCATAGCAAACAAAGCACACGTCAACAGAGATAAGGCGTATCAGCACCGAAAGTGAAAGCAGCTGAACTGTCCTTCGTCATATGATATCATCTTTCATCGTAAGCAATCTGAATATAGAATCACCATCCGAATGAAAAGCACAGCTCACGGTGTGCACAGAGCAGATAACTCAGTAGCTCCACTAGCAAGCCGGACTTGGAAAATGAGGAAACTGCAACTAGGAACACTTTTCAGACAGTGCCTGAACGGTTTCTGCCGCCTAACCGCCATATTGACTGAAAGCTCCAGTCATGAGTACGCTACGCGCGAAACAAGTGAACTGTGTACAAAATGTTTCGACGAGCGAGACAGAGATAGTGGACAAAAGCGACGTATGTAATGGGAGATGGGAACACAAGGTTGGGACCCATTGAGAGACGGTCTCCCTCTGTCAACAAGGCCGTAAGAACGAATTCAAAATAGAGAATAACAATACCACACCGTTGTTTCACTGCCATGATACCTCATGTACACATGGAAATATAACTTTATGTGTGTACAAATTGATTTAGCTGGAATAGATTCCAGTCAGGCTATGACAGCCTGCATCATCAAAGCAAAAGAATGGACGGAATGGCGCTCCATGGCAGTCAACCGACGATGTGGAGATAGAAGTCAGCCTATGACAACGTGCTCCATCAAGCAAGAGACTGAACGGAATGGCGCTCCATGGTAGTCAACCGACGATGTGGAGACGGCCCTCAATGAAGATGATGATGTAGACTGACCGTCTCTGGATTGTTGTCCTTGTAAGGCGCACGAGAGACGTTAATGTACAACAACAAATGACGGCAATTAGTAGAGAGTAAAAACAATATTATCTTGGGAGACATGTTGTCCAACTCGAAGCTATCTTGTTTCTTATTCAGTTCTTGTGTTTTGTTTGTTCAGAGGTGGGCAACCTACGGCCCGCGGGCCAGAATCGGCTCGCCAAGCTATTTTGTCCGACCCTTGTGCTTGATTTACAAATTACTATACACTCCACTTCCTGAGGTAAAATAAATAAATAAAGTAACAAAACAAAGAAATTGATTAACTGGAACAAATTTAGAAAACATGCCACACGTTGCTGTTAGTATTAGATAGCAGAAAAATGGACAACCTTGTGAGTGAAGTTCACACATAACCCTCATATTAAACCCCTAAGCTTTCTTTTTCAGAATTCCCCTACAGAAAAGACAACCTGCTGCCTTGCAGGAAGATTGGGGACAATCAAAGGTAGGGAAAGCAAACCCGAATAAAATGATGGCTGAAATCGGATGCACTGGGCCACTGGCGCAGAACACAGTGCAACGTATTAACGGGTGCTCAGTCAGAGTGGATCTGGCGGACTCTAAATGTGATGTTCTGTCTGTGGGGGCGATCAACACACTTAGCCTGACAGCTGACTTCATGTGGGAGTCTGGAATCCTACTCTGACTGAGTCCTGATCGCAGAGAGAGAGAGAGAGAGGGGGGGGGGATGGACACTGATGATAATTTTGAAAGACAATGATCCGTCTGTAAACATTTGATGTCAAGGGATGTAGTGGAAACTTTGGAACAACGGGGTAATGTCATGACAAAAAATGTAAGGAAAGACAGAAAACGTTCCTAGAATGATCGATCAATGAAGGAAACGTTCCACCAGACATGGGATAGCAGGAGGGGCATGAGCTTGTGGAAATCAATGATAGGCCCACGTCAACAGACCTAGAATTTAACACCATAATCATAAATAAACGACACATCATAACTATAAATAAACGACACGCCATAACTATAAATAAACGACACATAACTATAAATATAATTTTATTTCTCATTTGAAATTCCCTATTAAAACATCCAGGTTAATGACGTCATTAATTCATGTGTCCTGTCCATGGACAATTTCTCACAACCCAGACGACTTGTCGTGTAGAACTGACGTGATCTCTCAGTAGAAAAGAGCTCCAATAATAAGATAGAGATAACCTAACATAAATGGGATAAAATGTCAGTTTCAGGAGAGTTGTGTTTTGTTAGACTTTGAGTGAGCTCACATTAGATGTTTTTTGAGTGACTAAGTTCTCTGACATTAGAGTTGGATATTTTGTCCTGCCATTGATGTTCATAATTTTCTATTCATGATTGCCTTCATTCATCATTGTCTTTATTCATCATTGTCTTTATTCATCATTGTCTTTGTTCATCATCATTGTCTTTATTCATCATCATTGTCTTTATTCATCATCATTGTCTTTATTCATCATTGTCTTCATTTATCATTGTCTTTATTTATCATTGTCTTTATTCATCATTGTCTTTATTCATCATTGTCTTTATTCATCATTGTCTTCATTCATCATTGTCTTTATTCATCATTGTCTTCATTCATCATTGTCTTTATTCATGATTGCCTTCATTTATCATTGTCTTTATTTATCATTGTCTTTATTCATCATTGTCTTTATTCATCATTGTCTTCATTCATCATCGTCTTTATTCATCATTGTCTTCATTTATCATTGTCTTTATTCATCATTGTCTTTATTCATGATTGCCTTCATTCAACATTGTCTTTATTCATTATTGTCTTTATTCATCATCATCCTCATTCATCATTGTCTTTATTCATCATTGTCTTTATTCATTATTGTCTTTATTCATCATTGTCTTTATTCATCATCATCCTCATTCATCATTGTCTTTATTCATCATTGTCTTTATTAATCATTGTCTTTATTAATCATTATCTTTTTTAATCATTGTCTTTATTCATCATTGTCTTCATTCATCATTGTTATTATTCATCATTGTCTTTATTCATCATTGTCTTCATTCATCATTTTCTTCATTCATCATTGTCCTTATTCATCATCATTGTCTTTATTCATCATTGTCTTTATTCATCATTGTCATTGTTCATCATTGTCTTTATTCATCATTGTCTTCATTCATCATTTTCTTCATTCATCATTGTCATTGTTCATCATTGTCTTTATTCATCATTGTCTTCATTCATCATTGTCTTTATTCATCATCATTGTCCTTATTCATCATCATTGTCTTTATTCATCATTGTCTTTATTCATCATTGTCTTTATTCACCATTGTCTTTATTCATCATCATTGTCTTTATTCATCATCATTGTCTTTATTCATCATTGTCGTTATTCATCATTGTCTTTATTCATCATTGTCTTTATTCATCATTGTCTTTGTTCATCATCATTGTCTTTATTCATCATCATTGTCTTTATTCATCATCATTGTCTTTATTCATCATTGTCTTTATTCATCATTGTCTTTATTCATCATTGTCTTTATTCATCATTGTCTTTATTCATCATCATTGTCTTTATTCATCATCATTGTCTTTATTCATCATTGTCTTTGTTCATCATTGTCTTTATTTATCATTGTCTTTATTCAGCATCGTCTTTATTCATGATTGTTTTTATTCATCATTGTCTTTATTCATCATCATTGTCTTTATTCATCATTGTCTTTGTTCACCATTGTCTTTATTCATCATTGTCTTTATTCATCATTGTCTTTATTCATCATTGTCATTATTCATGATTGGCTTTATTCATGATTGGCTTTATTCACCATCGTCTTTATTCATCATTGTCTTTATTCATCATTGTCTTTATTCATCATTGTCTTTATTCGTAATTTGTCTTTATTCATTATTGTTTTTATAGATGATTGTCTTTATTCATGATTGTCTTTAATCTCCTACAATGACATAAATTCCCATCCATTATGGCAACACTTCGGAGACTAAGGTGGCTGGGTCATGTAAGAAGAATGGCCAACAATCGTATTCCCAAAAAAAATTGTATAGTGAACCTAAGGACGGAAAGAGACAAAGGGCAGTCCTAAGATATAAGGATATTTGCAGGACTTCCTGGAGTGCATTCTCTATCAGTGACAGAAACTGAGAAAATCTGGCTGCAGAAAGTTGCACATGGAGAACACAAAATGGTCCAGCAACTTTCGAGGCTGGAGAGAAGGTTATATGATCAAACTACCAAAGAAAGGAAGTTGACAGGAGTGCACAAATTATAGGGGAATTATGCTACTATCAGTGCCAGGAAAAATATTAGGCAGAATCATTCTGCAGAGACTAAAAGAGGCCATAGAGAAACATTTGAGAGATGAACAAGCAGGTTTTAGGAAGAACAAATCATGTGCTGATCAAATTACTACTCTACGTATAATAGTTGAACAAAGTTTAGAACTAAAATCTCCACTTTATATTGGATTCATAGATTATGAAAAGGCATTTGATAGTTTAGACAGAAGAATGCTTTGGAAGTTGCTGAGTCATTACGGAATCCCCATAAAGTTTATTAACCTGATAAAAACAATGTATGAAGGAACAAAATGTGGTGCGGTGCATGAAGGACAGCTTACAGAAGCATTTGAAATAAGAACAGGAGTAAGGCAGGGATGCCTCCTGTCTCCATTTCTCGTTCTACTGGCCATAGATTGGATTACCAAAATAACTCAAAGCAACAGAAATGTAATCCAGTGGTCACTGACCAAACAAATTGATGATTTAGACTTTGCTGATGACATAGCTCTCCTATCACACAGCCATCAACAGATGCAGGATAAAATGAGCATACTTGATGAGAGATCACAACAGCTAGGACTGACAATTAATAGAGATAAGACTAACATTATGAGAATTAATACAGTTGGCAATAACCAAATAAAACTAGGAGAAGCACCTCTACTAGACGTACAATTTTACATATATCTGGGCGGTAACATAGATAAAGAGGGAGGAATAGGAAATGATACCAAAATAAGGATATCAAAAGCAAGAGGAGCTTTCATTGCACTGGGAAACATATGGAAGTCCAATGAAATTAGGTTAAATACAAAATAAAAATGCTCAACTCCAATGTTAAGTCAGTCCTATTATATAGCTGTGAAACATGGAGAACAACAAAATTGACAATTATAAAGATACAGACTTTCATTAATGGATGCTTACGCAGAATAAAAGGAAGGAAATGGCAGGACAAAATCGCTAACATAGAATTATGGAAATGTACCAGTCAAATAACAGTGGATAAAGAGATACAGCGAAGACGATGGCGCTGGATAGGACAAACACTGAAGAAGCCAACTGAGAGTATTACACAAACAGGTCCTTTTTGAAATCCACAGGGGAAAAGACAAAGAGGAAGACCAAGGAATTCTTGGAGAAGACAGATAGAACCAGAGATGAAGATGATGGGGAAGACATGGAATGATCTTAAAAGAAAGGCATAAAACAGAACGATTTGGAAAGTGTTTTTTGAAGACCTATGCTCCACAGGGAGCTGAAAGGTAGAAAAAGAAGAACTTTCGAGGCAGTGTTGATATCAAATTCAGAAGACAAAAGGAGCAGAAGAAGGGAGACGATATGCCAGGCGCGACGAATACATCTTGTTCCTAATGCAGTCAAATCTGTCTACCCGATATTGACAGATTCAGCCACGAGAGAAGCTGTTCAGCGAAACAGTATTCAGCATAGGACACCAATATACTACCACACTACTGACTTATTATGATTACATGCTAGCAACCGTCTGTGAGGACGCCAAAGGTCATGCTATCAGTTATGTTGACCTGCCACTTTTACGTCACCTTCACGATGTCTGAAGTAGGGTCAGTCACATGCCATCTACATGGACACGGGGCGTCTGTCAACGTGTGACATGGACACGGGGCGTCTGTCAACGTTGTGACATGGACACGGGGCGTCTGTCAACGTTGTGACATGGACACGGGGCGTCTGTCCACGTTGTGACATGGACACGGGGCGTCTGTCAACGTTGTGACATGGACACGGGGCGTCTGTCAACGTTGTGACATGGACACGGGGCGTCTGTCAACGTTGTGACATGGACACGGGGCGTCTGTCAACGTTGTGACATGGACACGGGGCGTCTGTCAACGTTGTGACATGGACACGGGGCGTCTATCAACGTTGTGACATGGACACGGGGCGTCTGTCCACGTTGTGACATGCGCTTGATAGTTCATGGACAGCACGAATAGACCAATACTTGATAGTTCATGGACAGCACGAATAGACCAATACTTGATAGTTCATGGACAGCACGAATAGGTCAACACTTGATAGTTCATGTACAGCGCGAATAGACCAATACTTGATAGTTCATGGACAGCGCGAATAGACCAATACTTGATAGTTCATGGACAGCGCGAATAGGTCAACACTTGATAGTTCATGGACAGCGCGAATAGACCAATACTTGATAGTTCATGGACAGCGCGAATAGGCTAGCACTTGATAGTTCATGGACAACACGAATAGGTCAACACTTGATAGTTCATGGACAACACGAATAGACCAATACTTGATAGTTCATGGACAACGCGAATAGGCTAGCACTTGATAGTTCATGGACAACACGAATAGGTCAACACTTGATAGTTCATGGACAACACGAATAGACCAATACTTGATAGTTCATGGACAGCGCGAATAGGCTAGCACTTGATAGTTCATGGACAACACGAATAGGTCAACACTTGATAGTTCATGGACAACACGAATAGGTCAACACTTGATAGTTCATGGACAACACGAATAGACCAATACTTGATAGTTCATGGACAGCACGAATAGACCAATGCTTGATAGTTCATGGACAGCACGAATAGACCAATACTTGATAGTTCATGGACAGCACGAATAGACCAATACTTGATAGTTCATGCACAGCACGAATAGACCAATACTTGATAGTTCATGGACAGCACGAATAGACCAATACTTGATAGTTCATGGACAGCACGAATAGACCAACACTTGATAGTTCATGGACAGCACGAATAGACCAACACTTGATAGTTCATGGACAGCACGAAAAGGTCAACACTTGATAGTTCATGGACAGCACGAATAGGTCAACACTTGATAGTTCATGGACAGCACGAATAGACCAATACTTGATAGTTCATGGACAACACGAATAGACCAACACTTGATAGTTCATGGACTAGTCAACTGTCGAAGTAATCTTTGCTCCGAAACCTCTATAGAGACTTTGCTGCATACCTCTCTCTGTCACTCTGTCACTCTCGGTCTCTTTATGTCTCTCTTTTTGTTTCTATCTCTCAGTCTCTCTCTCTCCATCTCTCTAATCAAACAAAGATTGTGTTCTTGCCTGTTCCCTTTGACCATGTACCTACATCATAGAGGTATAAAGAAAAGAAGAAGTGGTGGACTGTATTGTACTCTCCTATAAGGTATCGTGACAGCCTTACAAAAAGGAACGAAACAAAATAATGCCGATTCGGCTGAGACGCTGATTTCCTCAGTAAACGAGAAGACCACAGTGAGACAAGGAAGATAAGCTCTACCTTCATGTTTTAGAATGAGCAGAATTGGTAGATAAGGATAATTAAAAATGGGATAAGAAGTTAAATGACAAAATGAAAAGGAAATGTACTACACTGTTCATCAACATCAAGTACCGGGCCTGCTGGCGTAAGTGATCATGTCTCTCCACAACTTTCGATCTCGACAGTTATTTATCATTTCTGTTGTTGACCTTCTGCCAAGCCATTCTCTTAAGCTGTCCGTTATTTTTTCTCTTTGCTTCCCTCTATCTCTTCGTCCCTCAATTTTCCCAGTTGTTACAATATATTCCAGCTGTTCTCTTCTCATTACATGGCCAAAATGATGACTGTTTCTTCCTAATATTGGAGATTAGCTGTCTTTTTGCTTTGGCGTCTTTCCGAACGTTTGCATTACTCTTCTTAGCTGTCCATGGTATTCTCAATATGCTTCTGTAAAATCACATTTCTACAGACTCCAGTGATTTTCTTGTCTGTTGTCCTATTGTCCATGATTCACATCCATGTATTAAGACTGGCTCTACATAACCTTTAAGAACTCTTTTTCTTGTTTCTATTGTTAAAAATGTGATGCACGGTATCTTTTTCAATTTTCTGGAAAGCTGCTTTTGCCTGAGCCATTCTGTATCTCACCTCTTGTGTACATCTTCAGTCTGAGGTTAACAGAGTTCCCAAATATTTAAATTCATTTACCTGTTTTAATATTGTTCCACTTGTCTTTTTTTGCACTGAGGTGATGTCTTTTTCTTTGTTGTTACCAATACTTCTGTCTTTTTGCTATTAAGGTTGAGTCCTTTATTTTTGCTTTCTTTCACTATAATGTCCAAACATTTCTTGTAACTCATTTTCACTCTTAGCGATTAAAACTGTATCATCAGCATACCTTAGATTATTTATATTATGACCTCCAATTGTTATTCCAGGCATGTCCCTTATGGATCTTAAAATAATCTCGCTACATAACTTAGCTGAAAATCGACACAGGAGTTACTGATTGCCGTGTAGACTGATGTGAATGAAATGAGAAGTGAGGGGAGGGGGGGAGTGTGTGGAAAAGATTCCACGCTTTGGGACTTAAATAGACGTTGTGTGATATTTGTTATTTTATTTATCCTTCTTCTACCTCCACTGTTCCTTATGTCGCATCTGTTGTTTGTTCTTGTTCCGGAGCTTTGTCTCCCCTACTACACTCCCAAACTCCAGCTTCTTCTATAGTGTTGACACTTATTTTGTTCATCTTTATTTGAATCTTATTTTGTTCTTCTTTATTTTCATCTCATTTTGTTCTTCTTTATTTGACACTTATTTTGTTCTTCTTTATTTGAATCTTA
Organism: Megaustenia siamemsis; assembly: GCA_032433765.1. Classification (NCBI taxonomy): domain Eukaryota; kingdom Metazoa; phylum Mollusca; class Gastropoda; order Stylommatophora; family Ariophantidae; genus Megaustenia; species Megaustenia siamemsis. The sequence continues at coordinate 8,096,463 of JAVIAB010000124.1, forward strand.
TTTTGTTCTTCTTTATTTTCATCTCATTTTGTTCTTCTCTATTTGACACTTATTTTGTTCTTCTATATTTGAATCTAATTTTGTTCTTCTTTATTTGAATCTTATTTTGTTCTTCTTTATTTGAATCTAATTTTGTTCTTCTTTATTTGAATCTTATTTTGTTCTTTTTTATTTGAATCTTATTTTCTTCTTCATTATTTGAATCTCATTTTGTTCTTCTTAATTTGAATCTCATTTTGTTCTTCTTTATTTGACGCTTATTTTGTTCTTCTTTATTTGAATCTTATTTTGCTCTTCTTTATTTGACACTTAATTTGTTCTTCTTTATTTGAATCTCATTTAGTTCTTCTTTATTTGAATCTTAATTTGTTCTTTTTTATTTGAATCTTATTTTGTTTTTCTTTAATTGTCACTTATTTTGTTCTTCTTTATTTGAATCTTATTTTGTTTTTCTTTAATTGTCACTTATTTTGTTCTTCTTTATTTGAATCTTATTTTGTTCTTCTCTATTTGACGCTTATTTTGTTCTTCTTTATTTGAACCTCATTTTGTTCTTCTTTTTTTGACACTTTTTTTGTTCTTCTTTATTTGAATCTTATATTGTTCTTCATTATTTAAATCTTATTTTGTTCTTCTTTATTTGAATCTTATTTTGTTTTTCTTTAAGTGTCACTTATTTTGTTCTTCTTTATTTGAATCTTATTTTGTTCTTCTTTATTTGAATCTCATTTTCTTCTCTATGAATGAATCTTATTTTGTTCTCTATGACTGAATCTTATTTTGTTCTCTGTGACTGAATCTTATTTTGTTCTCTGTGACTGAATATTATTTTGTTCTATATGACTGAATCGTATTTTGTTCTCTGTGACTGAATCTTACTTTGTTCTCTGCGACTGAATCTTTTGTTGTTCTCTGTGACTGAATCTTATTTTGTTCTCTGTGACTGAATGTTATGTTGTTCTCTGTGACTGAATCGTATTTTGTTCTCAATGAATGAATCTAATTTTGTTCTCTATGACTGAATCTTATTTTGTTCTCTGTGACTGAATCTTATTTTGTTCTCTATGACTGAATCTTATTTTGTTCTCTATGACTGAATCTTATTTTGTTCTCTATGACTGAATCTTATTTTGTTCTCTGTGACTGAATCGTATTTTGTTCTCTATGACTGAATCTTATTTTGTTCTCAATGATTGAATCTTATTTTGTTCTCTATGAATGAATCTTATTTTGTTCTCTATGACTGAATCTTATTTTGTTCTCTATGACTGAATCTTATTATGTTCTCTATGACTGAATATTATGTTGTTCTCTATGACTGAATCTTTTTTGTTCTATATGACTGAATCTTATTTTGTTCTCTATGACTGAATCTTATTTTGTTCTCTGTGACTGAATCTTATTTTGTTCTCTATGACTGTATCTTATTTTGTTCTCTATGACTGAATCTTATTTTGTTCTCTATGACTGAATCTTATTTTGTTCTCTGTGACTGAATCTTATTTTGTTCTCTATGACTGTATCTTATTTTGTTCTCTATGATGAATCTAATTTTGTTCTCTATGACTGAATCTTATTTTGTTCTCTATGAATGAATCTAATTTTGTTCTCTATGACTGAATCTTATTTTGTTCTCTATGAATGAATCTTATTTTGTTCTCTATGAATGAATCTTATTTTGTTCTCTATGACTGAATCTTATTTTGTTCTCTATGAATGAATCTAATTTTGTTCTCTATGTCTGAATCTTATTTTGTTCTCTATGAATGAATCTTATTTTGTTCTCTATGACTGAATATTATTTTGTTCTATATGACTGAATCGTATTTTGTTCTCTGTGACTGAATCTTACTTTGTTCTCTGCGACTGAATCTTTTGTTGTTCTCTGTGACTGAATCTTATTTTGTTCTCTGTGACTGAATGTTATGTTGTTCTCTGTGACTGAATCGTATTTTGTTCTCTATGACTGAATCTTATTTGTTCTCTATGACTGAATCTTATTTTGTTCTCAATGAATGAATCTTATTTTGTTCTCTGTGACTGAATCTTATTTTGTTCTCTATGACTGAATCTTGTTTTGTTCTCTATGACTGTATCTTATTTTGTTCTCTATGAATGAATCTTATTTTGTTCTCTGTGACTGAATCTTATTTTGTTCTCTATGACTGACTCTTATTATGTTCTCTATGACTGAATATTATGTTGTTCTCTATCACTGAATCTTTTTTGTTCTCTATGACTGAATCTTATTTTGTTCTCTGTGACTGAATCTTATTTTGTTCTCTGTGACTGAGTATAATGTTGTTCTCTATGACTGAATCTTATTTTGTTCTCTATGACTGAATCTTATTTTGTTCTCTATGACTGAATCTTATTTTGTTCTCTATGACTGAATCTAATTTTGTTCTCTATGACTGTATCTTATTTTGTTCTCTATGACTGAATATTATTTTGTTCTCTATGACTGAATCTTATTTTGTTCTCAATGAATGAATCTAATTTTGTTCTCTGTGACTGGATCTTATTTCGTTCTCTATGACTGAATCTTATTTTGTTCTCTATGACTGAATCTTATTTTGTTCTCTATGAATGAATCTTATTTTGTTCTCAATGAATGAATCTAATTTTGTTCTCTATGACTGAATCTTATTTTGTTCTCTATGACTGAATCTTATTTTGTTCTCTGTGACTGAATCTTATTTTGTTCTCTATGACTGAATATTATTTTGTTCTCTATGACTGAATCTTATTTTGTTCTCTATGACTGAATCTTATTTTGTTCTCTATGACTGAATCTTATTTTGTTCTCTATGACTGAATATTATTTTGTTCTCTATGACTGAATCTTATTTTGTTCTCTATGACTGAATATTATTTTGTTCTCTATGACTGAATCTTATTTTGTTCTCTATGACTGAATCTAATTTTGTTCTCTATGAATGAATCTTATTTTGTTTCTCTATGACTGAATCTTATTTTGTTCTCTATGAATGAATCTTATTTTGTTCTCTATGACTGAATCTTATTTTGTTCTCTATGAATGAATCTAATTTTGTTCTCTATGACTGAATCTTTTTTTTTCTCTATGACTGAATCTTATTTTGTTCTCTATGAATGAATCTAATTTTGTTCTCTATGACTGAATCTTATTTTGTTCTCTATGACTGAATCTTATTTTGTTCTCTGTGACTGAATCTTATTTTGTTCTCTATGACTGAATCTTATTTTGTTCTCTGTGACTGAATCTTATTTTGTTCTCTATGACTGAATATTATTTTGTTCTCTATGACTGAATCTTATTTTGTTCTCTATGACTGAATCTTATTTTGTTCTCTATGACTGAATCTTATTTTGTTCTCTATGACTGAATATTATTTTGTTCTCTATGACTGAATCTTATTTTGTTCTCTGTGACTGAATCTTATTTTGTTCTCTATGAATGAATCTTATTTTGTTCTCTGTGAATGAATCTTATTTTGTTCTCTATGACTGAATCTTATTTTGTTCTCTGTGAATGAATCTTATTTTGTTCTCTATGAATGAATCTTATTTTGTTCTCTGTGAATGAATCTTATTTTGTTCTCTATGACTGAATCTTATTTTGTTCTCTGTGACTGAATCTTATTTTGTTCTCTATGACTGAATCTTATTTTGTTCTCTATGAATGAATCTTATTTTGTTCTCTATGACTGAATATTATTTTGTTCTCTATGACTGAATCTTTTTTTGTTCTCTATGACTGTATCTTATTTTGTTCTCTATGACTGTATCTTATTTTGTTCTCTATGACTGAATCTTATTTTGTTCTCTATGACTGAATCATATTTTTTTTATTGTTGAATCAACGCTTAAGTGTATCATTTACACTTCTGTTATGTTCTAGGTAACTGAATCCCTTCTCTCTTCATTAATTATCCTTGTATTTCATTCCGTGCTCACGATGTATCTTACATGGTCATTATGTGAGACATCGCCAGTGAACGTCGCTCCCACGACAGTCGTTCAATGGTCCGGTTGTTTTAATGAGTCACGCGGGGGATTAGGTTACACCGCCACGTTCTGTTCTTTGATGAGATACACGTGACACACATGATGATGGTATTCCTGAATCAGGTAGAGTCATGATACCACCGTGGTATTGAGTCTTGAAACAACAGTAAGATGGAGTCGTGATGTCACTGTGAAATAAAAGTATCATACCACTTTTAAATAGACTCATGACGTCACTGTAGTATAGACTGTTGATTCCACCAATGAAATAGATTGCTGATATCACCAGTAAGATAGACTGATGATACGACAGTAAGATAGACTCATGATACACAGTAAGATAGACTCATGATACGAAAGTAAGATAGACTCATGATACGACAGTAAGATAGACTGATGATACCACCAGTGAGATAGACTGATGATACCACCAGTAAGATAGACTGATGATACCACCAGTGATATAGACTGATGATACCACGAGTAAGATAGACTGATGATACCACCAGTGAGATAGACTGATTATACCACCAGTGAGATAGACTGATGATACCACCAGTGAGATAGACTGATGATACGACAGTAAGATAGACTGATGATACCACCAGTGAGATAGACTGATGATACACCAGTGAGATAGACTGATGATACGACAGTAAGATAGACTGATGATACCACCATGAGATAGACTGATGATACGACAGTAAGATAGACTGATGATACCACCAGTGAGATAGACTGATGATACCACCAGTGAGACAGACTGATGATACGACAGTAAGATAGACTGATGATACCACCAGTGAGATAGACTGATGATACGACAGTAAGATAGACTGATGATACCACTAGTGAGATAGACTGATGATACGACAGTAAGATAGACTCATGATATCACACAGAGATCATCATCATCAAGTACCGGACCTAGTGGCGTAGGAGATCATGTCTTTTCACAACTTTCGATCTCGGCAGCTATTTATCATTTCTGTTGTTGACCTTCTGCCAAGCCATTCTCTTAAGCTGTCTGTTATTTTTTCTCTTTGCTTCCCTCTATCTCTTCGTCCCTCAATTTTCCCAGTTGTTACAATATATTCCAGTTGTTCTCTTCTCATTACATGGCCAAAAATGATGATTGTTTCTTCCTAATATTGGAAATTAGCTCTCTTTTGCTTTGACCTCTCTCAGAACCTCTTCATTACTCTTATTAGCTGTCCATGGTATTCTTAACATTCTTCTGTAAAACCACATTTCTACAGACTCCAGTGATTTTCTTGTCTGTTGTCCTATTGTCCTTGACTCGCATCCATATGTTAAGACTGGCTCTACGTAACATTTAAGAACTCTTTTTCTAACACACAGAGATAGACTCATGATACTGCAGAGAGATAGACTGATGCTACCACAGAGATAGACTGATGCTACCACAGAGATAGACTGATGATACCACATTGAGATAGATTGTTAATACCACTGTGCTGTAGACTCATGATACGACAATGAGATAGACTCATAATATTGCAGTGAGATAGACTCATGATACCACAATGAGATAAACTCATTATAACACAATGAGATAACTCATTATAACACAATGAGATAACCCATTATAACACAATGAGATAAACCATGATATCGCAGTGAGACAGACTCATGATTTACATGGAGCACCATTCCGCTCTGGGAGCCGCGATAACTCAGTGGTTAGTGAACTGGACTACCACGGACAAGGGGTAGGGTTCGATCCCAACCGACGGCTCCGGGTTCACCCAGCCTTAAATGGTACCGGATTTTTTTCTGGGAAAGTAAAGCAGCACGGGCATAATACTGACCACATTACCCGAAAAATCATGTGCTGAAGGTCCTGTAAAATATAGGGTCACTAACACCATATTTCCCTATACGCCACTTGGCGTGACGGGGGTACTTTACATTTTTTACCATTCCGCTCTGTCTCTTGCTTTGATAGTCCAGGCTGTCATAGGTTGATTTGTCCATCTTTTGATGTTACTCGTCCATGTTAGTCTTGGGCTGTCTCTGCATCATATACCTTGCATTTTCCCATCCAAGATTACTTTTAGTTGGCTTCTGTGTCTTTTAACATGCCCCAATAATATTATTTGTCTTATTTAATTGTGTTTAGTAGTTCTCTTTCAGTTTTATTATTTTAAGACTTCATCATTTGTTTTCTTTTCTTTCAATCCAATTCTTCCTATTCTTCTATAAATACACATTTCAAAGGTTTAAATTTTCTATTGTGTTTTCTTGTCGAATGTCCATGTTTCTGCACCACACAGGAATATTGAGAAGATATAACATTCTGCTATTCTTAATGTTTGCTATGGTGTTATTAGACTCGCAATACCGCTGTCAAACTGACTATTTGAATGTCGTTAATAAGTTTTAAACTTTAGAGATGGACAGTATAGACCAGACTTAGAGCAGGCTACTATAGATAGTACATGAACTTGTCAGAAGTATTATTTCAGTGAATGGAGTACACGGCATAAACGAGTGTTTGGTAAATGATGACTTTGTGGTGAGTCCGGAAAGAGATAAGAGAGCTGTGAACAAACAACTTGAATTTATGTTGTACAAGATCGAGACAAACAAGTTAACTTTATGTTGGACAAAGTCGAGACAAGCCCTTGATTTTATGTTGGGCAAAGTCGAGACAATCACCTTGATTTTATTTTGACAAAGTCGAGACAACAACTTGGTTTTATGTTGGACAAGTCGAGACAAACAACTTGATTTTCTGTTGGACAAAGTCGAGACAATCTATCTATCTATCTATTGACCTTTCGAGCCGTAAACCGGCCCATAGGGCGTAGACCAAGATACACCTTCGCCTATATGAATTTTGTTCTAGCAGTTTTCTTTAAAGATATTTTATCAAATCTCGCCATCTGTCTCTGTTCTGTGCAAGCAGTTCTATCTCATTGAGGGAGCCGATTCTGCTGCTCTTGCCTCTCTCATCAATGTTCTTCTCAGTGTCTCCCTGGGTCTTCCTCTTTTTCTTTACCTGTTGTTTCCCATATGAGGGCTTGCTTTGCTATTCGATTATTATCTCTTCTCATCACATGTCCAACGTATGACCATCGTCTTTTCTTTATTACTGAAGATATTAGTGGTTGATTGGCGATTTCTCTAATTTCCTCGTTTGTTTTGAATTCGTTCCATTCTATACCAAGTATTTTCCTTAGACTTTATTTTCGAATGCGTTCAACTTTGTTTCTATTCTCTTGTTTTTCCAGCTTTCACACGCATACGTAAGGGTTGATAGTACAATTTGATTTGAATAGCCTAAGTTTGTGTTTGTGCTAATGAGTTTTGATTTCCACACTTTTCAAGGCTTCGAAAGACATTGCTGCTTTAGCCAGTCTGATTCTAATTTCTTTGCTCGTATCCCCTTCTCGATCAATGTGACTTCCAGATAGATGAAGTGATCGATCTCTTCTACTGGTTTGTTTTCCATGTATATTTGTCACTTGTTGGAATTAACTTTTCATGACTTTAGTCTTTTCATGATTGACCTCAAGCCCAATTTTGCTGGCTATTGATGATAGTTCATTGTGTTTTCCTGCAGACAATCACCTTGATTTTATTTTGGACAAAGTCGAGACAAACAACTTGATTTTATGTTGGACAAAGTCGAGACAAACAACTTGATTTTCTGTTGGACAAAGTCGAGACAATCACCTTGATTTTTTTTGGACAAAGTCGAGACAAACAACTTGATTTTATGTTGGACAAAGTCGAGACAAACAACTTGATTTTCTGTTGGACAAAGTCGAGACAAACAACTTGATTTTATGTTGGACAAAGTCAAGACAAACAACTTGATTTTATGTTGGACAAAGTGGAGACAAACAACTTGATTTTATGTTGGGCAAAGTGGAGACAAAGAACTTGATTTTATGTTGGGCGAAGTCGAGAGAAACAACTTGATTTTCTGTTGGACAAAGTCGAGACAAACAACTTGATTTTACGTTGGACAAAGTCGAGACAAACAACTTGATTTTCTGTTGGACAAAGTCGAGACAAACAACTTGATTTTCTGTTGGACAAAGTCGAGACAAACAACTTGATTTTCTGTTGGACAAAGTCGAGACAAACAACTTGATTTTATGTTGGACAAAGTCGAGACAAGAAACTTGATTTTATGTTGGACAAAGTCGAGACAAACAACTTGATTTTATGTTGGACAAAGTCGAGACAAACAACTTGATTTTATGTTGGACAAAGTCGAGACAAGCAACTTGATTTTATGTTGGGCGAAGTGGAGACAAACAACTTTATTTTATTTTGGGTTGTTGTTGTTGTTGTTGTTGATGATGGATTGCCACGAGTTGATGCGAGCATGTTGATCTTTGACTCAAAAGATGTGGCGGGTCGTAATGGCTTTCTTGACATTCCCGGCTCTTACTGGAGAAGTTGGATTTCGTCTGTCCCAGGCTATGCTGGGAAACTATTAGTCCAGCCCAGAGGTGCTGCAATACTAAGTCCTCTATATCAGTAACAGCCACCACCACGGGGAACACGGCGATCCTAGCTTCTGTTAGCCAGTCTGGTTTGACGCAGACTGTTTCCAGGAGAGACCAGAAGGAGGTAGAACTGATAGGTCTTGGTCGGCTGATGGTGCGCCGCCCTGCTATTGCTACCGCAGGTCGCAGGCGCTTCTGCTCCCCCAATTTTTTTTATTTTGGGCAAAGTCGAGACCTTACAGTAGATATATAAGACCATTATAAGAAATCATGGTTTAGGAAAATGAAATGACAGAGGAGAAAGATTAATACACATTGATTGAAAAGTATATAGAAGTAAATAAACCAATATATGCCTGCTTCATAGACTACACCAAAGCTTTTGATAGAATACACCATTATCAACTTATAGACTGTCTAAAAGATATAAATCTAGATGACACAGACATACAACTAATATGTAATTTATACTGGGAGCAAACAGCAATAATAAAATATAACAAGGAGAACTCTACACCCATTGACATAAAAAGAGGAGTAAGACAAGGATGCATCCTATCACCAAGCTTGTTCAATCTATACACTGGGCAAATCTTTAAAAACATCACAGAGATGCCAGGCCTAAACATTAATGGGAAGATAATCAATAACCTAAGATATGCAGAAGGTACTGTTGTATTCGTCATCATGTGCCATGCCGGTTGGCGTAGGCGATCATGTCCTTCCACAATCTTCTATCTACAGTGCATCGTATCAGTTCTATTGTTGACTGTTTTCCATGCCATGACACCAAGCTATCCAGTATTTTTCTCTTTATCGTCCGCGATCTCTCTTTCCTTTTATTTTGCCAGTTGTAACCAAGTATTCCAACTTTCCTCTTCTCGTGATGTGCCCAAAAAATGTTGAGTGTTTCTTTCTGATGTTTTTAAGTAGCTCCCTTTTAGTATTGGCCTCTTTGAGAATTTCCTCATTTTGTTCCACTAGCAGAAAATCCTAAAGATCTACAACAATTACTTAATGTAATAAACATGACAAGCAAAAAATATGGACTAAATATGACTATCAAAATGACTAAAACTATGATCATAAGGAAAGAAAATTCTCAAAACCTACAAATAAATATCAAAGTTGAAGGAATAGACCTGGAGACAGTTCAGAGCTACAACTACCTTGGACAAACTATAACCAGTGATGGAAAATGTACAACTGAAATAACCGAAGAGTAGGATTGGCAAAAAGTAATTTTAATGCCATTAAAAATGTCATCATCATCATCAAGTGCCGTGCCTACTGGCGTAGGTGATCATGTCTCTCCACAATTTTCGGTCTCGGCAGCTATTTATCATTTCTGTTGTTGACCTTCTGCCAAGCCACTCTCTTAAGCTGTCTGTTATTTTTTCTCTTTGTTTCCCTCTATCTCTTCGTCCCTCAATTTTTCCAGTTATTACAATATATTCCAGTTGTTCTCTTCTCATTACATGGCCAAAAATGATGATTGTCTCTTCCTAATATTGGAAATTAGTTCTCTTTTCGCTTTGACCTCTTTCAGAACTTTTTCATTACTCTTCTGTACTCTCAACATTCTTCTGTAAAACCACATTTCTACAGACTCCAGTGATTTTCTTGTCTGTTGTCCTATTGTCCATGATTCGCATCTATATGTTAAGACTGGCTCTATATAACATTTAAGAACTCTTTTTCTTGTTTCTATTGTCAAAAATGGATGTCATAGTATCTTCCTCATTATTTGGAAAGCTGTATTAAAAGTATACTAATATCAAAACAAATAATACCAGGGCTAAATCTAAGAATAGCAAAATGTCACATCTTCTCAATATTCCTGTATGGTGAAGAAATATAGTCATTAGACAAGAAAGCAGAACAGAAATTGAAGCCTTTGAAATGTGTATTTGTAGAAGAATAGGTAGAATTGGGTTGAAATAAAAAAAAAACAAACGACGAAGTTTGAAAACAACTAAAAATTAAAAGGGAACTACTAAACACAATTAGAACAAGACAAATGCCATTTTTGTGGCATATTAAAAGACACAACAGCCTAATAAAAGTAATATTAAAAGTGAAAATACAAGGTAATAGAAGCAGAGGCAGACCAAGACTAACCTGGACGAGTAACATCAAAAGATTGACAAATCAGCCTATGACAGACAACCTGCACCATCAAAGCAAGAGACAGAGTGGAATTTCAATCCATGGTAGCCAACCTTCAATACGGAGACGGCACTCAATGAACGAATGAAAAGTCGAGACAAACAATTTGACTTTAAGTTGGATAAGGTCAAGACAAACAAATTGACTTTATGTTGGGAAAGTCGAGACAAGCAGAATGTCTTTATGTACGATAAAGTCGAGATAAACAACTTGACTTTATGTTGGGAAAGTCGAGACAAGCAGAATGGCTTTATGTACGATAAAGTCGAGATAAATAACTTGACTTTATGTTGGGAAAGTCGAGACAAGCAGAATGACTTTATGTACGATAAAGTCAAGATAAACCACTTGACATTATGTAGTTCGATTATAAGTCGAGTTGGAATGACGAGTTGGCAATTTAATTGTTATGAGAACAGTGCAAAATGGTTTGACATTCGTTTTAATAATTACAAAAAAATCAACAGATGATCCAGAAATAGTTGTGTTTGTAGAGGCCATGCCACCCCTCTTAGTAATTAACAAGTTCAAGCAAAATATTCGCACCATCCATTATTGACCCAGCCTCATTTCCGGCGTCGTAGCGCTCCCGGCATGTCACAGACCGGAAACACTTCATCAACCAAATTTTAATGTCGGTGGCTTGACCGCTGCTATTACAACCAATGTTCACGTGCATTTAGTATTATTTGACTTTGATTTATTTTGCTGTCAGCATTTATGACAGTTTGTTAGTTGTCCTTTATTCTTTAATTAGTGCATTGCGTTGCAATGTTTTTTTTTGCACCTTGAGGTCTGGAACAACCGTCTGGGGTATGTATTATGTTTTCTGTTGTTGTCAGCACTGCTTACTTTCCCTTCGTTCAGTCTTCCCTTGACCTATCAGTGAAGTTGCAACTGTCGTGAGCTTTAGTTGTCTTGACACAGAGGGTTGCAAATAATAATAATGGTTCCTGGTGGAAGTATCTCGGACAGACCAAGAAGAACATGACTTCAGTACATCAAAGAGACCTTGAAGATGAAGAAGTGAGAGATTTGGCTAGAGAGACAGAGATTCTTTCAGATGGCTTTTGGTGAATGTAACGGACATATGACCTGATGATATAGTATAGAGCAGTAGTTGTACCGAACTAGCGAGGACTACCCACAGTTGCTTGTAGTTACAGTTGTCTTGTATAGAACAACAGCTGTACCCAAACAAGCGAGTACTACCCACAGTTGCTTTTAGCTACAGTTGTCTTGTATAGAACAACAGCTGTACCCAACAAGCGAGTACTACCCACAGTTGCTTGTAGCTACAGTTGTCTTGTATAGAACAACAGTTGTACCCAACAAGCGAGTACTACCCACAGTTGCTTGTAGCTACAGTTGTCTTGTATAGAACAACAGTTGTACCCAACAAGCGAGTACTACCCACAGTTGCTTGTAGCTACAGGTGTCTTGTATAGAACAACAGTTGTACCCAACAAGCGAGTACTACCCACAGTTGCTTGTAGCTACAGGTGTCTTGTATAGAACAACAGTTCTACCAAACTAGCAGTACTACCAAACATTGTATCTACGATTTGATTTACTAGAAGTAACCATGCTCAAACCATTATTGAAGTGAGTCCATCCACAGACGTTGTGACGAGGTGTCGCCCCCTCCAGACGGAAGAACTCTCAGCTTAGCTGATACTAACATCAGCTGGCAACTGTTTCCGGTAATTAGCCAAGCATTTCAGGCAAACACGATTGCCGCGGTAAAGGGAAATTATTGGTTATCGTGTTGTCTGTGCTATCAAAGGGAGATCATTAAGATCTGTAGATGGATGCAATCATTTTTTCAGTCAAGAAACCTCTGATTAAAACTAATATCCTGTTGTAAGCTCTTTATAAAGATGTTCATGATTTGAGACAATAATAAGTTATAGCTGTGCACATGCAATCATCATTGTGTGACGAGACTTGTAGAGATGAGGTCAGTTCATCAAACTATTGTTTCATAAATATACTTCCCATGAACTTCTCATAGAAATCCTTGTACAATCTCTGATGCAACGTCTCATATAACGTCTCATACACTATCTCATACACTATCTCATACAACATCTCATACATCATCTCATACAATATCTAATACAACATCTCAAACAACATCTCATAACCCATCTCATGCAATATCTAATACACCATCTCATACAACATCCCATACAACATCTCATACAATATCTCATGCACCATCTCATACAACATCTCATACAACATCCCATACAACATCTCATACAACATCTCATACACCATATCATACAACATCTCATACACCATCTCATACAATATCTCATACAACATCTCATACACCATCTCATACACCATCTCATACAACATCTCATACACCATCTCATACAACATCTCATACACCATCTCATACAACATCTCATACACCATCTCATACAACATCTCATACAACATCCCATACACCATCTCATATACCATCTCATACAACATCTCATACAACATCTCATACAACATCTCATACAACATCTCATACAACATCTCATACAACATCTCATACACCATCTCATGCAACATCTCATACACCATCTCATGCAACATCTCATGCAACATCTCATACACCATCTCATACAACATCTCATACAACATCTCATACAACATCTCATACAACATCTCATACAACATCTCATACAACATCTCATACACCATCTCATACACCATCTCATACAACATCTCATACAACATCTCATACAACATCTCATACAACATCTCATACAACATCTCATACAACATCTCATACACCATCTCATGCAACATCTCACACAACATCTCATACAACATCTCATACAACATCTCATACAACATCTCATACAACATCTCATACAACATCTCATACAACATCTCATACAACATCTCATACAACATCTCATACAACATCTCATACAACATCTCATACACCATCTCATACACCATCTCATACAACATCTCATACACCATCTCATACAACATCTCATACAACATCTCATACAACATCTCAAACACCATCTCATGCAACATCTCATACACCATCTCATGCAACATCTCATGCAACATCTCATACACCATCTCATACAACATCTCATACAACATCTCATACAACATCTCATACAACATCTCATACAACATCTCATACACCATCTCATACACCATCTCATACAACATCTCATACAACATCTCATACACCATCTCATGCAACATCTCATACAACATCTCATACACCATCTCATACAACATCTCATACAACATCTCATACAACATCTCATACACCATCTCATGCAACATCTCATACACCATCTCATGCAACATCTCATGCAACATCTCATACACCATCTCATACAACATCTCATACAATCTCATACTCTCATACAACATCTCATACAACATCTCATACAACATCTCATACACCTCATCAACATCTCATACACCATCTCATACAACATCTCATACAACCATCATCTCATACAACATCTCATACAACATCTCATACAGTTACAAGAACCAGTCATTCATACACCATCTCACAACATCTCATACCTACAGTTAGAGTTACAGCCCCCTACAAAGCCACAATACAACACAAGAATCAAAATCACCCCCCCCCCCCCCCCACCACTTGCTCCTTGCTACCAGCTTTACCGCAGCTCTTCAATTATTTGCCTGTTCCGAAATATTTAAGAATGTGATTATTACATCTCAGTTATTATTTCCACTTTGCCCTCGCGTTCGTGTGTTCTGGAACTTTCCTGTTATCACCAGTTGTTGTCTGTCTTCCGTCACAAACATTCCTGAAATTATTCCCATCATTTCATCTTTCCGATTAAACAACAAATGTTCTACTTTCCTGTTATCACCAGTTGTTGTCTGTCTTCCGTCACAAACATTCCTGAAATTATTCCCATCATTTCATCTTTCCGATTAAACAACAAATGTTCTCCTTTCCTGTTATCACCAGTTGTTGTCTGCCTTCCGTCACAAACATTCCTCAAATTATTCCCATCATTTCATCTTTCCGATTAAACAACAAATGTTCTCCTTTCCTGTTATCACCAGTTGTTGTCTGCCTTCCGTCACAAACATTCCTGAAATTATTCCCATCATTTCATCTTTCCGATTAAACAACAAATGTTCTCCTTTCCTGTTATCACCAGTTGTTGTCTGTCTTCCGTCACAAACATTCCTGAAATTATTCCCATCATTTCATCTTTCCGATTAAACAACAAATGTTCTCCTTTCCTGTTATCACCAGTTGTTGTCTGTCTTCCGTCACAAACATTCCTGAAATTATTCCCATCATTTCATCTTTCCGATTAAACAACAAATGTTCTCCTTTCCTGTTATCACCAGTTGTTGTCTGTCTTCCGTCACAAACATTCCTGAAATTATTCCCATCATTTCATCTTTCCGATTAAACAACAAATGTTCTCCTTTCCTGTTATCACCAGTTGTTGTCTGTCTTCCGTCACAAACATTCCTGAAATTATTCCCATCATTTCATCTTTCCGATTAAACAACAAATGTTCTACTTTCCTGTTATCACCAGTTGTTGTCTGTCTTCCGTCACAAACATTCCTGAAATTATTCCCATCATTTCATCTTTCCGATTAAACAACAAATGTTCTCCTTTCCTGTTATCACCAGTTGTTGTCTGCCTTCCGTCACAAACATTCCTCAAATTATTCCCATCATTTCATCTTTCCGATTAAACAACAAATGTTCTCCTTTCCTGTTATCACCAGTTGTTGTCTGCCTTCCGTCACAAACATTCCTGAAATTATTCCCATCATTTCATCTTTCCGATTAAACAACAAATGTTCTCCTTTCCTGTTATCACCAGTTGTTGTCTGTCTTCCGTCACAAACATTCCTGAAATTATTCCCATCATTTCATCTTTCCGATTAAACAACAAATGTTCTCCTTTCCTGTTATCACCAGTTGTTGTCTGTCTTCCGTCACAAACATTCCTGAAATTATTCCCATCATTTCATCTTTCCGATTAAACAACAAATGTTCTCCTTTCCTGTTATCACCAGTTGTTGTCTGTCTTCCGTCACAAACATTCCTGAAATTATTCCCATCATTTCATCTTTCCGATTAAACAACAAATGTTCTCCTTTCCTGTTATCACCAGTTGTTGTCTGTCTTCCGTCACAAACATTCCTGAAATTATTCCCATCATTTCATCTTTCCGATTAAACAACAAATGTTCTCCTTTCCTGTTATCACCAGTTGTTGTCTGTCTTCCGTCACAAACATTCCTGAAATTATTCCCATCATTTCATCTTTCCGATTAAACAACAAATGTTCTCCTTTCCTGTTATCACCAGTTGTTGTCTGCCTTCCGTCACAAACATTCCTCAAATTATTCCCATCATTTCATCTTTCCGATTAAACAACAAATGTTCTCCTTTCCTGTTATCACCAGTTGTTGTCTGCCTTCCGTCACAAACATTCCTGAAATTATTCCCATCATTTCATCTTTCCGATTAAACAACAAATGTTCTCCTTTCCTGTTATCACCAGTTGTTGTCTGTCTTCCGTCACAAACATTCCTGAAATTATTCCCATCATTTCATCTTTCCGATTAAACAACAAATGTTCTCCTTTCCTGTTATCACCAGTTGTTGTCTGTCTTCCGTCACAAACATTCCTGAAATTATTCCCATCATTTCATCTTTCCGATTAAACAACAAATGTTCTCCTTTCCTGTTATCACCAGTTGTTGTCTGCCTTCCGTCACAAACATTCCTGAAATTATTCCCATCATTTCATCTTTCCGATTAAACAACAAATGTTCTCCTTTCCTGTTATCACCAGTTGTTGTCTGTCTTCCGTCACAAACATTCCTGAAATTATTCCCATCATTTCATCTTTCCGATTAAACAACAAATGTTCTCCTTTCCTGTTATCACCAGTTGTTGTCTGTCTTCCGTCACAAACATTCCTGAAATTATTCCCATCATTTCATCTTTCCGATTAAACAACAAATGTTCTCCTTTCCTGTTATCACCAGTTGTTGTCTGCCTTCCGTCACAAACATTCCTCAAATTATTCCCATCATTTCATCTTTCCGATTAAACAACAAATGTTCTCCTTTCCTGTTATCACCAGTTGTTGTCTGCCTTCCGTCACAAACATTCCTCAAATTATTCCCATCATTTCATCTTTCCGATTAAACAACAAATGTTCTCCTTTCCACTTTCTTGCCATTTAGCTTTCAGCGAAAGTGGAGTAACCGTCTCCCTCACTTGTAATGTGTCGAATGATGTCAATGTACACTTTGTCACTGATGAGGTCTACAATCCCTTTTTTGCCGATTGTGGATTCTGATATATTTCTTATATACATACATACTTACATTGTTATTGGTTATTGTTATTGGTTATGGAAGGCCTCGGTATCACAGCAAACGAATTAAAATCCATAATTGCTCAACCGCCTGTGCCAGTGGAATCATCCAAATTACTAACTCATCTCCCAAACAAAGAAAGGTAACTGTAGTCCCCATCGTAGCAGTCTCAGCACACGCCAAAAGACATAAGGCGAAACCGCACAGAAAGTGAACACAGCCAACTGTTCCCTGTCATACGATATCATCATTCATCGTAAACAAGCGGGATATCGAAGCAGGATCAAAACATACATACATACATATACATACATACATACATATACATACATACATATACATACATACATATATATACATACATACAGCCTGAGAGAAAGAATCACAAATTAAAAACTGAGAAAAAAGCTAGGAATAGCCCCCGCCATAGATTATATAAAGAAACAACAGATACAATGGTTTGGCAACGTGATAAGGCAGAAAGATCAAAATACAACACCAGCTTTAAATAAACGTGAGAACACCAGACCCAATGGCCGGTCATGAAAAAATGGATTGATGGAATATTAGAAATATTAGGAAACATAAAAGCAGAGGCAAACAGAAGAGTAATAGTGACCACAACTTGTGCATTGGGAAAATAAGATTAAAATTTAGAAACCAACAGAAGAGGTCAATTACACATAAAATTGATAGTCATAAACTGAAAGATGAAGCAATAAAGGAAAAGTTTAACATAGAGCTAAGTAATTGTTATTCAGCACTTGGTGAAATAGACTTAGATATCAATGAAATGTGGGACTCACAGAGCAAAATACTAATGACAGCAGCAGAAGCAAGTGCTGGACTGAAGAAAATGGAAAAACGAGCTTGGATCTCAGACACCACATGGAAATACATCAAAGAAAGAAGAGAAGCGAAGAGAGCCATGACTAATGTAAAGACAGATCTTGGAAAGGTTCTGGCAAAAGCAACATACAAAGAATTAGACAACAAAGTGAAAAGTTCGGCAAGAAGAGATACAAGAGCTTATATAGACAACTTGGCAGAGAAAGCAGAGACAGCTGCAATTACAGGAGACAGCAGAACTCTTTATACTGTACAAAAGATGCTGACAAACACCTATACATCCAGTGGAACACCAATTCTAGACAAATCTGGATTAATGCTAACAACAAGCGCAGACATAAAAGCCCGTTGGGCGGAACACTTCAAAGAAATTCTTAACCGTCCACTACCTCACAGTTTAATAGATTTTGAAGCTGAAACACCAGCAGCAGAATTAGATGTAAATTTAGATGACTTCACCTTGAGTGAAATAGAAACCACCTTAAAGCTAATGACCAATAACAAGGCTGCTGGAGAGGATAAGTTAACAGCTGAGATCCTCAAGGCAATTGATAGCCATAATTTAATACATCTCCAAAAAATGTTCAACATCATTTGGAAAACAGAGAAGACGCCTCATAAATGGAAAAAAGGAATCATTGTTAAGATCCCAAAAAAGGGCAATCTTAGAGATTGTAACAATTGGAGAGGCGTGACACTTTTGTCAGTTGCCTCAAAATTATTCTGTAAAATCATCCTAAATAGAATAAAGGATTCAATAGATACAGTAATGCGTGAAGAACAGGCTGGGTTTAGAAAAGGGAGAAGCTGTCTTGACCACATTTTCACTCTACGACTTATATTGGAGGAACACATTGAAAAGCAAAAACCTTTTGTACTTAACTTCATCGACTTCAAAAAAGCATTTGATAGTATTCATAGAGATTCTTTGTGGAAAATTCTGAAGCAATATGGCTTACCATCAAAAATCATAAATATTATCAAAGACATGTATGATGGTTACACATGTGCAGTTCGAACAGAGGAAGGACTGAGCGAATGTTTCCCAATAGAAACTGGGGTTAAACAAGGATGTATTTTATCGCCCTTGTTATTTGGAATTGTTATGGACTTCATAATGAAGAAATGCTGCACTGGTAATAAAGGCATCGAATGGATACAAGGAGACCATTTGGAGGACCTGGACTTTGCTGATGACATAGTTCTCATCAGCAATCAGATAAAAACGATGCAGGAAAACACAAATGAACTATCATCAATAGCCAGCAAAATTGGGCTTGAGGTCAATCATGAAAAGACTAAAGTCATGAAAAGTTTAATTCCAACAAGTGACAAAATATACATGGAAAACAAACCAGTAGAAGAGATCGATCACTTCATCTATCTTGGAAGTCACATTGATCGAGAAGGGGATACGAGCAAAGAAATTAGAATCAGACTGGCTAAAGCAGCAATGTCTTTCAGAAGCCTTGAAAAGTTGTGGAAATCAAAACTCATTAGCACAAACACAAAACTTAGGCTATTCAAATCAAATGTACTATCAACCCTTACGTATGCGTGTGAAAGCTGGAAAACAACAAGAGATATAGAAACAAAGTTGAACGCATTCGAAAATAAATGTCTAAGGAAAATACTTGGTATAGAATGGAACGAATTCAAAACAAACGAGGAAATTAGAGAAATCGCCAATCAACCACTAATATCTTCAGTAATAAAGAAAAGACGATGGTCATACGTTGGACATGTGATGAGAAGAGATAATAATCGAATAGCAAAGCAAGCCCTCATATGGGAAACAACAGGTAAAAGAAAAAGAGGAAGACCCAGGGAGACACTGAGAAGAACATTGATGAGAGAGGCAAGAGCAGCAGGAATCGGCTCCCTCAATGAGATAGAACTGCTTGCACAGAACAGAGACAGATGGCGAGATTTGATAAAATATCTTTAAAAGAAAACTGCTAGAACAAAAATTCATATAGGAGAAGGTGTATCTTGGTCTACGCCCTATGGGCCGGTTACGGCTCGAAAGGTCAATAGATAGATAGAAACAGAAGAGCAAAATATCGCAAACTATATCTCTCCTAAACGCTAAAGGCAAATGAGGAAGGAAAGAAGAATATATATATATGGTTATTCGCTTAATGAAGTACTTCTTGCAACTGTTAGTTGCTTGATTTGTAGATGATGTGTAGACTGAAGTGTTGGACTGAGAGAGAAAGATATGTTTGTGTGAGCGTGTATTTGTATGTATATATATATATATATATATATATATATATATATATATATATGTAGAGAGAGGGGGGAGAGAGAGAAGAGGGTGAAAGAGCGGGAGAGAGAGGGAGAGGGGAGAAAGAGGGAGAGAGAGAGGGAGAGAGAGTGAGAGAGAGGGAAGAGGGGGAGAGATTTCACCAATATCAAGAAGATGTAGAAAGACATGTAAAAAGAATATGGTTTGATGGCGTTCACGCTAATAACATTATTTTTTTCTGGGAAAGTAAAGCGGCACGGGCGTAATACCGACCACATTACCCCAAAAATCATGTGCCGAAGGTCTGTAAAATTTATGGTCACTAACACCATATTCCCTATACGCCACCATTTGGCGTGAATGGAGAACAGTCATCCCTCGCTACTTCGCGGTTCGTTTATCGAGGCCACAGTACATCGCGGATTGTTCAAACATTCAAAATTGAGGAATTATTATTAAAAAAAAAACACATTATTTTATGCATGTTATTTATACTATTAATATTTTATTTACATGTTTGAAACTATTCTTTAATGTTCTAATGATAACATATGCACTTATATGGTTTCATATACACTTATTGATATTATCATCATCATCATGTACCCTGCCGGTTGGCGTAGGCGATCATGTCCCTCCACAATCTTCTATCCACAGTGCATCGTATCAGTTCTGTTGCCGAGTGTTTTCCATGCCATGACACCAAGCTATCCAGTATTTTCTCTCTTTGTCGTCCGCGATCTCTCTTTCCTTTTATTTTGCCAGTTGTTATTATTGATATTGATATTATACATACACACAAAATGTACGTATGTTAAAAATGAGAGGGTGACACTACTCGCGGTTTTCCACTTATCTCGGCCGGTTCTGGTCCCTATTAACCGCGATAACTGAGTGATTACTGTGCTTTCATCATCATCATCGAGTACTTTCTCTGCTACGAAGGTTGGCTACCATGGATCGCCATTCTACTTTGTTTCTTGCTTTGATGGTGCAGGCTGTCTCTCCATGGCTTTCTTTGGAGTGTTACGTGATGAGGCTCCAATCTCTTTCACGGTGGTCTGCCATATTCGTCTTTCGTGTTCTGAATATGCCTCATGTGTACCACACACTTTGCTGTTTCCGCCTTCTGGGCCGTTGATCATTTTCGATTCCTCCGCCCCATCCACCGACACAGACTTTTCTATATTTGTATACTATACTTTACTTTTTTTTTTACACTAATAAAATTGAGCGTGGCGCACAATGCGACGAAACGTACGCTGACGAAATCGGAATGGCACACAGCGTGGTGAAACGTACGCTGACGAAATCGAAATGGCACACAGTGTGGCGAAACGTACGCTGACGAAATCGGAATGGCACACAGTGTGGCGAAACGTACGGAAAGAGTTTAGCTGGAGTGTGAGTGCGTTAGGTATTATGATAAAATATTAGAGGAGTCGGGTAGTCTGTTGTCTTTTCTGAATATCCGCCGCTGATGGAATGTCATTAACATGTCATGTTCGAGTACATTTGTTGATCACATTCTTTTATGTCCGGTCTACGAAAGTGTTTACGACCAACTGCCTACATAATTGTAAACTATGTCAACCGTAAAACGTGTCCAAAACTCTCTTGACACTTAATATTAAAGAAAAGTTAAATACTGAAATCAGTATTTTTTAAGACAAAAAAAACAAAAAAAAAAATAAATAAAAATAAACTCACATTTGATCTCTCAATTTACTTTTTGCTCTCGATCACAGGCTCAAGGTTTGATTATTCCAGGAGTTCCCAAGGACGTGGAGGTCAACCCATACGTCAAAGCCTTTTTGGTGCCAGGCCGGGCATTCAAATACAGGACCAAGACACTGAGGAACACCCGGGTAATTGTTTGCTCCTCCTTATCGTTAACTCAATCCTTATCATGTTTAACGGTCTGTGCAGTCAACATCAATAACAATAACCATTTCCAATGTTAACGGAGCTCTTTAACACACACAGACATGGGCCATTCGTTATAATCGAGTGAATATTGCATCCCAGGCCATCATGATTGTTTCAGCTCTGGCTGACTTCTCAAGTCAAGAACAATCACTTTGTGACAAAGTTCTCGATAATGATGATAAATGGTCCAATATTATATGGACCCACAGTTTGGAGCAGCTATGCCGAGTCTGAGATTCAGGGGGAGACTCATCTCGTGGTGTAGCCTTCTTAGTACAGGAAACTCAACTTAGAGCAGGAATCAAATAATGTTGAGTAATGTCAATATGATATTATAGAAGCTAATCATGGACACTAAATACAATGAGCATTATGATCGACTTCAGATTTGAAAGTACTTCTTTCTGAAAGAAATTCAGTTGAACCACGGACAGGACAACAAAAACTACAGTCAAAATAAACAGTAAAAAAATACAGGTTTGTAAATCTGATGGTAATATATATATATATATATATATATATATATATATATATATATATATATATATATTTCGCATATACATATACACACAAATGTACACACATATCTACGTTATTGCTAGAAAATCACATCAACAAAACGGCGTACAACAATTTCTCATATGAAAATAAATGATTGGCCAAGAAGCGATAACTCATGAGTTTCATTGACTGTCACAGTTACCGGACATGAAGGTGCAGTCATTAGAAGATGTCCTATTGTTATCTATGTTTGGTTATATAAATTTATTTATACTTATATATGAAAGTTTCAAGTGTTTATATGATTGTTAATGTTTTAGTTGTTATATATGTTTGTACATGTTGCAGTTGTTAATTATGTTTGTTAATGTTGCTGCTGTTATGTATGTATGTTTGTTTTAGTTGTTATATATGTTTGTACATGTTGCAGTTGTTAATTATGTTTGTTAATGTTGCTGCTGTTATGTATGTATGTTTGTTTTAGTTGTTATATATTTTTATTATTGTTTAGTTGATCTGTTATGTATGTTTGTTAATATTTCCCTCATTATGTATGCTTGTTTAAAGAGACAATAAATTCGACTATATCTGCATGGGACTAATATTAAAGTAACAACATATCTTTGTGTGAAGACACGAGAACACCTCAATTATACAAAGGAGATCAATGAGGAAAAGATGAAACTTGTGTGCATGTGTCCTGCATTGACTCGATTTCTGCCAGAGTTCTACGAGACAATGACCAACGTTTGTATGGTTACTGTGAGACTTCTATAAGACAATGACCAACGTTTGTATTGCTACTGTGAGACTTCTATAACACAATGACCAACGTTTGTATGGCTACTGTGAGACTTCTATAAGACAATGACCAACGTTTGTATGGTTACTTTGAGAGTTCTATAAGACAATGACCAACGTTTGTATGGTTACTTTGAGAGTTCTATAAGACAATGATCAACGTTTGTATGGTTACTTTGAGAGTTCTACGAGACAATGACCACCGTTTGTATGGTTACTGTGAGAGTTCTACGAGACAATGACCAACGTTTGTATGGTTACTGTGAGAGTTCTATAAAACAATGGCCAACGTTTGTATGGTTACTGTCACGGTCCTACAAGACAATGACCATCATTTGCACGGTTACTGTAAGAGTCCTACAAGACAATGACCATCATTTGCACGGTTACTGTAAGAGTTCTACAAGACAATGACCAGTGTTTGCATGGTTACTGTGAATGGTCTACAGGACAATGGCCAACGCTTGCATGGTTACTGTGAATGTTCTACAAGACAATGACCAACATTTGCACGGTTACTGTGAGAGTTATACAAATCATTGTCCAACATTTACACGGTTATACTGTTGTTTAGGACAATTGTTGACATGTTCACATGCAATTTTATTTACCCAAGTGCAGTGTGTATATGCACGTTTGTGTGTATACATACCAGACATGTAATGGACTCTTATTGGTTCATATATTGATACAAATATTGATACAGATATTTATACAAATATTGACACATATATTGATACAAATATTGACACATATATTGATACAAATATTGACACATATATTGATACAAATATTGATACAGATATTGATTCATTTTGAATGAAGTAGCAACTGGAAAGCAAAATATCTTTTTAATGATAGTGTGTGTGTGTGTGTGTGTGTGTGTGTGTGTGTGTGTGTGTGTGTGTGTGTGTGTGTGTTTGTGTGTGTGTGTGTGTGTGTGTGGAGATTTGAATAAAAGTAAATCTACAAATGTTACATTAAATAAGGGACGTTAAAAAATCTACAAATGTTACATTGAATAAATGAAGTAAAAACATCTACACATTTTTTTTTCAAGCTAAAATTGTCTGTTATGTTGTGTATGGTTACAAATATGTTTCCTATCAAAAGTACATTTATTAATATCTTCTTTCCTGCTATAACTTACTGATCGCGGCAATGTTTATCATGGTTGATTGATTATTAATTATCTTGTGCACTTATAATCAAGTGAATAGAATGAAGCACAACATGGACATCCAACAGTAGCTGGTCTTGTATCTTTAGGATCCCCTTTTCCTGGAGAAGTTCGTCATCAAAGACTTGCCCCCCGGGGAGGAAGGGGAGGACGGGGCGCTCGAGTTCCAGGTGTACTCCTCTCATCATGTTAGCCGGCGCCATCTTGTGGGCGTGGCATCTGTTCGACTAATTGACGTGGACAAGCTGACTTCCGGTCAAGTGGAGCTGCTGGTCACCCCGCAGACAGTCTATAGGGTGAGTATGAGTGTTACGTCATATCTCAGTTATTTTGGGAACGGCAGGGGAAGAAATGAGAATGTTAAAATGAGAGTTAATTTACAGAACATTTATCAACATCGATTGCCGTCTACGCATCGAAGGTAGACTACCATGGAGCGCCATTTGGCTCTGTCTCTTGATTTGATAGTGCAGCTTCTTATAGACTGACTGTCTGCCTCTGCCTCTTATGCCTCGTATTTTCATTTCCAAGATTACTTTTAATAGGCTGCTGTGTCTTTTAACATGCCACACAAATCTCATTTGTCTTGTTTTTGAATTGTGTTTAGTAGTGTTCTTTTAATTGTTAGTTGTTTTAAGACTTCGTCGTTTGTTTTCTTTTATTTCCATCCAATCTTCCTATAGTTCAATAAATCCACATTTCAAAGCATCAAAACAAAACATCAACATTATGGAGTAGGAAGAACAAAATAAACGAAGTCCGAAAGACCGTGTTTTCTGCTTTAGAGAGAAAGAAAATGATAAATAAACATGCTTGATGAACTAGCAAAGAAAATGATAAATAAACGTGCTTGATGAACTAGCAAAGAAAATGATAAATAAACGTGCTTGATGAACTAGCAAAGAAAATGATAAATAAACGTGCTTGATGAACTAGTAAATAAAATGATAAATAAACGTGCTTGATGAACTAGCAAATAAAATAATAAATAAACGTGCTTGATGAACTAGTAAATAAAATGATAAATAAACGTGCTTGATGAACTAGTAAATAAAATAATAAATAAACGTGCTTGATGAACTAGCAAATAAAATAATAAATAAACGTGCTTGATGAACTAGCAAATAAAATAATAAATAAACGTGCTTGATGAACTAGTAAATAAAATGAACGCGTATCGGGCTATAAAAAATGGAAATAGAGGAGATGATTGAGATGAATGGCATGGGCCATGATGGAGACGTCTCGTTCATTTCTAAATCAATCAACATATTTAACTTTGCCATCTTGGGGAGCAGCTTGTCGGAACAGCTTGTAGGAACAGCTTGTAGGTTTTTTTTCCCCCAAAAAAAGCAAAACCGCCATTTATTCCATTTAAAAAAAAGTGTATATCTGAAATAAACTGAATGAACCAGTGATGTCAAGATTGGAACTGTGGGATCAATTGCACAAAATAATGATGTAACCGGTAGCTTTATTCTTTGATATCGTTTAGGAGAAAATGGTTTTCTAAATGATTTCTGGTTTGTAGGAGAGAAGGACAGGAGAGAGAGAGGGGTTGTATAGAAGAGAGAGAGGATCGATAGAAGAGAGAGAGAGAGGTTGTATAGAAGAGAGAGAGGATCGATAGAAGAGAGAGAGAGAGAGAGAGAGAGAGGTTGTATAGAAGAGAGAGATGATCGATAGAAGAGAGAGAGAGAGAGAAAGGATAGAAGAGAGAAAGAGGATGTATAAAAGAGACATGGAATGGACAAAGGAGAGAGAAGATGGATGAAATGGAAGGAGGATAGATATAAGAGAAACATTATAAATAATGGAGACAGGGATAGAAGAGTCAAGATGGATAGAAGAGACAAGATGGATAGAAGATACAAGATGGATAGAAGAGACATGATGGATAGAAGAGACAAGATGGATAGAAGAGACATGATGGATAGAAGAGTCAAGATGGATAGAAGAGACAAGATGGATAGAAGAGACAAGATGGATAGAAGAGACAAGATGGATAGAAGAGACAAGATGGATAGAAGAGACAAGATGGATAGAAGAGACATGATGGATAGAAGAGACAAGATGGATAGAAGAGACAAGATGGATAGAAGAGACATGATGGATAGAAGAGTCAAGATGGATAGAAGAGACAAGATGGATAGAAGAGACAAGATGGATAAAAGAGACAAGATGGATAGAAGAGATAGCATGAACAGAATGAGAGAGAGAATTGCGGATTGACTGGTGAGACAGTGATTGACACTTGACACATTGACTGGTGAGACAGTGATTGACACTTTACACATTGACTGGTGAGACAGTGATTGACACTTGACACATTGACTGGTGAGACAGTGATTGACACTTGACACATTGACTGGTGAGACAGTGATTGACACTTGACACATTGACTGGTGAGACAGTGATTGACACTTTACACATTGACTGGTGAGACAGTGACTGACACTTTACACATTGACTGGTGAGACAGTGATTGACACTTGACACATTGACTGGTGAGACAGTGATTGACACTTGACACATTGACTGGTGAGACAGTGACTGACACTTTACACATTGACTGGTGAGACAGTGATTGACACTTGACACATTGACTGGTGAGACAGTGACTGACACTTGACACATTGACTGGTGAGACAGTGACTGACACATTGAATGGTGAGACAGTGACTGACACATTGACTGGTGAGATAGCGACTAACACATTGACTGGTGAGACAATGATTGACACATTGTCTGGTGAGACAGTGACTGACACATTGACTGGTGAGACAGCGACTGACACATTGACTGGTGAGACAGCGACTGACACATTGATTGGTGAGACAGTGACTGACACATTGACTGGTGAGACAGCGACTGACACATTGACTGGTGAGCAGCGACTGACACATTGACTGGTGAGGCAGTGACTGACACATTGACTGGTGAGACAGCGACTGACACATTGACTGGTGAGACTGTGACTGACACATTGACTGGTGAGACAGTGACTGACACATTGACTGGTGAGACAGTGACTGACACATTGACTGACGAGCAGTGACTGACACATTGACTGGTGAGACAGTGACTGACACATTGACTGGTGAGACAGTGACTGACACATTGACTGGTGAGACAGCGACTGACACAATGACTGGTGAGACAGCGACTGCCACATTGACTGGTGAGACAGTGACTGACACACTGACTGGTGAGACAGTGACTGACACATTGACTGGTGAGACAGTGATTGACACATTGACTGGGAGATAGCGACTAACACATTGACTGGTGAGACAATGACTGACACATTGACTGGTGAGAGAGCGACTGACACATTGACTGGTGAGACATCAACTGACACATTGACTGGTGAGGTATTGACTGACACATTGACTGGTGAGACAGTGACTGACACATTGACTAATGAGACAGTGACTCACACATTGACTGGTGAGACAGTGACTGACACATTGACTGGTGAGAAAGTGACAGTCACATTGACTGGTGAGAAAGTGACTGACACATGGACTGGTGAGAGAGCGACTGACACATTGACTGGTGAGACATCGACTGACACATTGACTGGTGAGGTATTGACTGACACATTGACTGGTGAGACAGTGACTGACACATTGACTAATGAGACAGTGACTCACACATTGACTGGTGAGACAGTGACTGACACATTGACTGGTGAGAAAGTGACAGTCACATTGACTGGTGAGAAAGTGACTGACACATTGACTGGTGAGACAGTGACTGACTGGTGAGACAGTGAATGACATATTGACTGGTGAGACAGTGACTGACACATTGACTGGTAAGACAGTGACTGACACATTGACTAATGAGACAGGGACTGACACATTGTCTGGTGAGACAGCGACTGACACATTGACTGGTGAGACAGTGACTTACATATTGACAGTTTAAACAGTGACTGTCACATTGACTGGTGAGACAGCGACTGATACATTGTCTGGTGAGACAGTGACTGAGACAGTGACTGACACATTGACTGGTGAGACAGTGACTGGCACATTGACTGGTGAGACAGTGACTGACACATTGACTGGTGAGCAGCGACTGACACTTGACACATTGACTGGTGAAAAAGTGATTGACACTTGCCACACTGACTGGTGACACATTGACTGACACTTGCCACGCTGACTGGTGACACATTGACTGACACTTGCCACGCTGACTGGTGACACAGCGACTGACACTTGCCATGCTGACTGGTGACACATTGACTGACACTTGCCACGCTGACTGGTGACACAGCGACTGACACTTGCCACGCTGACTGGTGACACATTGACTGACACTTGCCACGCTGACTGGTGACACAGTGACTGACACTTGCCACGCTGACTATTGACACATTGATTGACACTTGCCACGGTGACTGGTGACACAGTGACTGACACTTGCCACAGTGACTGGTGACACAGTGACTGACACTTGCCACGCTGACTGGTGACATAGTAACTGACACTTGCCACAATGACTGGTGACACAGTGACTGACACTTGTCACGCTGACTGATGACACATTGACTGACACTTGTCACGCTGACTGATGACACATTGATTGGCACTTGCCACGCTGACTGGTGACACATTGACTGATACTTGCCACGCTGACTGGTGACACAGTGACTGACACTTGCGACGCTGACTGGTGACATAGTGACTGACACTTGCCACGCTGACTGGTGACACAATGACTGACACCTGCCACGCTGACTGGTGACACAGTGACTGACATTTGCCACGCTGACTGGTGACACAGTGACTGACACTTGCCATGCTGACTGGTTACACATTGACTGACACTTGCCACGCTGACTGGTGACACAGTGACTGACACTTGCCACGCTGACTGGTGACACAGTGATTGACACTTGCCACACTGACTGGTGACACATTGACTGACACTTGCCATGCTGACTGGTGACACAGTGACTAATGTTTTGACGTGGGTGAGAGGAAAACATCCAAATAGGAGCACATCGTTATCAACAGCGACTGGTGACATAGTGATTGACACTTGCCACGCTGACTGATGACACATTGACTGGCACTTGCCACGCTCACTGGTGACACATGGACTGACACTTGCAACGATGACTGGTGACACAGTGACTGACACTTGTCACGCTGACTGATGACACATTGACTGGCACTTGCCACGCTGACTGGTGACACATTGACTGATACTTGCCACGCTGACTGGTGACACAGTGACTGACACTTGCCACGCTGACTGGTGACACAGTGATTGACACTTGCCACACTGACGGGTGACACATTGACTGACACTTGCCATGCTGACTGTTGACACAGTGACTAATGTTTTGACGTGGGTGAGAGGAAAACATCCAAATAGGAGCACATCGTTATCAACAGCGACTGGTGACATAGTGATTGACACTTGCCACGCTGACTGATGACACATTGACTGGCACTTGTCACGCTCACTGGTGACACATGGACTGACACTTGCAACGATACTGGTGACACAGTGACTGACACTTGTCACGCTGACTGATGACACATTGACTGGCACTTGCCACGCTGACTGGTGACACATTGACTGATACTTGCCACGCTGACTGGTGACACAGTGACTGACACTTGCCACGCTGACTGGTGACATAGTGACTGACACTTGCCACGCTGACTGGTGACACAATGACTGACACCTGCCACGCTGACTGGTGACACAGTGACTGACATTTACCACGCTGACTGGTGACACAGTGACTGACACTTGCCATGCTGACTGGTTACACATTGACTGACACTTGCCACGCTGACTGGTGACACAGTGACTGACACTTGCCACGCTGACTGGTGACACAGTGACTGACACTTGCCACGCTGACTGGTGACATAGTGATTGACACTTGCCACACTGACTGGTGACACATTGACTGACACTTGCCATGCTGACTGGTGACACAGTGACTAATGTTTTGACGTGGGTGAGAGGAAAACATCCAAAAAGGAGCACATCGTTATCAACAGCGACATGTCCCTATGAACAGGAACTTGTCCCTATCAACAGGAACACGTCGTTATCAACAGGAACATGTCCCTATCAACAGGAACACGTCGTTATCAACATGAACTTGTTCCTATCAACAGGAACACGTCGTTATCAACATGAACTTGTCCCTATCAAAAGGAACATGTAGTTATCAACAGGAACTTGTCCCTATCAACAGGAACATGTAGTTATCAACATGAACTTGTCCCTATCAACAGGAACATGTAGTTATCAACGGGAACTTGTCCCTATCAACAGGAACATGTAGTTATCAACGGGAACTTATCCCTATCAACAGGAACATGTAGTTATCAACATGAACTTATCCCTATCGACAGGAACACGTTGTTATCAGCATGAACTTATCCCTATCAACAGGAACACGTTGTTATCAACATGAACTCATCCCTATCAACAGGAACATGTAGTTATCAACATGAAATTATCCCTATCAACAGGAACACGTTGTTATCAGCATGAACTTATCCCTATCAACAGGAACACGTTGTTATCAGCATGAACTTATCCCTATCAACAGGAACATGTAGTTATCAACATGAACTTTTCCCTATCAACAGGAACACGTTGTTATTAGCATGAACCTGTCCCTATCAACAGGAACACGTCGTTATCAACAGGAACTTATCCCTATCAACAGGAACACGTTGTTATCAACCGAAATATCGATGTGAGAGGAAGACACAGAAGAATTAGAAATGTCGGACACAAGTTTGCTAGTCACACATTAACAAAGGAGCATAGGTCGATGCAGACGAAGAAATGGACAAGATGTAGCAAGAAACAATGTAATAACTTCATGATCTGACATGTACAATCAATGAAGTGCCAGACAGGCATGCTTGTTAATTAGCATCAAGGGGGAAAAACAAGCAGTCAATAAAAGTAGAATTAGAATACCGTGTATGTCAAGGTCAGATGTTCCTGCCTGTTGATTCTTGGGTAAAGTTCAAGGCTAGATCTGATCAATTGGTGTGGGTGTGTGTGTGAGCTAACTGTTATGACGTCACGAGGAGTTTTAGTTTATATGTGAGGATGGCGTGGGAGTGTGAGAGATAAGATCAGAAATGAAGAACTGAGAAAAAAGCTAGCAATAGCCCCCGCCTTAAAATATATAAATAAACAACAGATAAAATGGTATGGCCGCGTGACAAGGCAGAGTGATCAAAGCACAACACAAGGAGCCCTCAATAAACGTTGTAAGAACACCAGACCCAAAGGTCGACCACGAAAAAGGTGGATTGGCTGAATGTTAGAAGCACTAGGAAACATAACAGCAGCAGAAGCGATCAGAAGAGCAACAGACCGCAAATTATCCGCCCCCCCCCCCCTTTCCCCGGGACGCTGAATGGCAAATAAGGAAGGAAAGAATAAGAAGATGGCGTAGGAAGGATGTAGAAGTGGCGAGTCTGGCGACCTGGCACATGCGCCTGTTTGTAGTGTACTGTGTTGATTGTAGAAACTCATTTCAGGCCAGTGCTGCTTATTTTCAATTATATTTTCTGCCTTTTGTGTGTATGTGTGTGACCGATTTTTTTTTCTTTCTTTCCTCGCAGGCCCTTTCTTTCTATCTGTCATCATCTGCCCTACTTTGTTTTCGTACTCTTCTTTCTATTTGTCTGTTTCTTTCTTTCTTTCTGTCTTGTTTCTTTCTTTCTATCAGTCTGTTACTCGTGATCTTGTATTCTTGAACGCGTCAGTGCTTGTTGTCGTCCACCCCGTGCCGCCGTGGAGAGGTACCCTCGCGTACCGATAACCATGCTCATACCGATAACCATG
Source organism: Megaustenia siamemsis (assembly GCA_032433765.1). Taxonomy (NCBI): domain Eukaryota; kingdom Metazoa; phylum Mollusca; class Gastropoda; order Stylommatophora; family Ariophantidae; genus Megaustenia; species Megaustenia siamemsis. The sequence goes on from JAVIAB010000124.1 coordinate 8,128,853, forward strand.
CTCATACCGATAACCATGCTCATACCGATAACCATGCTCATACCGATAACCATGCTCATACCGATAACCATGCTCATACCGATAACCATGCTCATACCGATAACCATGCTCATACCGATAACCATGCTCATACCGATAACCATGCTAATACCGATAACCATGCTCATACCGATAACCATGCTCATACCGATAACCATGCTCATACCGATAACCATGCTAATACCGATAACCATGCTCATACCGATAACCATGCTCATTATCAACACATAAGAACACAGGTGATCTCTGATCGGCAGCCTTCTTGGTTTATTGTTTCTTCTACTAGTCAGTTCTTACAGATTCATACATCTTGATAAAACAATCAAAGTTTATTTATTCAATTCCACTCTTACTTCATCCTCTATTTATTATTCTATCGTATTCTCATCCTATATTTATTATTATTCACTACTATCCTATGTTGGACCGTTCCCCATCGAACGGCCCATCCTATTCTAACTATTTCTTTTAACAACTAATTCAATCTGGTCAAACTATTTCTGTTGCCGGCTCTGTTAGCAATCGTCCATTCGCAAACATCTGTCGTTGAGTTCATCTGATTAATTCTCCTCTGCTGGTCAATCCTGTCCCCATGTCCATCTTTTGACTCGGGCTATCCCTTGGGTTCCATCTCAGCCGCTTCGCTTCATATTTCTCTACGATCACTCTTGCCTTCCATGACTCTCAATTAGTCAACCGCTCTGTATCGCTGCCGATCTCCAACTGGCTCTATTCGTTGTTCCTTCCCAACCGTCTCTCGCTCACTACGTCATTAGCTTTCTTTCACGTCACTTCTCTCCCTCTGCGTACCGTACTGCACTAATTCTACTTCCACATCCCTTGGTGTGCAATTCCCTTCTATATGTATGTGTGTGTTTGTGTTCAGAGGGCTGATTAAAATGCAAGACTTCCTGTATGTTTACTATTTATTTGTAAATGAAACATCAACAACACAAGAGTTGCCGCCCCTCCTCTACCATCGAGACAAAGCAAATGTCAATACATGTGGTCTTTGCTGGACCAAGAAGTAAATCCTGACCACAGATGCCAGACAAAACACACAAACACACAAACATACAAACACACAAACACACGTTTAGTGCAAGAAATAACACATGATCAGTTTACATCGAGTTCTTTTCATCTACTTCTTTTCCATCTACTTATTTTTATCGACTTTTTTTCATCTGACTGCGGGAGGCTACTATAAACTATGACCGACAGAGGGTACTATAAACTATGACCGACAGAGGCTACTATAAACTATGACCGACAGAGGGTACTATAAACTATGACCGACAGAGGCTACTATAAACTATGACCGACAGAGGCTACTATAAACTATGACCGACAGAGGCTACTATAAACTATGACCGACAGAGGCTACTATAAACTATGACCGACAGAGGCTACTATAAACTATGACCGACAGAGGCTACTATAAACTATGACCGACAGAGGCTACTATAAACTATGACCGACAGAGGCTACTATAAACTATGACCGACAGAGGCTACTATAAACTATGACCGACAGAGGCTACTATAAACTATGACCGACAGAGGCTACTATAAACTATGACCGACAGAAACTATTATAGACTATGACTGACGGAGGCTACTACTAATTTGACCTGTGCCACGTCGCTCCATGTGGGTTCCAGGTAAAGGCATGTCTGGCTAAATGTCTGTCTGTGATCTCTCACTCGGACAGAGCTGCTAATTACGAATGCGCCAAACGAGAGATGCTCTGTAAAGAAACAACCGGTGAGAATACTGAACGCCATTCTGGGAACCAATTATTTGTCTCCGGCGTGAGTAAACAAACCGGACGAATTTCTTATTAAAGCTAATCCTGGCAATGTCCTGTGTCTGGTGGGTAGGGGGGGGGCGGTGGATCAACAGCAATAATGAAATAAAAAATATTGCCTCCATGTGGCTTTTGTAGAGGATTGTCAAGTAGCCCACGGAGAGTTAAAGAGCATTTTGATGGAGTGGGGCAATATACTTTAGGGCAGGAGGAGGGGAGGGCATAAACATTTGAAAGAAATAACATTCCCCACAATTATCAGAGAGAATTAGCCATATCAGCAACTTCAGAGAGACATAACAATCTCAGCAACATCAGAGAGACATAACAATCTCAGCAACATCAGAGAGACATAACAATCTTAACAAAATCAGAGAGACATAACAATTTTAACAACATCAGAGATACATAACAATTTTACCAACATCAGAGAGACATAACAATCTCAGCAAAATTAGAGAGAAATAACAATCTTAACAACATCAGAGAGACATAACAATCTCAGCAACATCAGAGAGACATAACAATCTCAGCAACATCAGAGAGACATAACAATCTTAACAAAATCAGAGAGACATAACAATTTTAACAACATCAGAGATACATAACAATTTCACCAACATCAGAGAGACATAACAATCTTAACAACATCAGAGAGACATAACAATTTTAACAACATCAGAGAGACATAACAATTTCACCAACATCAGAGAGGCATAACAATCTTAACAACATCAGAGAGGCATAACAATTTCACCAACATCAGAGAGGCATACCAATCTTAACAACATCAGAGAGACATAACAATCTTAACAACATGAGAGATACATAACAATTTCACCAACATCAGAGAGACATAACAATCTTAACAACATCAGAGAGACATAACAATCTTAACAACATCAGAGAGATATAACAATTTTAACAACATCAGAGAAACACAACAATTTCACCAACATCAGAGAGACATAACAATTTTAACAACATCAGAGAGGCATAACAATTTTAACAACATCAGAGAGGCATAACAATTTCACTAACATCAGAGAGACATAACAATTTCACCAACATCAGAGAGGCATAACAATTTCACCAACATCAGAGAGGCATAACAATCTTAACTACATCAGAGAGGCATAACAATTTCACCAACATCAGAGAGGCATAACAATCTTAACAACATCAGAGAGACATAACAATCTTAACAACATGAGAGAGACATAACAATCTTAACAACATCAGAGAGACATAACAATCTTAACAACATCAGAGCGACATAACAATTTCACCAACATCAGAGAGACATAACAATCTTAACAACATCAGAGAGACATAACAATTTCACCAACATCAGAGAGACATAACTATCTTAACAACATCAGAGAGACATAACAATCTTAACAACATCAGAGAGGCATAACAATCTTAACAACATGAGAGAGACATAACAATCTTAACAACATCAGAGAGACATAACAATCTTAACAACATCAGAGAGGCATAACAATTTCACCAACATCAGAGATACATAACAATTTCACCAACATCAGAGAGACATAACAATTTCACCAATATCAGAGAGACATAACAATCTTAACAACATGAGAGAGACATAACAATTTTAACAACATCAGAGAGACATAACAATTTTAACAACATCAGAGAGACATAACAATATTAACAACATCAGAGAGACGTAACAATCTTAACAACATCAGAGAGACGTAACAATTTTAACAACATCAGAGAGACATAACAATGTTAACAACATGCGAGAGAAATAACAATTTTAACAACATGAGAGAGACATAACAATCTTAACAACATCAGAGAGACATAACAATTTTAACAACATCGGAGAGACATAACAATTTTAACAAATCCAGAGAGACATAACAATCTTAACAACATGAGAGAGATATAATAATCTTAACAACATCAGAGAGACATAATAATCTCACCAACATCAGAGAGGCATAACAATCTTAACAACATCAGAGAGACATAACAATCTCACCAATATCAGAGAGGCATAACAATCTTAACAACATCAGAGCGACATAACAATCTCACCAACATCAGAGAGGCATAACAATTTTAACCACATCAGAGAGACATAACAATCTCACCAATATCAGAGAGGCATAACAATCCCACCAATATCAGAGAGACATAACAATCTTAACAACATCAGAGAGACATAACAATCTCATCAATATCAGATAGGTATAACAATCTTAACAACATCACATAGACATAACAATCTTAACAACACGAGAGAGACATAACAATCTTAACAACATGAGAGAGACATAACAATCTTAACAACATCAGAGAGGCATAACAATCTTAACAACATGAGATAGACATGACAATCTTAACAACCACCGAGAGACATAACAATCTTAACAACATCCGAGAGACATAACAATCTCAGCAATATCAGAGAGACATAACAATCTCAGCAATATCAGAGAGACATAACAATCTCAGCAATATCAGAGCGACATAACCATCTTAACAACATCAGAGCGACATAACAATCTTAACAACATCAGAGCTACATAACTATCTTAACAACATCAGAGCGACATAACAATCTTAACAACATCAGAGCGACATAACAATCTTAACAACATCAGAGCGACATAACAATCTTAACAACATCAGAGCGACATAACAATCTTAACAACATCAGAGCGACATAACAATCTTAACAACATCAGAGCGACATAACAATCTTAACAACATCAGAGCGACATAACAATCTCAGCAACATCAGAGCGACATAACTATCTTAACAACATCAGAGCGACATAACAATCTTAACAACATCAGAGAGACATAACAATCTTAACAACATCAGAGAGACATAACAATCTTAACAACATCAGAGCGACATAACAATCTTAACAACATCAGAAAGACATAACAATCTTAACAACATCAGAGAGACATAACAATCTTAACAACATCAGAGCGTCATAACAATCTTAACAACATCAGAGAGACATAACAATCTTAACAACATCAGAGAGACATAACAATCTTAACAACATCAGAGCGACATAACAATCTTAACAACATCAGAGCGACATAACAATCTTAACAACATCAGAGAGACATAACAATCTTAACAACATCAGATCGACACAACAATCTCAGCAACATCAGAGCGACACAACAATCTCAGCAACATCAGAGCGACACAACAATCTCAGCAACATCAGAGCGACAAAACAATCTCAGCAACATCAGAGCGACATAACCATCTTAACAACATCAGAGCGGCTTAACAATCGTGAGAACATCAGAGAAATATAAACAATCAATACCAGAAACATGAGGGACCAAATGCCTTCTTCAATACAAACCAAAACAATAATATATAGCCGTGGTTAATCGAGGGAGCTTCGATCGCGCAGTGGTTAGTGAACTGGACTACAAATGACTAGAGGTAGGGTTCGATCCCAACCGACGGCTTCCGGGTTCACCCAGCCTTTAATGGGTGCCGGATTTTTTTTGTGGGAGAGTAAAGCGGCACGTGCGTAAAACTGACCACATTACCCCAAAAATCATGTGCCGAAGGTCTGTAAAATATTGGGTCACTAGCAACATATTCCGTATACACCACTTGTGGTGACGGACGCACTTTACTTTTTTTTCAATGCTTAATCGAAGGCCCCGGTATCACTGCAAACGAGTTAAATATCCATAATTGCTCAACCGCCCGTGCCAGTGGAATCATCCGAATTAAAACTCATCTCATTGAAGGATCCAAACAAAGAAAAGCAGCTGCAGTTCACATCATAGCAGCTACAGCACACGCCAAAAGACATAAGGCCATGCTGCACCGAAAGTGAACGCAGCTGAACTGTCCTTCGTCATACGATATCATCATTCATCGTATGCAACCGGAATATCAAAACACGATCCGGGTGAAACACACAGCCCACGGCGTGCACAGAGCACTAAACTCAGTAGCTCCGCAGCAAGCCGGACTTGGAAAATGAGGAAACTGTAACAAGGAACACTTTTCAGACTGAGCCTCAATAGTTCTTGCCGCCTGACCGCCATATTGACCTGTTATGACGTATATTGCAATCAACACAGAACACACTATTGCGCACACTGTAGAGGATTTCAGCTCAAGTACACGTACTCCGCTTCATCGGCGAAGATCCCAAAACTGGAACTTCCTATCTATGCACTTATCTGCATTGGAAAGATAGAATTAAACATCTTTCCGGCAAAAAACCTAACAGTGAACGTTGACGTAAACATATTGAAACCGGAAGTCTGCTTATATATAACTAAATTATTACTACTGTGTGAATAATAAGACGAGAAATAATGAGCGCGAGACAAGGCGGAATAGCGTGAAAATATTATAAGAGAAGAGGAGGAGGGAGAAAGTAACCTCTTGTTATAATTTGAAACACAAAAATCAAACTTAAACTGACGCGAATTGTTGATGTTTCTGATGTTACAAACATGAGTCCGCGTCACTCCATCGGATGAAAGAGATGGGAGCTAAGATGGACACAGCCAGAAACGAAAAACTTAGTGGGTGTATAAGAAGAGTTATCAACCAACACAGAACTGGAGTCGTCAGTCGTTGGACACTGAGGGACTTCCTGAGGAAGGGACCTGAGCACCTATGACATCTTCAAAGTGCAATGATGTTGACCCGCAAATAACTCAATAACTCTGTTAAATGGAGAATATTATAAAACAAACGATTATGAAAGAAGGAAAATTACTCTGAGAATAAATAATTGAAGAAACATTCAACGGAAAGAAGTAACGAATGGGCGTTTTTCGTTGTTGTTTGATGTCTTGTTATTTGTGTCTGATCTTATTCAAAGAAATGTCAAGTTGTCGATGTTCATGAAACGAGAGTGGAAATAGTCGTAGGTTCGTGTTTGACGTCACGTTGTGGTCGTGAGACTGTTGTCTCAAAGTGGCGATAGTTGGTCGTCCCTTGTAACCGTCGTATCCACTGACGAGAATGTCAGAAGTGTGTGGATATGTCAGGAGGATCTGGAGAAACAGTTTGTGAAACATGTCCAGTATAAGAGTCATCGGGAGAAACAGTTTGTGAAACATGTCCAATATAAGAGTCATCGGGAGAAACAGTTTGTGAAACATGTCCAGTATAAGAGTCATCGGGAGAAACAGTTTGTGAAACATGTCCAATATAAGAGTCATCGGAAGAAACAGTTTGTGAAACATGTCCAATATAAGAGTCATCGGGAGAAACAGTTTGTGAAACATGTCCAATATAAGAGTCATCGGGAGAAACAGTTTGTGAAACATGTCCAGTATAAGAGTCATCGGGAGAAACAGTTTGTGAAACATGTCCAATATAAAAGTCATCGGGAGAAACAGTTTGTGAAACATGTCCAATATAAGAGTCATCGGGAGAAACAGTTTGTGAAACATCTCCAATATAAGAGTCATCGGGAGAAACAGTTTGTGAAACATGTCCAATATAAGAGTCATCGGGAGAAACAGTTTGTGAAACATGTCCAATATAAGAGTCATCGGGAGAAACAGTTTGTGAAACATGTCCAATATAAGAGTCATCGGGAGAAACAGTTTGTGAAACATGTCCAGTATAAGAGTCATCGGGAGAAACAGTTTGTGAAACATGTCCAATATAAGAGTCATCGGGAGAAACAGTTTGTGAAACATGTCCAATATAAGAGTCATCGGAAGAAACAGTATGTGAAACATGTCCAATATAAGAGTCATCGGGAGAAACAGTTTGTGAAACATGTCCAATATAAGAGTCATCGGGAGAAACAGTTTGTGAAACATGTCCAGTATAAGAGTCATCGGGAGAAACAGTTTGTGAAACATGTCCAATATAAGAGTCATCGGGAGAAACAGTTTGTGAAACATGTCCAATATAAGAGTCATCGGGAGAAACAGTTTGTGAAACATGTCCAATATAAGAGTCATCGGGAGAAACAGTTTGTGAAACATGTCCAATATAAGAGTCATCGGGAGAAGCAGTTTGTGTGAAACAACATGTCCAGTATAAGAGTCATCGGGAGAAACAGTTTGTGAAACATGTCCAATATAAGAGTCATCGGGAGAAACAGTTTGTGAAACATGTCCAATATAAGAGTCATCGGGAGAAACAGTTTGTGAAACATGTCCAGTATAAGAGTCATCGGGAGAAACAGTTTGTGTGAAACAACATGTCCAGTATGAGAGTCATCGGGAGAAGCTCAGATGTACACTTAGGTTAGGAAAGGAACCCCTTAGCTGTTACTGCCAATTAGGGTCATAACTTGACGTGGTTGTGAATTAGGACTTGTTTGTCTCTAAAACAAAGGACACAGTTTACAACATCAGCATCAATAGTATCCTTTCATATGACAGCGAATAATGGACAACTTATGCAAAGCAAGAGAGAAGGCATAATCCATTCCATAAGCCGATGTCTGTGCCGTATTCTTGTCATCACTTGGAAGGACAAAGTGACAAACGTGGAGGTCCTCGCTCGCACAGGCCTCCCGAATATCGACACACTGCTCAAACAACGTAGTTTACGTTGGCTTGGCCACGTACACCGTATGAAAGATGGCCGCATACCATAAAATATAATTTATGGACAACTAGCAGATGGCAAAAGAACTAGGGGTCTCAAAAGCTCGGATTTTTAGATGTGTGTAAACATGACATGAAGACTCTGAACATAAACCCTGCAGCCTGGGAAGACATAGCTGCAGACCGCAATCTTTGGAAACACACTCTAAAGCTCCAACTCAAACAAGAAGCAGACAGATTCATAGAAAAAGAGAATAATACAAGGCGAAAGAAAAGAAAAAAAAACATTTCTAGGGGCTCTACAAAATCCATAGTCAACTATGACTGACGAAGGCAACTACTATCACTGTGTTGAGCAGACATCCCCAATGAGTTATTAATGTGGTGGTAGTAGAAGTGGTAGTAGAAGTGGTAGTAGAAGAGTAGTAGAGTAGTAGTAGAAATAGTAGTACAAGTAGATTACATATATCACGTATAGTGCCAGGCCCATAACATCAAATGTAATCAATGGTTGAGATTAAATCGTGAGAAAAACTACCTGTGTGCTGACAACAACTTGAGATCTCCCTTTCTTTGCCCGATAAAATCCTAGAACTCTCTCTTTCTTTGCCCGATAAAATCCTAGAAATCTCCCTTTCTTTGCCCGATAAAATCCTAGAAATCTCCCTTTCTTTGCCCGATAAAATCCTAGAAATCTCCCTTTCTTTGACCGATAAAATCCTAGAAATCTCCCTTTCTTTGCCCGATAAAATCCTAGAAATCTCCCTTTCTTTGCCCGATAAAATCCTAGAAATCTCCCTTTCTTTGCCCAATAAAATCCTAGAAATCTCCCTTTCTTTGCCCGATAAAATCCTAGAAATCTCCCTTTCTTTGCCCGATAAAATCCTAGAAATCTCCCTTTTTAAAAGAAGGAAATATGTTTTTTTTCTATCAAAAATCGGAAAATTTATATTTTTTTAACGCGAATAAAGCCGGGAAATATCAATTTTTAACCTGGCAAAACAGGAGAAATCTCCCTTTTTTATTGTGACATAAAACCCAAAAAATCTTTGGTCCCAGACCAAAATACGAGGAGTCTCCCTCCCCACCCCACCCCTCCTAAAAAAAAAAAAACGATAAATGCTCTCGTATTTTTGACTGAAATATAAAAGTTTCTCTTTTTCGCCACCAGTTAAGAATCCAGAAATCTCCCACTTTCCATCTGACTAAAACCGAGAAGTTTCCCTCTGCTGGCAAAAAAAAAATCTCCCTTCTGTTCTTGACTTTAGAAAAGTGAGAAATCTCCCTGCTGTGTTTTTTTTATAAAAACCGATAAATCTCCCTTTTGTTCTTGATACAAAACCGGGTAATCTCCCTTTATTTCTGCCAAATACCTGCAACCCAATGTGACAGCTTGTGACACGTGACGATACAGCAAAAAGATGTGGTAGTATAAGTAAGTAGTAAAAGTCACGAACACCCGTCACGCCAAGTGGCGTATAGGGAAATATGGTGTTAGTGACCCTATATTTTACAGACCTTCAGCACATGATTTTTGGGGTAATGTGGTCAATATTACGCTCGTGCTGCTTTACTTTCCCAGAAAAAAATTCGGTACCCATTTTAAGGCTGGGTGAACCCGGAAGCCGGCGGTTGGAATCGAACCCTACCCCTTGTCCTTTATAGTCCAGTTCACTAACCACTGAGCTATCGAGCCGGTAGTATAAATGAAGTGACGTAATTGTACAAGAAATGTGATAATCACGTGTGAGCGTACACCACGTGACTGTAGTATCAACAACCGACGATAGAGAATTTGGGGGGAGAAACAAACCAATCATTTGGTCTAAAATAGAAACCTTTTGTGGTGAAGACGCTCTGGCCTGGGGACAAATTCCCGCGATAATGATGGGGAAGATAACTCTGGAAGTGGTCACGGAAAGGTTTCTTTAACAGTGACGTACGCTGACGAGAAATGTTGAACACTCAGGTGATGGAACGAATGAAACTGCGGGCAAAGCGTTTGAAACCTCACAAGGAATACGTCAAGTGAGAGCCTTTAACAAGAACGTCAAGCTATCATTCAAACAGTGATCGATTCTGTCCGGACTCACGCAACGAGTGATCGATTCTGAACAACACTGATCCGTTCTAGCTTCAGACGACCACCAAATGAAAGTATATTCATGACCAGAAGAACTGACACAGAGCTGGTCACAAAGTTAGGACCTCATGTCTGCTGCCAGACCTAATCTTGTTTATTCAGATTAAATGAAAACATCACAAATAATGAAAGCTGAAATAACCTTACAAGTTACTGTCTCGCGTCGCTTTTAAACTGACTAGAGATATTGTATTTTTATAGAATCGAAGCCGATTAGTGGGTCGCCTTGTTATGTTTGTTGTTTGTTTTATTCTTATCCCTATTGACGTCAGCTGTTGCTTCATTTTCTTCTTCGTCTTCTCCGAGTGTCAGTCTTAATTGAGTTATTTGCGAGTCATCATCATTGCACTTCAAACATGTCCATAGGTGCTCAGATCCCCTCCTCAGCAAGTCTCGCAGTGTCCAGCGACTGACGACTGACGGACTTTCAATCTTAATAAGTTAAATCAAAGCGTTAGGTCAGAAATTAGAAGATAAGAAAGTCGTTTGTGACAACATTTAATGTATGGAAAGAATAGTTGTGACAACATTTAATGTATTGAAAGAAGAGTTGTGACAACATTTAATATATGGGAATAAGAGTTGTGACAACATTTAATGTATGGAAAGAAGAGTTGTGACAACATTTAATGTATGGAAAGAAGAGTTGTGACAACATTTAATGTATAGAAAGAAGAGTTGTGACAACATTTAATGTATGGAAAGAAGAGTTGTGACAACATTTAATGTATAGAAAGAAGAGTTGTGACAACATTTAATGTATAGAAAGAAGAGTTGTGACATTTAATGTATAGAAAGAAGAGTTGTGACAACATTTAATGTATAGAAAGAAGAGTTGTGACAACATTTAATGTATAGAAAGAAGAGTTGTGACAACATTCTAGCTGGATAGAAATGTGCTCATAATTCTAACAGTCTGAACACGAAAGGTAGATCAGGGGAAACACAAGAACTGCAGAGATAGAACGCGATAAAACAGATTCATCAAGAGACGTGTGTCCATGAAGGAACAGAGTACGGAGAGGGATTGTGTTGGAGCATCAATGACTGACAGGACTATAGAGCATCAACAATGATCTCAGCATAAAGTTGCTCTAGACATTCATTCTTAACTTGTCAGGTAACTCTTAAATAACTGTCATTAGTTTTAGTGCTTAGAGAAATCATATTGTAGGGTCAGAGAAGAGAAGTGCTACAGTTGAGTAGTAACATGGTTTCATGTAGATGGATTACAGTAACATGGTCTCATGTAGATGGATTACAGTAACATTGTCTCGTGTTGATGGATTACAGTAACATTGTCTCATGTTGATGGATTACAGTAACATTGTCTCATGTTAATGGATTACAGTAACATTGTCTCATGTTGATGGATTACAGTAACATTGTCTCATGTTGGTGGATTACAGTAACATTGTCTCAAGAAAATGGATTACAATGACATTGTCTCATGTAGATGGATTACAGTAACATTGTCTCGTGTAGATGGATTACAGTAACATTGTCTCATGTTGATGGATTACAGTAACATTGTCTCATGTAGATGGATTACAGTAACATTGTCTCATGTTGATGGATTACAGTAACATTGTCTCATGTTGATGGATTATAGTAACATTGTCTCATGTTGATGGATTACAGTAACATTGTCTCGTGTTGATGGATTACAGTAACATTGTCTCATGTAGATGGATTATAGTAACATTGTCTCATGTTGATGGATTACAGTAACATTGTCTCGTGTAGATGGATTACAGTAACATTGTCTCATGTTGATGGATTACAGTAACATTGTCTCGTGTTGATGGATTACAGTAAGATTGTCTCATGTTGATGGATTACAGTAACATTGTCTCATGTAGATGGATTATAGTAACATTGTCTCATGTTGATGGATTACAGTAACATTGTCTCGTGTTGATGGATTACAGTAACATTGTCTCGTGTTGATGGATTACAGTAACATTGTCTCGTGTTGATGGATTACAGTAACATTGTCTCGTATTGATGTTAACAGTAACATTGTTTCATGTTGATGTTAAAAGTAACATTGTTTCATGTTGATGTTAACAGTAACATTGTTTCATGTTGATGTTAACAGTAACATTGTTTCATGTTGATGTTAACAGTAACATTGTTTCATGTTGATGTTAACAGTAACATTGTTTTATGTTGATGTTAACAGTAACATTGTCTCGTGTTGATGTTAACAGTATATATATCATTTCATATCGGGAGAAATTACAACTGAGATTAGAATGATATGTCCTTTACTTCATATTTGAGATATACACTTTAATATCTTTCTCTCTCTCTCTCTCTCTGCGATCAGGACTCAATCAGAGTAGGATTCTAGACTCTCACATGAAGTCAGCTGTCAGGTTAAGTGTGTTGATCGCCCCCACAGTTTAACCTGACACTTTAATATGTCAATTATCTCCAATGTGACAGACATATACACTTTAATGTGTCAATTATCTCCAATGTGAGAGACATATACACTTTAATGTGTCAATTATCTCCAATGTGAGAGACATATACACTTTAATGTGTCAATTATCTCCAATGTGACAGACATATACACTTTAATGTGTCAATTATCTCCAATGTGAGAGACATATACACTTTAATGTGTCAATTATCTCCAATGTGACAGACATATACACTTTAATGTGTCAATTATCTCCAATGTGAGAGACATATACACTTTAATGTGTCAATTATCTCCAATGTGACAGACATATACACTTTAATGTGTCAATTCTCTCCAATGTGAGAGACATATACACTTTAATGTGTCAATTCTCTCCAATGTGAGAGACATATACACTTTAATGTGTCAATTCTCTCCAATGTGAGAGACATATACACTTTAATGTGTCAATTCTCTCCAATGTGAGAGACATATACACTTTAATGTGTCAATTCTCTCCAATGTGACAGACATATACACTTTAATGTGTCAATTCTATCCAATGTGACAGATATTTACACTTAGACTGCAGCAAAGTGCTCATAATCTCATGTTTGAGACAGGTTTCACAGAGCTTGCAGTAAAGTGCTCATAATCTCATGTTTGTGACAGGTCTCATTGAGCTTGCAGTAAAGTGCTCATAATCTCATGTTTGTGACAGGTCTCATTGAGCTTGCAGTAAAGTGCCCATAATCTCATGTTTGAGACAGGTCTCATTGAGATTGCAGTAAAGTGCCCATAATCTCATGACTGAGACAGGTCTCATTGAGCTTGCAGTAAAGTGCTCATAATCTCATGTTTGAGACAGGTCTCATTGAGCTTGCAGTAAAGTGCTCATAATCTCATGTTTGAGACAGGTCTCATTGAGCTTGCAGTAAAGTGCTCACCAAAAACGCTGATTCTTACAACTTCCGTTCTAAGACATTGTGATCACGTGAGTTGATTCTGTCCAGAAACAACGTCGTTACAAAGCTCATCACGTGGGTCACGTCTACATGCTTCCGGTTACATCGGCCAGAGGAATAGCCTTGTTCTGTCAAACATCATCATCGTGTTACACAGCGACAATCGTACTTTTACAGCGCATGCAGTAATCCACAAACACAAGCGCAGTCTTGTCAACAGGAGCGACTTTTGAAGTTGCTGAGCTGCCAGTGTGCTAAAATGCAGGTCTCTCAAGACAAGGTCTTCGTCCATGAGTTGGTCGTTCGATCATAGTTCGAGCTGTACTCTGTGATCACTGCTGTCTATTTGTGGATGTTTCCACATGTAAACAAACCCTCGCCACAGCCTCGGTTGTTTGTCTCTCTCGTCTGGATGTTTTCATTTCCAATAATTATTCATTATCATCATCATTTGTCTTATCTTGGCTCGTTAATGATCATCCCTCCCCGCTATCACATCGTGCATACATCGCACGTTCTTCCTATTAATTTCCTTATTCCATCATCACGTCTTGTTTTTACTGCTTTTTTTGCCATTTATTTTCACACTGGTTCTAGATTTGTCTGCGACTTCCGTCATGCATCCAGGCCGCGTTGACCTCACATTTCTCGAGCTAACATCTCGTTATGGTTGCTTGTTTCCTAAAATTATTCTGGATTTCTTTTTTTTATTTTTTTAAATTCAAGACGTGTTCATTATTAGGCCTCGATATCTCACAAAAAGTACATCTCAGTTGCTGTAAACAATGGCTCTTAAAAAACTATTGCTGCAAACAATGGCTCTTAAAAAACTATTGCTGTAAACAATGGCTCTTAAAAAACTATTGCTGCAAACAATGGCTCTTATAAACTATTGCTGCAAACAATGGTTCTTATAAACTATTGCTGCAAACAATGGCTCTTATAAACTATTTCTGCAAACAATGGCTCTTAAAAAACTATTGCTGCAAACAATGGCTCTCATAAACTATTGCTGCAAACAATGGCTCTTATAAACTATTGCTGCAAACAATGGCTCTTATAAACTATTGCTGCAAACAATGGCTCGTAAAAACTATTGCTGCAAACAATGGCTCTTAAAAAACTATTGCTGCAAACAATGGCTCTTATAAACTATTGCTGCAAACAATGGCTCTTATAAACTATTGCTGCAAACAATGGCTCTTAAAAAAACTATTGCTGCAAACAATGGCTCTTAAAAACTATTGCTGCAAACAATGGCTCTTATAAACTATTGCTGCAAACAATGGCTCTTATAAACTATTGCTGCAAACAATGGCTCTAAAAAACTATTGCTGCAAACAATGGCGCTTATAAACTATTGCTGCAAACAATGGCTCTTAAAAACTATTGCTGCAAACAATGGCTCTTATAAACTATTGCTGCAAACAATGGCTCTTATAAACTATTGCTGCAAACAATGGCTCTAAAAAACTATTGCTGCAAACAATGGTTCTTATAAACTATTGCTGCAAACAATGGCTCTTAAAAACTATTGCTGCAAACAATGGCTCTTATAAACTATTGCTGCAAACAATGGCTCTTAAAAACTATTGCTGCAAATAATGGCTGTTAAAAACGATGTACAAGCCTGCACGTTACCACATCATTTATGGTTTCGTGAATTAGTGGTGCTTGATGTTTGTGGTGAAGGAAGCTCTTAGAGTGTACACTTGGTGTTTCTGATGAAGGTAACTCTTAAAGTTCACATTATGAGTTTTTGGTGAAGGAAACTTTGAAGGTGCACACCTGATGTTTGTGGTGAAGGTGCACACCTGATGTTTGTGGTGAAGGTACACACCTGATGTTTGTGGTGAAGGTGCACACCTGATGTTTGTGGTGAAGGTGCACACCTGATGTTTGTGGTGAAGGTGCACATCTGATGTTTGTGGTGAAGGTGCACACCTGATGTTTGTGGTGAAGGTGCACACCTGATGTTTGTGGTGAAGGTGCACACCTGATGTTTGTGGTGAAGGTGCACACCTGATGTTTGTGGTGAAGGTGCACACCTGATGTTTGTGGTGAAGGTGCACACCTGATGTTTGTGGTGAAGGTGCACACCTGATGTTTGTGGTGAAGGTGCACATCTGATGTTTGTGGTGAAGGTGCACACCTGATGTTTGTGGTGAAGGTGCACACCTGATGTTTGTGGTGAAGGTGCACACCTGATGTTTGTGGTGAAGGTGCACACCTGATGTTTGTGATGAAGGTGCACAATTGTTGACTTACCATCACATGCACGTTTATTTCCAACTCACTTTTGTTCAAATGACGTAGACGAGTTAGAAAAAAAAAGGGGGGGGGGGGGTGGCAGGTATAACTTGCTAAACCCACAAACACTTTTAATCAAATCTGTGGGGAATACTGTAGAGAGGAGTTGGGATGGGGGGGGGGGGGGGGGTTCAAAATGATAGAAATAATAGCAAATAACACATAACAATTATTGCAATGAAAACAAAGATACAACTCCGGTGGGTAACTTTAGGATTGGCACACTGACCTTCACCGATCAGCTTTGTGTTTAGACATTTAGACCAGCTTGGGTCACGAGCAAGATCAATTATTGCTAGTAATGAAACGTATAAAAAAAAATTAAAATGTGGTATGATAACAGCTTTACGTAGGTGAGAAACAAAACACAAGTAGAACGACGTTTCGGTCAAAACGCCTTCAGTAGGAACAACAAACCACAAATTTATAAGGATATACACATAAATCTATCGTTATATATTGTTGTATTGTGGTTTTGTTGATCATGCTGAAGTCCTTTTGACCGAAACGTCGTTCTACTTTTGTTTTGTTTCTCACCGACGTCAAGCTGTTATCATACCACTTTTTCCTTTTTTAAAATTTTCATTATTATCATCAGCTTCTTTACAGCAGTTTCTCATTTCTAAGTATCTTGGTGTATCTTGATGTCTTTACCCATCAGCTACTGCTATGTGTATAGACATTTAGACCAGCTTGTGTCACCAACAAGATCAGCTACTGCTATGTGTATAGACATTTAGACCAGCTTGGGTCACCAACAAGACTGCACGTTTGTGGTCTTCACCGGTTCCCCATAACTTGTCATGCTTGGTTATTTCTGAGGGACATTTTTGTGTTCCTACGGTGATAAAGTTCCACAGACCTGTAGAATATGTTCTGGTGTTTATGTAGATATTGCTGTGTTGAGAGTGCCGCAGTCCTGCAAGATATGTTCTCGTGTTTATGTGGATATTACTGTGTTGAGAGTGTCGCAGTCCTGCAAGATATGTTCTCGTGTTTATGTGGATATTACTGTGTTGAGAGTGTCGCAGTTCTGTAAGATATGTTCTCGTGTTTATGTGGATATTACTGTGTTGAGAGTGTCGCAGTTCTGTAAGATATGTTCTGGTGTTTATGTAGATATTGCTGTGTTGAGAGTGCCGCAGTCCTGCAAGATATGTTCTCGTGTTTATGTGGATATTACTGTGTTGAGAGTGTCGCAGTCCTGCAAGATATGTTCTCGTGTTTATGTGGATATTACTGTGTTGAGAGTGTCGCAGTTCTGTAAGATATGTTCTGGTGTTTATGTAGATATTACTGTGTTGAGAGTGCCGCAGTCCTGTAAGATATGTTCTGGTGTTTATGTAGATATTACTGTGTTGAGAGTGCCGCAGTCCTGTAAGATATGTTCTGGTGTTTATGTAGATATTGCTGTGTTGAGAGTGCCGCAGTCCTGTAAGATATGTTCTCGTGTTTATGTGGATATTACTGTGTTGAGAGTGCCGCAGTTCTGTAAGATATGTTCTCGTGTTTATGTGGATATTACTGTGTCGAGAGTGCCGCTGTCCTGTAGGATATGTTCTGGTGTTTGTCTGGATGCGTAACAATCACAAGTTGCAGTGCCATTTAGTTATATCTTGTGTAGGTGTGCTCTGAGGCTGCTGTAACCTATTCTGTGTCTAAATATCTTGGTCTGCTCATGCCTGCTGAGCTAGTTCAAGCTGTCGCATTCTGGCTCACATTTTCCATACAAATCTCGGCTTTGCGCTCATCGCAATCAATAACAATGGTGAGGCAGGTCGATGCTAGAAGGTCGCAGATGTGAACACCTTCTACAGGACTGTCAACACCAACTGAAATCAGACAATGAGATATCGTGCGCACTGGCAGTATCATAATTTGTGCATGCTTGTGTAACATGGACAATCAACACAGGATTAGAAAATAAAAGATCGGTTATGAAGATAAGGTGTTACCGTAAGGTCGTTGGTGCTCCTACATATACAGTGCAACCACAAATAAATGTAGCAAAATCATAGCAAGCTACATCAACCCACATGAAGAGCTGTTGCTACGAGAAGAAATCTTCGTCTTTTCTTTATTAAGCAAAAACATGAGAGCACAAAAACAAGATAAACATTAATGTAATAAAACACCAAAAAGAGAGAAAACAACGATAATTCAAAAATACAGACAATACAACAGTAATCCAACACCACAGACAATACAGCATTAATCCAACACCACAGATAATACAACACTAATCCAACAACACAGACAATACAACAGTAATCCAACGACATATTTTTTTCATTTACCAACTTTCATGACTGACGGTCTATATAGACAAGGAACTGAATTTTGCGTGCTAATCCATTTACATTGCCAGCGGTATGCACAAGGGGTCCCTCGCCGCATAGGCAGATAACTCTGTCTCCAGAGTTACTCATATTTTTCCCCGTCGATGTATAATTGACATTTCAAGCCTTGCTGAGACCAAGGGTGGTTGTCGCAGAGAGAAATCACAGATAAAACTCCCAAATGGTGCAGTCGAGATTTGATCTCTCAACCTCTCTGCCTCAAGATCTGCGTTTTGCTTCGACGCCAACCAGGCCCCTGAACGACATATACAGTATATCATATATATATATATATATACAGTATAATTCAACAACATACACAATACAACAATAATCCAAGAACCCACACAATACAACAATAATCCAAGAACCCACACAGTACAACAATAATCCAAGAACTCCCACAATACAACAATAATCCAAGAACCCACACAATACAATAATAATCCAAGAACTCACACAATACAACAATAATCCAAGAACTCACACATTACAATAAAAATCCAAGAACCCACACAATACAACAATAATCCAAAAACTCACACAATACAACAATAATCCAAGAACTCACACATTACAATAATAATCCAAGAACCCACACAATACAACAATAATCCAACAACCCACACAGTACAACAATAATCCAACAAACACACAATACAACAATAATCCAACAACCCACACGATATGTGACAGAGTAAACTAATGGGAGCAGGTAACTTAGTCGTTACCCATTATTTAATAGACAATAGCAGTAACATATGGTAGCGACCAGCATTGTTAGGACATCAAATTGAAAGCGCAAAGTTTAAAGTAGGGATAGTGACACCCATCGAGGAATTATACTCGGGACATAACGGACACTCACGAAGTTAAGGTAGAAGTTCAAGGGGAAGGTGGACAGGGAAGGGAAGGTAGAATTATACTGAGTTTAGGTCCATGGAAATTTCCACAACAGCAGGTTGGGGAAATAACAATATAGCATGCATTGACCCCATGACTTTGGCCGTCTGATAAATAAGTTGTCATCCAACTACCAGGAAAGATCATTGTCATGAGGTAATCATTAATTTAAATAGGGCATAGAGATTCACGAAAACAAAGTGTTTTCGTCAAACCATGAGAATAGTTCAAGTTTCGGTCACAGAATGGAGAGGAGTGACCAACTCAAGTGATCAGAAGAGTGCAAATTGTCACTTTGCGAGAGTTTGATTGGCTGCTGATTTTTAGAGTTGTTGCTGAATATTTAAACTTCAACACAATAGGTTTGAGTTAGTCAGGAATGAGAATTAGACAGTTAGAGATTAGACAGAGAGGGAGAGAAGTAAGGGATAGAACAATTAGAATGACAACAACTTTTAGCTTAGACAATCATTATTAGGACAATTAGAATAATTAGAACAAGAGTCAGAAATAGGAAGAGCTAGAAGTTTATACAGTTAGAACAGTCAGAACAGTTAGAAAAGGTAAGATTAGAAAGTTGAGCCAGTTAGTTAGGAAGTTAAGAATCTTCAAGTTGTAGTTTTAAGTCAGTTGAGAAGTTATTAAGTTGATAGAGAGTAGTAGGGATATCAATGAACATATGAACTTTAGTTGTGAAGTGTTTGAGAGTTTTCAAGTTATGTTTCACATTCTGATAAACGTAAGTAAGTGAGTGATAGATAGATTGAATGCAAGATATGCACTTGTGGACTGATCATATCCACCGACTATTTGTCTCAGAGAAGTAAAGAATTAATGAACATTTATATAAGATAAGTGCATCCACTACAGAACGATCATAGGCCAAGATTAATAATAGAGATCAATAAACTGATTATGATTATATAATGAGAGAAAAAGTCTGTCATGATTAACGTGTGATCAGTGTAAATGTGATGTGAAACAATAAAGTCTGTGGTTACTATAACAAATGCAACAATAATCCAAGAACCCACACAATACAACAATAATCCAACAACCCACACAATGCAACAATAATCCAACAACCCACACAATGCAACAATAATCCAACAACCCACACAATACAACAATAATCCAAGAACCCACACAATACAACAATGATCCAAGAACCCACACAATACAACAATAATCCAACAACCCACACAATACAATAATAATCCAAGAACCCACACAATACAACAATAATCCAAGAACCCACACAATACAACAATGATCCAAGAACCCACACAATACAACAATAATCCAACAACCCACACAATACAACAATAATCCAAGAACCCACACAATACAACAATAATCCAACAACCCACACAATACAACAATAATCCAACAACCCACACAATACAACAATAATCCAACAACCCACACAATACAACAATAATCCAACAACCCACACAATGCAACAATAATCCAACAACCCACACAATACAATAATCCAACAACCCACACAATACAACAATAATCCAACAACCCACACAATACAACAATAGTCCAACAACCCACACAATACAACAATAATCCAACAACCCACACAATGCAACAATAATCCAACAATCCACACAATACAACAATAATCCAACAACCCACACAATACAACAATAGTCCAACAACCCACACAATGCAACAATAATCCAACAACCCACACAATACAATAATCCAACAACCCACACAATACAACAATAATCCAACAACCCACACAATACAACAATAATCCAACAACCCACACAATACAACAATAATCCAACAACACACACAATACAGCAATAATCCAAGATCCCAGACAATACAACAATAATCTAACAACCCACACAATACAACAATAATCCAAGAACCTACACAATACAACAATAATCCAACAACCCACAAAATACAACAATAATCCAACAACCCACACAATACAACAATAATCCAACAACACACACAATACAACAATAATCCAACAACCCACACAATACAACAATAATCCAACAACCCACACAATACAACAATAATCCAAGAATTCACACAATACAACAATAATCCAAGAACCCACACAATACAACAATAATCCAACAACCCACACAATACAACAATAATCCAAGAACCCACACAATACAGCAATAATCCAACAGGTACAATACAATAATAACCTAACAACTCACCATGTACATCATTAATAAAACAACAGACAATGCAAATGTCATCCACCAACAAAGGTAATACAACAATAACAGCTTTGACCTCCTTGTTACTGTCTGCAGCCAACAACCGGCAACAACCACACCACTTTTTCCTCTCGTAATTTGTCCCCACATTGTCCCCACATTGTCCCCGGGGAATTTTGACAGATTGAAAGAATATATCGCAACCATCGTCGTGTCGTCTGCCATTAACGCGCGCAAAACAAAAGCTGCACCAAGGCTGTAGCGAGTGGCGAGTCACTTCTCGCCTGTTGCCCCGAAGCTGGAGACAGACACAGTTTCCTGGTAACAAAACACAAGCTTCTGCTAGAAATCAATATCCAGCAATTACGAGCCACAATGTGAATGCCATCCTCTTTGAAACTTCTTCTCACTTGGAAGAATATTCTGATTGAAGAAGGACGAAGAAGAGGAATCGCGCCTTCAGTTCGTCTTGGCTCGGATAATCTAGTCTGTCATCCTCTAGAGCACGCGCAGAAATCGTGCGGAAACGATAGAGAGAACATCCCAGAAATAAATTGTTTTCGCTTGCGAAAGGTCATGGCTCGATCGATCTGCATTATTGCTTCTTGAGAATTTGAAACCAATCAGTTGATGACGTCTACATCCGGTCCCTTGATCTGTAACGCTTGAAATGTCCCTTTATTTGCGGCAGCGCATCTAGCATGTCTTTGTGGCACAAACGTCACGTGGTCTCTGCTCGTGCATAGATTAGTTCATTCCAGGGAGGAGGTATGGGTCAAATGTGTTATAGTCAGGTGACAGTGACATGTGACGTCATATGAGGGGACATTTGCCACGTTTGTCGTCAAATCGTGCTAAAATATAATAATCTGTAGTCACATGAAGGGACATTAGCTAAGTCTGTCATAAAATCGTGGAAATATAATAATCTGTGGTCACATGAAGGGACATTAGCTAAGTCTGTCGTCAAATCATGGAAATATAATAATCTGTAGTCACATGAAGGGACATTAGCTAAGCCTGTCGTCAAGTCGTGGAAATATAATAATCTGTAGTCACATGAAGGGACATTAGCTAAGCCTGTCGTCAAATCGTGGAAATATAATAATCTGTAGTCACATGAAGGGACATTAGCTAAGCCTGTCGTCAAATAGTGGAAATATAATAATCTGTAGTCACATGAAGGGGCATTAGCTAAGCCTGTCATCAAATCGTGGAAATATAATAATCTGTAGTCACATGAAGGGGCATTAGCTAAGCCTGTCGTCAAATCGTGGAAATATAATAATCTGTAGTCACATGAAGTGACATTAGCTAAGCCTGTCATCAAATCGATGGATAATAGAGAACTCTATTGTCACATGACGGGACATTAGCTAAGTCATATGGTAGTACAATAGCTTTGTCTGACGTTGAATGACGACATTATCTGAGTGTGGAGTAGCGTGGTGGTACACTGACACACAATGATGTGAGAAACCTAATTAATTGCATCCAAGATAATTAGCAGCTGGTCTCCTGTAACGTCAAATTTTCGTTTTCCGACAAGGAAATGATTGTGTGGCATAGTTATATAGTAATTCGTAGGATTCACATTCTATAACATTTATAGAATTGTCATTCTATAACATTTATAGTCATTCTATCAATTGTCATTCTATAACATTTATAGTCATTCTATCAATTGTCATTCTATAACATTTATAGTCATTCTATCAATTGTCATTCTATAACATTTATAGAATTGTCATCCTATAACATTTATGTATTTAACGTCCTACAACATTTGTAGAATCGACATCTTACAACAATTTGTAGAATTGACATCTGACAACAATTTGTTGAATTGACATCTTACAACAATTTGTAGAATTGACATCTTATAACAGTTTGTAGAATCGACATCTTACAACAATTTGTAGAATTGACATCTTATAACAGTTTGTAGAATTGACATCTAACATTTCCTGGAACAGAGATCCTCAAGCATATTTTTAGAGTCACTGCGCCTTTTTTCTAACAGCGAAGTAACCTTTGACCCCCCACCGAACAACACGCAACTATTCTACAATTGCCTATCAATAAAAGTTAAATAACTTGCGCCCTCCTTATGTAACTCCGAAATAACCTGAAATTCGTCGCCCCCATCTATAACTGCTAAGTAATCTATAACCCATTTAAATATAATATAACAGCCACGTGACTTGTGACGCAATTCAATAACAGTCCTACCACAGCCACCTATAACTATGGCCTGCCAGCAGAACATAAAGCTGGAGAACCCTCCAACTAGCGTTACGTTTTCATCTACATGTGCGATTGACGGCTCATGTCACTCTACACGCTTGCCCCTGCTTGCAAAGATGAAAACGTCACACTAGTTGGATGTTTCCCTGAAATGCCCTCTCTGCACAGGCCTAACGTAGTCTACAGTCGGCTGTGGTCAAAATCTCGTTCCATTTTTCCATTTTAAAAAAACGTTTGACAACATTGGAGGTGTAGATTCAAACACAATAATCACGTGACCTTTCATAAAACAAATGGTGATCCACTTCGAGGAGGTGGGAGGTGAGTGGAGAGAGGCCGTGTCCCATTGGTTAAGGACCAAGAGCTTTGAGTCCTCAACGATCAACCTGAACTGTCTGACGTCTGCATACTGTTGACCTGCGTTAGTGGCACTGGCTGGAAACATCCAATGATAACCAGGACTAAAACTAACAATAGCAAAATGTTTAATCAACATTCCTGTATGGTGCAGAAGCATGGACATTACACAAAAAAAACAGAACAGAAAATTGAAGCCTTTGAAAGGTGGAATTATAGAAGAATTGAAAGAAATGAATGGAGAGAAAAAAAACAAATATTGTCTTAAAACGACTAAAAATGAAGAGAGAACTACTAAACACAATTCAAACAAAACAAATGAGATTTTGGGGGCATGTTAAAAGACACAGAAGCCTACTAAAAGTAATCTTGGAAGGGAAAATATAAGGTAGAAGAGACAGATCAAGACTAACATTGACGAATAACATCAAATGATGAAGATGTCAAGCTATGACAATCAGCACTATCAAAGCAAGAGACAGAGCGGAACAGCGCTCCATGGTAGCTAACCTTCGATGCGGAGACGGCACTATGTGATGATGGGCAGACAACTCTGATGAACATTAATAGGTTGAAGAGGCGTGACGTGGTGACGTCGATGTTGTCAAAGTTATACTTGGAAGTGAGCCTCATTTAACTGCCACGTAGACATGAGCCTCAGATTTGTTCTGATCGCTACCCGCCGATAACGGAGTGTGTCAGCCATGGCGCAGGTTTAGAAGAAAAATCATGACACATATATGCATATACAAGTAGTGAGCATGTGACTAGGTCATCATGTGTTATGGTGTTGTTGATACCCTTCCATCACGAAACAGGGCAAAGAATCAGGTTCGCATGACCACACGATTTGAAGACTGAAGAAGAAGAAGAATGAAGAAAGCAGAAAAAGAAGAATGAAGAAAAAAGAAAAAGAAGAATGAAGAAAGAAGGAAAAGAAAAAATTAAGAAAGAAGAAAAGAAGAATGAAGAAAGAAGAAAAAGAATAATTAAGAAAGAAGAAAAAGAAGAATGAAGAAAGAAGAAATGAGAAGAATGAAGAAAGAAGAAAAAGAAGAATGAAGAAAGAAGAAATGAGAAGAATGAAGAAAGAAGAAAAAGAAGAATGAAGAAAGAAGAAATGAGAAGAATGAAGAAAGAAGAAAAAGAAGAATGAAGAAAGAAGGAAAAGAAGAATGAAGAAAAAAGAAGAATGAAGAAAGAAGAAAAAGAAGAATGAAAAAAGAAGAAAAAGAAGAATGAAGAAAGAAGAAAAAATAAGAATGAAGAAAGAAGAAAAAAGAAGAATGAAGAAAGAAGAAAAAGAAGAATGAAGAAAGAAGAAAAAGAAGAATGAAGAAAGAAGAAAAAGAAGAATGAAGAAAGAAGAAAAAGAAGAATGAAGAAAGAAGAAGAATGAAGAAAGAAGAAAAAAGAAGAATGAAGAAAGAAGAAGAAGAAAGTAGAGGAAGAAGAAGATTTGATAGCACAGTCTATTTATAGTTTTCAAACGTATGGTCTGTGTTCAGTGAATGAAAAGGAAAATAATTTGATGAAGATATGAGCGGTACCATTCAGAAACTGAGAGTTAAATGTAGATCTGCAGGAGAATATATAGGAGACAGCACGGCGAGTGTAATGGAGGTATCTGTGGACACAAATAATTGTCATATGATCGTCAGTAGATATTGTGTTGGTTGGACAATCATAAAGATGGGGTTGCAGGGAGAGGGCATATTTTGACGGGTTGAGGCTGTGAAGTGCATGACGCTTTACGTGAACGGAACGAGATAAGACAGAATGATACGTTGACGTAACTATGTACTTCAGTTCAACACGTGCACTTTTGTGTGACAGCGCTGTAAACAAGACGGTGACTTGTTTGACGGTGAAAAACAACAACGATATTAACGAATGTCTACTTGATCGTCGCTTCTTCTGGAACATTCTTCTTAGCTCTTCTTTTACTTCTAGATCTATATTCAGTTTGTTTATCAATTTCAGTCTGTTTCATGCCCCCCCCCCCCTTTGCACCAACGTGTGTAGTTGTCTCCCCTCCAACGTGTGTAGTTGTCTCCCATCCAACGTGTGTAGTTGTCTCCCCTCCAACGTGTGTAGTTGTCTCCCCTCCAACGTGTGTAGTTGTCTCCCCTCCAACGTGTGTAGTTGTCTCCCCTCCAACGTGTGTAGTTGTCTCCCCTCCAACGTGTGTAGTTGTCTCCCCTCCAACGTGTGTAGTTGTCTCCCCTCCAACGTGTGTAGTTGTCTCCCCTCCAACGTGTGTAGTTATCTCCCCTCCAACGTGTGTAGTTGTCTCCCCTCCAACGTGTGTAGTTATCTCCCCTCCAACGTGTGTAGTTGTTCCCTCCTCCAGCCTGTGTAGATCTCACCTTTCCAGTCTGTGTAGTTGTTCCCGTCCCCTCTAGCCTGTATAGTTTCCCCCCTCTAGCTTGTGTAGTTGTCCCCCACTCTAGCATGTATAGTTTCCCCCTCTAGCTTGTGTAGTTGTCCCCTCCAGCTTGTGTAGTTGTCCCCCATTCTAGCCTGTATAGTTTCCCCCCTCCAGCCTGTGTAGTTGTCCCCCTCCATCCTGTGTAGTTGCTCCCCTCCAGCTTGTGTAGTTGTCCCCCATTCTAGCCCGTATAGCATCCCCCCCCCTCCAGCCTGTGTAGATCTCACCTTTCCAGTCTGTGTAGTTGTTCCCGTCCCCTCTAGCCTGTATAGTTTCCCCCCTCTAGCTTGTGTAGTTGTCCCCCACTCTAGCATGTATAGTTTCCCCCTCTAGCTTGTGTAGTTGTCCCCTCCAGCTTGTGTAGTTGTCCCCCATTCTAGCCCGTATAGCATCCCCCCTCCAGCCTGTGTAGTTGTCCCCCTCCAGCCTGTGTAGTTGTCCCCCATTCTAGCCCGTATAGCATCCCCCCCCTCCAACCTGTGTAGTCATCCTCCTACAGTTTGTGTAGTTGTCCCCCTCCAGCCTGTGTAGTTGTCCCCCACTCTAGCCTGTATAGTTTCCCCGCTCTAGCCTGTGTAGTTGTCCCCCACTCTAGCCTGTATAGTTTCCCCGCTCTAGCCTGTGTAGTTGTCCCCCACTCTAGCCTGTATAGTTTCCCCGCTCCAGCCTGTGTAGTTGTCCCCCACTCTAGCCTGTATAGTTTCTCCGCTCTAGCCTGTGTAGTTGTCCCCCTCCAGCCTGTGTAGTTATCCCCCCACCCTTACAACTGGTGTAGTTGTCCCCCTCCAGCCTGTGTAGTTGCCCCCCCCCACTCTAGCCTGTGTAGTTGTCCCCCTCCAGCCTGTGTAGTTTTCACTCTACAGCTTGTGTAGTTGTCCCCTTCCAGTCTGTGTAGTTATCACCCTACAGCTTGTGTAGTTGCCACCCCCACTCTAGCCTGTATAGTTTTCCCCCTCCAGCCTGTGTAGTTATCCCCCAATGCAGCGTGTGTAGTTCCCCCCCCCGACTCTAACCTGCATAGTTTCCCCCCTCCAGCCTGTATAGTTATCGGCCCTCAAGCCTTGTAGCTATCCCCCCTCCAGCTTGTGTAGTTGTCCCTCTACAGCACGTGTAGTTGTCCCCCACTCTAGCCTATATAGTTTTCCCACTCCAGCCTGTGTAGTTGTCCCCCTCCAGCCTGTGTAGTTATCCCCCCTTTAGTTTGTGTAGTTGTCCACCCTACAGCGTGTGTAATTAACCCCCCCCCCCACTCTACCCTGTGTAGTTATCCCCCCTTCAGCCTGTGTAGATATCCCCCTTCAGCCTGTTAAGTTATCCCCCTTCAGCCTGTGTAGTTATTCCCCCTTCAGCTTGTGTAGTTAGCCTGTTAAGTTATCCCCCTTCAGCCTGTGTAGTTATCCCCCCTTCAGCATGTGTAGTTATCCACTCTTCAGCCTGTGTAGTTATTCCCCCTTCAGCCTGTGTAGTTATCCACTCTTCAGCCTGTGTAGTTATTCCCCCTTCAGCCTGTGTAGTTATTCCCCCTTCAGCCTGTGTAGTTATTCCCCATTCAGCCTGTGTAGTTATTCCCGTTTCAGCCTGTGTAGTTATTCCCCCTTCAGCATGTGTAGTTATCCACTCTTCAGCCTGTGTAGTTATCCCCCCCCCCAGTCTGTGTAGTTATCCCCCTCCAGTCTGTATAGTTATCCCCCCTCCAGTCTGTGTAGTTATTCCCTTTCCTCTCTGTTTAGTTATCCCCCCTCCTCTGTGTGTAGTTATTCCCCCTCCAGTCTGTGTAGATATTCCCCCTCCAGTCTGTGTAGTTATCCCTCCCCCCTTTCCAGCCTGTGTAGTTATTCCCTCTTCAGCCTGTGTAGTTATTCCCCATTCAGCCTGTGTAGTTATTCCCCCTCATCTCTGTGTAGTTATCACCCCTCCAGTCTGTGTAGGTATTCCCCCTCCAGTCTGTGTAGGTATTCCCCTCCAGTCTGTGTAGCTATCCCCCCCCCCTTTCCAGTCTGTGTAGTTATCACCCTCCAGTCTGTGTAGGTATTCCCCCTCCAGTCTGTGTAGCTATCCCCCCCTTTCCAGTCTGTGTAGTTATCCCCCCTCCAGTCTATGTAGTTATCCCCCTTCCAACCTGTGTAGTTATTCCCCCTCCAGTCTGTGTAGTTATCCCCCACCCCCAGTCTGTGTAGTTATCCCCCTCCAGTCTGTGTAGTTATCCCCCACCCCCAGTCTGTGTAGTTATCCCCCTCCAACCTGTGTAGTTATCCCCCTTCCAGTCTGTGTAGTTATCCCCCTTCCAGTCTGTGTAGTTATCCCCCTTCCAGTCTGTGTAGTTATCGCCCCTCCATTCTGTGTAGTTATCGCCCCTCCAGTCTGTGTAGTTATCCCCCCTCCAGTCTGTGTAGTTATCCCGTTTCAACCTGTGTAGTTATCGCCCCTCCAGTCTGTGTAGTTATCCCCCTCCAGTCTGTGTAGTTATCCCCCCTCCAGTCTGTGTAGTTATCCCCCCTCCAACCTGTGTAGTTATCCCCCCTCCAGTCTGTGTAGTTATCGCCCTTCCAACCTGTGTAGTTATCCCCCCTCCAGTCTGTGTAATTATCCCCCTTCCAGTCTGTGTAGTTATCGCCCCTCCATCCTGTGTAGTTATCGCCCCTCCAGTCTGTGTAGTTATCCCCCCTCCAGTCTGTGTAGTTATCCCCCTTCCAGTCTATGCAGTTATCGCCCCTCCAGTCTGTGTAGTTATCCCCCCTCCAGTCTGTGTAGTTATCCCCCCTCCAGTCTGTGTAGTTATCCCCCACCTCCAGTCTGTGTAGTTATCGCCCCTCCAGTCTGTGTAGTTATCCCCCTCCAACCTGTGTAGTTATCCCCCTTCCAGTCTGTGTAGTTATCCCCCCTCCAGTCTGTGTAGTTATCCCCCCTCCAGTCTGTGTAGTTATCCCCCCTCCAGTCTGTGTAGTTATCCCCCCTCCAGTCTGTGTAGTTATCCCCCCTCCAGTCTGTGTAGTTATCCCCCCTCCAGTCTGTGTAGTTATTCCCCCTCCAGTCTGTGTAGTTATCCCCCACCTCCAGTCTGTGTAGTTATCGCCCCTCCAGTCTGTTTAGTTATCCCCCCTCCATCCTGTGTAGTTATCCCTCCTCCAGTCTGTGTAGTTGTCCCCCCTCCTCTCTGTTTAGTTATCCCCCCTCCATCCTGTGTAGTTATCCCCCCCTTCAGCCTGTGTAGTTGTCCCTCCTCCAGTCTGTGTAGTTATCCCCCCTCCAGTCTGTGTAGTTATCCCCCCTCCAGTCTGTGTAGTTATCCCCCCTCCAGTCTGTGTAGTTATCCCCCCTCCAGTCTGTGTAGTTATCCCCCCTCCAGTCTGTGTAGTTATCCCCCACCTCCAGTCTGTGTAGTTATCGCCCCTCCAGTCTGTGTAGGTATTCCCCCTCCAGTCTGTGTAGTTATCCCCCTCCAGTCTGTATAGTTATCCCCCCTCCAGTCTGTGTAGTTATTCCCTTTCCTCTCTGTTTAGTTATCCCCCCTCCTCTGTGTGTAGTTATTCCCCCTCCAGTCTGTGTAGATATTCCCCCTCCAGTCTGTGTAGTTATCCCTCCCCCCTTTCCAGCCTGTGTAGTTATTCCCTCTTCAGCCTGTGTAGTTATTCCCCATTCAGCCTGTGTAGTTATTCCCCCTCATCTCTGTGTAGTTATCACCCCTCCAGTCTGTGTAGGTATTCCCCCTCCAGTCTGTGTAGGTATTCCCCTCCAGTCTGTGTAGCTATCCCCCCCCTTTCCAGTCTGTGTAGTTATCACCCCTCCAGTCTGTGTAGGTATTCCCCCTCCAGTCTGTGTAGCTATCCCCCCCTTTCCAGTCTGTGTAGTTATCCCCCCTCCAGTCTATGTAGTTATCCCCCTTCCAACCTGTGTAGTTATTCCCCCTCCAGTCTGTGTAGTTATCCCCCACCCCCAGTCTGTGTAGTTATCCCCCTCCAGTCTGTGTAGTTATCCCCCACCCCCAGTCTGTGTAGTTATCCCCCTCCAACCTGTGTAGTTATCCCCCTTCCAGTCTGTGTAGTTATCCCCCTTCCAGTCTGTGTAGTTATCCCCCTTCCAGTCTGTGTAGTTATCGCCCCTCCAGTCTGTGTAGTTATCGCCCCTCCAGTCTGTGTAGTTATCCCCCCTCCAGTCTGTGTAGTTATCCCGTTCCAACCTGTGTAGTTATCGCCCCTCCAGTCTGTGTAGTTATCCCCACTCCAGTCTGTGTAGTTATCCCCCTCCAGTCTGTGTAGTTATCCCCCCTCCAACCTGTGTAGTTATCCCCCTCCAGTCTGTGTAGTTATCGCCCTTCCAACCTGTGTAGTTATCCCCCCTCCAGTCTGTGTAATTATCCCCCTTCCAGTCTGTGTAGTTATCGCCCCTCCATCCTGTGTAGTTATCGCCCCTCCAGTCTGTGTAGTTATCCCCCCTCCAGTCTGTGTAGTTATCCCCCTTCCAGTCTATGCAGTTATCGCCCCTCCAGTCTGTGTAGTTATCCCCCCTCCAGTCTGTGTAGTTATCCCCCCTCCAGTCTGTGTAGTTATCCCCCACCTCCAGTCTGTGTAGTTATCGCCCCTCCAGTCTGTGTAGTTATCCCCCTCCAACCTGTGTAGTTATCCCCCTTCCAGTCTGTGTAGTTATCCCCCCTCCAGTCTGTGTAGTTATCCCCCCTCCAGTCTGTGTAGTTATCCCCCCTCCAGTCTGTGTAGTTATCCCCCCTCCAGTCTGTGTAGTTATCCCCCCTCCAGTCTGTGTAGTTATCCCCCCTCCAGTCTGTGTAGTTATTCCCCCTCCAGTCTGTGTAGTTATCCCCCACCTCCAGTCTGTGTAGTTATCGCCCCTCCAGTCTGTTTAGTTATCCCCCCTCCATCCTGTGTAGTTATCCCCCCTCCAGTCTGTGTAGTTGTCCCCCCTCCTCTCTGTTTAGTTATCCCCCCTCCATCCTGTGTAGTTATCCCCCCCTTCAGCCTGTGTAGTTGTCCCTCCTCCAGTCTGTGTAGTTATCCCCCCTCCAGTCTGTGTAGTTATCCCCCCTCCAGTCTGTGTAGTTATCCCCCCTCCAGTCTGTGTAGTTATCCCCCTCCAGTCTGTGTAGTTATCCCCCCTCCAGTCTGTGTAGTTATCCCCCACCTCCAGTCTGTGTAGTTATCGCCCCTCCAGTCTGTGTAGTTATCCCCCCTCCAGTCTGTGTAGTTATCCCCCCTCCAGTCTGTGTAGTTATCCCCCCTCCAGTCTGTGTAGTTATCCCCCACCTCCAGTCTGTGTAGTTATTCCCCCTCCAGTCTGTGTAGTTATCCCCCACCTCCAGTCTGTGTAGTTATCGCCCCTCCAGTCTGTTTAGTTATCCCCCTTCCATCCTGTGTAGTTATCCCCCCCTCCAGTCTGTGTAGTTGTCCCCCCTCCTCTCTGTTTAGTTATCCCCCCTCCATCCTGTGTAGTTATCCCCCCTTCAGCCTGTGTAGTTGTCCCTCCTTTGCCGCAGCAGCAGTAGTCTGTTAGCAGCCAAAGAACGATAAGTCAATAGTGTCAGGCCTCTCCATTCATATTTTCCTGCTGCCACAATTTTACCACCGGGAATCTTTCCGAAACGAAACAAAACTAATTAAAATGTGAGCTCAACTTGATCAATTTGAGTCGGATCTGTTAACTGGAAGTTCTCCCCGAATTCTAATCACACATTTTGGGCGTTGTCAGTCAATCGTATGACTGATTATTGGAAGCCTTCGCTGTCGGGTTAGTAAGCTGACGTGTGGCTGGTCCCTTTAATAAATGAACAGTTTGGAATCGTGTTCCTTGTTCTACTTTGCGTATCAGTCCATCTTCAAATTATAATTTCTATTTATCTCCGTGTCATTAAGTGTCAATGGGAAATTTAGTGCATAGTAGTAGGCGATGTCCCGTATTCCAATATCTGTACCGGCAGTAGGCGATGTCATGTATTCCAATATCTGTACCAGCAGTAGGTGATGTCAAGTATTCCAATATCTGTACCGGCAGTAGGCGATGTCATGTATTCCAATATCTGTACCGGCAGTAGGTGATGTCATGTATTCCAATATCTGTACCAGCAGTAGGCGATGTCAAGTATTCCAATATCTGTACCAGCAGTAGGCGATGTCAGGTATTCCAATATCTGTACCAGCAGTAGGCGATGTCAGGTATTCCAATATATGTACCAGCAGTAGGCGATGTCATGTATTCCAATATATGTACCAGCAGTAGGCGATGTCAGGTATTCCAATATCTGTACCATCTGTAGGCGATGTCACGTATTCCAATATCTGTACCATCTGTAGGCGATGTCAGGTATTCCAATATATGTACCAGCAGTAGGCGATGTCAGGTATTCCAATATATGTACCAGCAGTAGGCGATGTCAGGTATTCCAATATCTGTACCAGCAGTAGGCGATGTCAGGTATTCCAATATCTGTACCAGCAGTAGGCGATGTCAGGTATTCCAATATCTGTACCAGCAGTAGGCGATGTCAGGTATTCCAATATATGTACCAGCAGTAGGCGATGTCAGGTATTCCAATATATGTACCAGCAGTAGACGATGTCAGGTATTCCAATATATGTACCAGCAGTAGGCGATGTCAGGTATTCCAATATCTGTACCAGCAGTAGGCGATGTCAGGTATTCCAATATCTGTACCATCTGTAGGCGATGTCAGGTATTCCAATATCTGTACCATATGTAGGCGATGTCACGTATTCCAATATCTGTACCATCTGTAGGCGATGTCACGTATTCCAATGTCTGTACCAGCAGCAGGCGATGTCACGTATTCCAATATCTGTACCAGCAGTAGGCGATGTCAGGTATTCCAATATATGTACCAGCAGTAGGCGATGTCAGGTATTCCAATATATGTACCAGCAGTAGGCGATGTCAGGTATTCCAATATCTGTACCAGCAGTAGGCGATGTCAGGTATTCCAATATCTGTACCATCTGTAGGCGATGTCAGGTATTCCAATATCTGTACCATCTGTAGGCGATGTCAGGTATTCCAATATCTGTACCATCTGTAGGCGATGTCACGTATTCCAATGTCTGTACCAGCAGTAGGCGACGTAAGGAATCCATCCATTCATGCCCGCGTATCGTAAGTGTTCTGCCATTGTTCTGCTGGCATAGGCGATAATGATCCGTGACAACTTTCTGTTCCTAAGGCTATTTATAAATCCTGAAATTTTCTTAAAATATCTCTTAACTATCGCCTCTTCTCTATCACCACTTCTCTATCGCCTCTTCTTTATCACCACTTCTCTATCACATCTATTCTATCACCACTTCTCTATCACCACTTCTCTTTCACATCTATTCTATCACCACTTCTCTATCGCCTCTATTCTATTACCACGTCTCTAACGCCTCTTCTCTGTCGCCTCTTCTCTATCAACTCTTCTCTATCGCATCTTTTTTATCACCTCTTCTCTATCACCACTTCTCTATCACCTCTTCTCTGTCGCTTCTTCTCTATCACTTCTTCTTTCTTTATCGCCTCTTGTCTACCATCTCTTCCACATCTACTCTTTTCTATTACCACTTCTCTATAATCTCTTCTCTACCACCTCTTCTCTATCTCCCTTCCTCTATCGTCTCTTTTCTATCACCTCTTCTCTATAATCTCTCTCTACCACCTCTTCTCTATCTCCCTTTCTCTATCGTCTCTTTTCTGTCAACTCTTCTCTGAAATCTCTTCTTTACCACCTCTTCTCTATCTCCCTTTCTCTATCGTCTCTTTTCTATCAACTCTTCTCTGAAATCTCTTCTCTACCACCTCTTCTCTATCTCCCTTTCTCTATCGTCTCTTTTCTATCAACTCTTCTCTGAAATCTCTTCTCTACCACCTCTTCTCTATCTCCCTTTCTCTATCGTCTCTTTTCTATCAACTCTTCTCTGAAATCTCTTCTCTACCACCTCTTCTCTATCTCCCTTTCTCTATCGTTTCTTTTCTATCACCTCTTCTCTATCACCTCTTCTCTATCGCCTCTTTTCTATCACTTCTCTACCATTATTTCCATATCACCTCTTCTCTACCACCTCTCTCTATCACCTCTTCGCTCTATCACCTCTTCCTTCGATGTCTCATGCTGTACTCCAAACATTCTCACCCCATTACATGCCAGCAAGTAGCGACGCTTCCCTACCAAAGTGCTACCATTGTCAATATTTTCCTTGTACAAAAACACACATCTAGTGCCCTCAAAGACTCACCTCTATGTTCTATACTTGTAATGAAGCTGCGGTAGCTCACTGGTTAGTCAACTGGACTACTAAGAACAAACGATCGGGTTCTATTCTGATCGATGGCTTCCAGGTTCACCCAGCCTAAAATGGATACCGAATTTTTTTTTCTGGGAATGGGAAGTAGCACGGGATAATACAGACCACATTTCCAAAAAATCATGTGTCGAATGTCTATAAAATTATGGGCAGTAACATCATACTCAGTATACACCATGTGGCGTGAATGGGTGCTGCATTTTTCTGTTTTGTTCTTAGTACAATTGCGTATGCTGAACGTCAGTATGTTAGAACTGGATCAAAACAACAATAACAAAACGTTTCTCCTGACTTCAGTCAACACACTTAGTTGTTTCCTTTTCACTTTCAGCAACAAATCAATTTCTAAAACATTATTTTCATATCAAATTTCATCGTCAACTCCCCCCTCCCCCATAATTTGACTTGACAGGAAAGGTTATCGTTCTTGGATCGATTATTTGTGTTCACGTTCGTCTCATTCTCTGCAGGAGGATCAGCGTTTGATAGGATCCCATTTTGGGTTCTCAAAGAACGAACATTTCGTGGAAAGATTGCTGTTTTGTGCTGATAGAAATGTACTGACGGAATCTGTCAACAATCTGTGGTTATTCCAATCCGGTGTTTAATTAGGTCAAAGATTGATTGATCTTAAGTTTGGCTATGTTCTGATTGAATCATTGAATGCCATGTTTTTGATCATGGTGCTGTCCCTTGTCTACATACATGCCCACACATACGCTAACACACACTCTTACACATATGCATACTCATACTCGCACATATGTAAACATACTTTAACATACAAAACTATACATACATATAAGTGTTTGAGTGTGCATGAGTTCGCATGTCCTAACGTTCATCATCTCTGTTGCCATGTTTCCGGAACTGCTCAGCCCAAGAGGTTAACACCGGTGGATATTGGCAATCTCTTGATACACATCGTCTGTGACATTTCTAATTCTATCTTTCATTCTATTAAAATATTACAACTCGTCTAGCTTGACACTTGCTATTCTATATCCATATCTTGACTTATTCAATGTTGCTCTTCATCTATTAACTATTGTTCTCTGGGGCACAAAACGTCTGGTCTAACTTGAAACACTTCTCAACTAAGCTATGTCTGGTCTAACTTGATGCTCACTAGGCGATTCTCTATCTCTCTCTTATATCTATATTGATTTTGTTCTCTATCTCTTGTGTTTCTAACTTTAAGTGTTTCTCTCTCTCTCTGGGTGTTTCTGAACGTTGCTCTGGTGTTTCTTAAATCATTCCAAACTGTTACTCCACTGTCTAACTCTGCTAATGCATGAGGGTATATACCGCTGTGTCATTTGCAGAATGTATTGGTCCAGTCTCTGCCCAGACAATGAGCGAATGCGAAGTTCAACTCTAGATAACTTTTGTGCCAACTTTTGCAAAGCTTCATCTTGACATTTTAGTTAACCTCTGAGTTGTAAAAATAATGCTATCGTGAATTCATGAAGTGACATCTCTCTCATAAACTGAATCTGCCCCTGAGTTTGTTTATCAACACTATTTCTAGACATTTCATGTTCGTCTTATTCTCTGCATAAGGATCAGCATTTGATTGGATGCCATATGGGTTCTCAAAGAATGAACATTTCGTGGGAAGATCCTGTTTTATGCTGATAAAAATGTTGCTGATGAAATCTGTCAACAATCTCTGTTTATTTGATTCCTGTTTTTAATTAGCTCAAAACCTGATTTACCTTTGGGAGAAATTTAAAAATATACATGAAGAAAAACAGAAAAGAAAAAGGGTTTGATTAAAGCTTCACATAACAAGTAGACAGCACAAACCAGAACAACGTTTCGGCACAACTGGCCTTCAACAGGACAAACAAACATACAACAGACGTACAAATATGTATTTACAATTTTTAAAAAAATAAATAAATATAATACTTTCGAACTAGAAGGAGAAATGAAAGGAAAAGAAGAAAAAAGTCTTCCCTGTAGCATCATCATCATGTGACATAACGGTTGGAGTAGGCGATCATGTCCTTCCACAACATTCTATCCATCGTGAGTCCTAACAATTCTGTTGTTGACTGTTTGCCATGACCTCCAGGCTATCTACTATTCTCTCTTCGTCGTCCACGATATCTCGTTCCCTGTTTTTTTTTTTTTTTTTTTTTTTGGGGGGGGGGGGAATTTTGGTAACCAAAGATTCCAACTTTCCTCTTCTCATGATGTCCCAGAAAAATGTTGATTGTTTCTTTCTGATGTTTTTTAGGAGTTCCCTTTTTGTGTTGACCTCTTTAAGAATTTCCTCATTGGTCTTTTAGCTGTCCAGGGAACTTTCAACATTCTTCTGAGAAATCCCATCTCTGTGGCCTCTAATCGTCTTTTCATTTGTTTGTTTACTGTCCATGATTCGCTTCCATAGGTCAGAATTGGCTCTATATAGCACCGATGACCTTTCTTTCTCATTTCTATTGACATAGATTTGTTGCTTAAGATATTTTTCATTTTCTGAAATGCTATTTTGGCCTGAGCTATTCTGCTTTTTATTTCTGTGGTGCATCTTCTATTTGATGTTATTATTGTGCCCAAGTATTTGAAACGTTGCACTTGTTTCAGATTTGTCTCGTTTATTTTTATTCTGCATGATGGTGATGATTGTTTCTTCGATATGACCATTACTTCTCTTTTCTTACTATTCAGTCTGAGACCTTTCTTGTTGCTTTCTTTTACTATTTATATTATATCTATAATTGCTTGTGAGTTCATTCTCTGTCTCTGCTATTAAGACTGTGTCATCCGCATATCGCAAATTCTTTATGTTGTGACCGTTGACTTCAATTCTTTTTATATCTACTGTTGATCTCATAATATTTTTGCTGTAAATTGAAAACAATTTCGGCGACAGAACACAGCCTTGCCTAACTCCTTGTTTTGTATATTAGAACTGTCCTATTTGGTTGCCAATTTTCACGGCTGCTGTTTGTTGCCAGTACATGTTTTTTTTTAATGATTTTCAGAACTTTGCCATCAATATTTAATCTCTCCAGCATATTGATTATTTCCACTTGCTTTACTTTGTCAAATGCTTTTCTGTAGTATATAACGCACATATATAGATCTTTCTTTACCTCTGTAGCTCTTTCTATCAATGTTCTCAGGATGTATATCGCATTATTGGTGCCCTTTCCTTTCACAAATCAACATTGTTCCTCACTCACAACAATGTGATGTCTATGATGTCCTCACAATGTGCAGGACTGTTGATATAGAAGATCTAGTATTGCAGTACCTCTATGATGTCCCCGCAGTGTGCAGGACTGTTGATATAGAAGATCTAGTATTGCAGTACCTCTATGATGTCCCCGCAGTGTGCAAGACTGTTGATATAGAAGATCTAGTATTGCAGTACCTCTATGATGTCCCCATTGTTGATGTTGATAAGGAATATCTAGTCCTGTAATACCTCCAGGGCGGCTCCGCACTGCGCATTATGTTATTATCCTCATCATTATAATCACCATCAATGTCATGATGAACGTTTGAGAGCCCTGTCAACACTTTACCCCATCACATTTATTTTATGATGTTTGAACGTTTGAGAGCCCTGTCAACACTTTACCCCATCACATTTATTTTATGATGTTTGAACGTTTGAGAGCCCTGTCAACACTTTACCCCATCACATTTATTTTATGATGTTTGAACGTTTGAGAGCCCTGTCAACACTTTACCCCATCACATTTATTTTATGATGTTTGAACGTTTGAGAGCCCTGTCAACACTTTACCCCATCACATTTATTTTATGATGTTTGAACGTTTGAGAGCCCTGTCAACACTTTACCCCATCACATTTATTTTATGATGTTTTATTTCCTATTGACTGCATTGGATAGTCCCTGCTCATAGTTCCCGTCAAACAGTTCCTTCCCATCCACAGTTCCCGTCGACAGTTCCCATCTCCAGTACCCGTCCAACAGTTCCTATCCCCAGTTCCCATTTAACAGTTCCTTGCCGTCAACAGTTCCCGTCCACAGTTCCCATCGACAGTTCCCGTCGTCCAAAAGTTCCTATCCACATTTGACACTTACCACCCCTCTTGAAAAACTCTTATCACTTTTCTCATACGATCTGGTTTGCGTGTTATTTGTGTAGCAATTCCTGCACTGAATACTTAGAACATATTAGTAAAAAAGTAAAGTAAGTAATGTACCCTCGTCACGCCAAGTGGCGTATAGGGAATATGGTGTTAGTGACCCTATATTTTACAGACCTTCAGCACATGATTTTTGGGGTAATGTGGTCGGTATTACGCCCGTGCTGCTTTACTTTCCCAGAAAAAAATCCGGTACCCATTAAAGGCTGGGTGAACCCAGAACCGTCAGTTGGGATCGAACCCTACCTCTTGTCCTTTGTAGTCCAGTTCACTAACCACTGAGCTATCGCGGCTCCCTTTTGAACATATTAGTGCATAGTAATTCATATTTGTTCATTCTTCTACCACATACAATTATATGTTCCTCGGAACATCAGATCTGTAACATAACGCACAGCTCTCTATTTTTCTTTGAGTATTACGCACAAAAAGTGTTTCCTACCAATATCACGGAGTCTCATCTATCTTAACAGATGCATCAAGGTGACCTTCGGATCTCAGGATGTTACCAGCCAGTGGCAGGAAAGATCGTGTTCAACATTCTGGAGGCCAGGAA
This sequence comes from Megaustenia siamemsis, assembly GCA_032433765.1. Lineage (NCBI taxonomy): Eukaryota > Metazoa > Mollusca > Gastropoda > Stylommatophora > Ariophantidae > Megaustenia > Megaustenia siamemsis. The sequence goes on from JAVIAB010000124.1 coordinate 8,168,558, forward strand.
CCTGCCTAGAGTGTCCCTGCTGGGTGCAATAAGTAAGTTCATCTCTTACTCAATAACTGCCTTCATTGATGTTCTATAGAACAATATGTACAATTGTATTTTACTGCACTAACTGTCTTGATTCAGATTAAAATTAATACTGAATTAGATGAGCAGCACTTTGGATTCAGGAAAAACAGTGGGACAAAAGAAGCCATATTTAGCACGAGGACATTGATCGAAAAGTACATAGAAGTAAACAAACCAATATATGCCTGCTTCATAGACTACACCAAAGCTTTCGATAGAATACACCACAAACAACTTATAGAATGCCTAAAAGAGATACATCTAGATGACATAGACATACGATTAATATGTAATCTATACTGGGAGCAAACAGCAATAATAAAATATAACAAAGAGAACTCTACACCCATTGATATAAAAAGAGGAGTAAGACAAGGATGCATCCTGTCACCAAGCTTGTTCAATCTATACACTGAGCAAATCTTTAAAAAACATCACAGAGATGCCAGGCTTAAACATTAAGGGAAAGATAATCAATAACCTAAGATATGCTGATGATACTGTACTACTAGCAGAAAATCCTAAAGATCTACAACAATTACTTAATGAAATAAACATGACAAGCATAAAATATGAATATCAAAAATACTAAAACTATGACCATAAACAAAGAAAATACTCAAAACCCACAAGTGGATATCAAAATTGAATTGAAGGAATAGACCTGGAGACAGTTCAGAACTACAACTACCTTGGACATACTATAATCAGTGATGGAAAATGTACAACTGAAATAAACAAAAGAATAGGAATGGCAAAAAGTAATTTTAATGTCATGAAGAATATACTAACATCAAAACAATTAACACATTGTCTAAAACTAAGAATAACAAAATGTTACATCTTCACAATATTCCTAAATGGTACAGAAACATGGACATTATACAAGAAAACAGAACAGAGAATTGAAGCCTTTGAAATGTGAATATATAGAAGAATAGGTAGAAAACGATGGAAGAAAAAGAAAACAAACGACGAAGTCTTAAAACAACTAAAAATGAAAAGAGAACTACTAAGCACAATTCAAACAAGACAAATGCGATTTTTGGGCAATGTTAAAAGACACAACAGCCTACTAAAAGTAATCTTGGAGGGGAAAATACAAGGTAAAAGAGGCAGAAGCAGACCAAGACTATGTTGGACGAGTAACATCAAAATATTGACAAATCAGCCTATGGCAACCTGCACCATCAAAGCAAGAGACATAGCAGAATGGCGCTCCATGGTAGCCAACCTTCGTTGCGGAGACGGCACTCGATGATGATGATGATGACCTGTTTTTATGTTGTTCCACTTATTTATGTTTAGGACTTCACAAAAGACTTTCTATCGCGGGAGATAAATCTATCTCGTCACTGTAAGATAGCCAGGGAGAATAAACCGTTTATCTCGTCACTGTAAGATAGCCATGGAGAATAAACCGTTTATCTGGTCATTGTAGGTTACTTCAGGGCGAAGACACCGTTGTAAAATGACTGATGTGACCTCTTCTAGATTGACAATCTCGTATACATGAATCCCAGATCTAATTAGATGGAGAGGTCGAGGCTCATGGTTTTGTTGTCTTTTTAAAAATGTCTTTTCTTTTGTTCATGTTTACACGCCGGTTTTTGTTTATTTATGGCACACGTTACCAGATATCCATGGCTGATATTCAGTTGCTTCATATCAAGCAAGCCGGCATCTTTACATCTGGGTCCAGGCAGCTAGATAAGTTTCGTGCCAGTTACCAACTCCTTGTACAGAATGTCTTTTGACATTTGTCCATCTTCAATACGGGTCACTCGACTCAGCCATCTCAAACGACGTTGGGTCAACAGGGCGCATATGCTGCGTTTACTTCCTGCATTACATACAACAGTGCTGGATACACGATCAAGTCAAATGATGCCTAAGACAGCGCTGGTGAAATACGTTGATCAGAGATGTTTGCGTTCAGCAAATGATGTCCACGACTCACTGTCATAGGACAGCATTGAGAAAAGAGGCCTGATAAACTTGAGTTTAGTATTTTTAATTATGGTATTGTTTCCCCATACATCTTTCGCTAGTCTAGATACTGTGAAGATCTGGGACCCCTACTTTAAGCTCCACCATATATTGTTTTTTTCCCTTATTTTCACTAGTTTTACTTTTGTTATTGTAGTTTGATTATATATCTCTTCTGTGTCTGCTATGTCTGGATTTTTTTGGGAAGAAATCTGTATTGGCCGAAACATCAAAATGTTTTTGTTGTTTTCCTCTGTAAAGCTGTCAACGTGCAATATTTTTAGCTCGTTCCCTGCACACCAGATTTACCGCAGCACTGCTAACTGTTCCTGGTCTGGGGATTGTTGCTGTAGCCCCGCCAGTGCAGCTATTGGTTGTGACAAGTTAATTCTTATTGTTCATGTTGGCATCAAGAAACGTAAAGACTTGACCTCGGCGAGAATGTGAGGTCATTGATAACAACCCGCATGGGTCTTGTCTTGATAGCAACCCGCATGGGTCCTGTCAACATCTTGACACTCAAGTTCCATTTCGTACAAAAATAACAGGTGTCTATTGTCTAACAGGGAGCCGCGATAGCTCAGTGGTTAGTGAACTGGACTACAAAGGACAAGGGGTAGGGTTAGATCCTAACCGACGGCTTCCGGTTTCACCCAGCTTAAATAGGTACCGAATTTGTTTCTGGGAAGTAAGGCGGCACGGGTGTATACCTACCAGGTTACCCAAAAATCATGTGCTGAAAATGTATGTTCACTAACACCATATTCCCTATACGCCACTTGGCGTGACGGGGGCTCTTTACTTTACTTTTACTATTGTCTAACAGGAAACTGGAGATCCTGACGCGAATCACAGATGTTTGTCACACACACTTTAGTTCATTTGCTGGCTTGTGCCTTTCCAAGACAATACAATATATTGTTTCTTCTATTAGACATCTAAAATCATTATAAGAAGCTGTTTTCTTAAAATGTAAAATACCTTTATAGTCAGAATATTCCAAATTACAACACTGAGACTCTCAAATTTTCCAATCTTTGATCCATTTGTTATGAGCGTTTTTCTACAATACATCATTTATTAATATTTTCTGTGTTTAAAATAGGATATAAGAGGCAAAACGGGCACTCTAATGAAGAGGCAAAACGGGCACTCTATATAAGAGGCAAAACGGGCACTATATAAGAAGCAAAACGGGCACTCTATATAAGAGGCAAAACGGGCACTCTATTTAAGAGGCAAAACGGGCACTCTATTTAAGAGGCAAAACGAACACTCTACTATACACCCTTTATCGCAACGTTGTGCTACAAATGCCAACCCTGTACCGTAAATGCAAGAACAATAAGAAAAATAATCACTACCAAGATGAAATGTGTTAGACGAATGACAGGAAAAAGCCTGAGAGATAAGATCAGAAATGAAGAACTGAGAGAAAAGCTAGGAATAGCCCCCGCCATAGAATAGATAAGGAAACAACAGATACAATAGTTTGGCCACGTGACATGGCAGAACAAAACCAACAATGAACCTTCAATAAACGTTACAAGAACACCAGACCCAAGTGCCGACCACGAAAAAGTCGGATTGATGGAATATTAGAAGCACTAGGAAACATAACAGCAGCAGAGGCGAACAGAAGAGCTAAAGTCCGCAAATTATATCTCCCCTCGACGCCGAAAGCAAATGAGGAATGAAAAAAAGAAGAAGAAATGGGAAAGAGATATGTTGTGCTGTGAGTGTGTGTTACCTCAAATTGAAATCACTTTCATCAAATGGGATGATTCTTTGCTCCAGGCATCTTAATTACACGTTACCATCATCATCATGTGCCATTGGTGTAGGCGATCATGTCCTTCCACAATCTTCTATCTACAGTGCATCATATCAGTTCTGTTGCTGACTGTTTTCCATGCCATGACACCAAGCTATCCAGTATTTTCTCTCTTTGTCGTCCGCGATCTCTCTTTCCTTTTATTTTGCCAGTTGTAACCAAGTATTCCAACTTTCCTCTTCTTACGCTGTGCCAGAAAAATGTTGATTATTTCTTTCTGATGTTTTTTTGGGAGCTGCCTTTTTGTGTTGTCCTCTTTGAAAATGTCCTCATTGGTCTTTTTAGCTGTCCAGAGAACGTTCAACATTCTTCTGAGAAATCCCATCTCTGTGGCCTCTAACCGTCTTTTCATTTGTTTGTCTACTGTCCATGATTCGCTTCCGTAGGTCAGAATTGGTTCTATATAGCGCCGATGAACTCTCTTTCTCACTTCTGTTGACATAGATTTGTTGCATAAGATATCTTTCATTTTCTGAAATGCTATTGTGAAACTACCTTCTTATATTGCCTAGAATAATTATGTCAAAACACAACTTACTATCTACAGCTAACGACGTTAATGGGGACTTCACAGCCACCTGGTCCGGTTGGGAGCGTCATGTGCTACAGGTGACACCCAATCGTCATCAAGCTACTGTATGCAAGATCAAAAATAAAGAGACACTAGCAATAGGAACTTGGAACATTAGATCAGCATTCCAGGTTGGAAAACTAGAAAACATCAGCCAAGAAATGAAGAGAATGAAATTGAACATCTTGGGACTATGTGAAGTGAGATGGACAGATGCAGGATTATTACAACGCGACAGTGGAAATGTAATTTACTCTGGGGGAACCACACACGAAAGAGGAGTAGGCATCATGTTGGATAGAGAAAGAAGCAAAACAGTGAAAGGATTTTGGTCAGTATCAGATAGAATTCTAGTAAAATAGAGAGGTAGACCAATGGATATCAACATAATTCAAACTTATGCAGCAACAAGTAATAGCGAAGAAGAAGACATTGACACTTTTTAACAACGAGCTAGAGATGACCATGGGACAGTGTAAATTCCCCATACTAGAACTAAAATGTCACTTTGTGATGAAAACTAAAAGCTTTGCAATAAACACAGTGACAACAAGTATTCTATATTTAGTATCAGGAGACTTGTCATGAGAAGAATTTATTCATTGCACGTTGTGATAAGAATGAGACATTAGTGGTCACTCGGAACAACGATAACAAAGCAAGAAACAAGCGCTTGTGCAACAACAACATGGTATAGTCAAACTTCAACAACATGGTATAGTCAAACTTCAACAACATGGTATAGTCAAACTTCAACAACATGGTATAGTCAAACTTCAACAACATGGTATAGTCAAACTTCAACAACATGGTATAGTCAAACTTCAACAACATGGTATAGTCAAACTTCAACAACATGGTATAGTCAAACTTCAACAACATGGTATAGTCAAACTTCAACAACATGGTATAGTCAAACTTCAACAACATGGTATAGTCAAACTTCAACAACATGGTATAGTCAAACTTCAACAACATGGTATAGTCAAACTTCAACAACATGGTATAGTCAAACTTCAACAACATGGTATAGTCAAACTTCAACAACATGGTATAGTCAAACTTCAACAACATGGTATAGTCAAACTTCAACAACATGGTATAGTCAAACTTCAACAACATGGTATAGTCAAACTTCAACAACATGGTATAGTCAAACTTCAACAACATGGTATAGTCAAACTTCAACAACATGGTATAGTCAAACTTCAACAACATGGTATAGTCAAACTTCAACAATATATTTCATATTGAAAACTGAAGATAGGATATTGTAGAGAAACGGATATTGTAGAGAAACGGATATTGTAGAGTAACGGATATTGTAGAGTAACGGATATTGTAGAGTAACGGATATTGTAGATTCTGGCTTCCTGTTGTTACGATAAATATCTTTAAAATATCAGTTAATTTATTTAGCACACGTTAGAAACATCCGCCACGAAGACATTGAGGGACGTCCATTCTTGTCTGAAATTCTGTCTTTATGTGTGACCTATATATACATATCTAGGTCGAGGTTTTCATTCTGCGACCAAATTACCATCGTTAATGACGTCACAGTTACTGTCAAAGTGGAAATCAACCGAGAGTATAACAAGCATCCCGGATAAAAACATGTCCAATAAAAATGACAAAATGTCTGGACTAAGTGACAAGAAACGGTTCTGTAGATAATATCAAAGAGTTGCATACATTTAGGAAATATGTAACAGTGAGGTGATTTTTAAATGGCTGTAAGGATATCTGAAATCTAATGGTAGGACACTATAAGTGTTGTAAGGATATCTGAAATCTAATGGTAGGACACTATAAGTGTTGTTAGGATATCTGACATCTAATGGTAGGTCATTATAAGTGTTGTAAGGATATCTGAAATCTAATGGTAGGACACTATAAGTGTTGTAAGGATATCTGAAATATAATGGTAGGGCATTATAAGTGTTGTAAGGATATCTGAAATATAATGGTAGGACATTATAAATGTTGTAAGATATCTGAAATCTAGTGGTAGGGCACTGTAAGTGTTGTAAGGATATCTGAAATCTAATGGTAGGACACTATAAGTGTTGTAAGGATATCTGAAATCTAGTGGTAGCGCACTCTAAGTGTTGTAAGGATATCTGAAATCTAATGATAGTTCACTATAAGTGTTGTAAGGATATCTGAAATATAATGGTAGGACATTATAAGTGTTGTAAGGATATCTGAAATCTAGTGGTAGGACATTATAAGTGTTGTAAGGATATCTGAAATCTAGTGGTATGGCAGTATAAGTGTTGCAAAGATATCTGAAATCTAATGATAGGTCACTATAAGTGTTGTAAAGATATCTGAAATCTAATGGTAGGTCACTATAAGTGTTGTAGGGATATCTGAAATCTAATGGTAGGTCACTATAAGTGTTGTAGGGATATCTGAAATCTAATGGTAGGTCACTATAAGTGTTGTAAAGATATCTGAAATCTAATGGTAGGTCACTATAAGTGTTGTAGGGATATTTGAAATCTAATGGTAGGTCTATACTCTCTCTCTCTCTCTCTCTCTCTCTCTGCGTTCAGGACTCAATCAGAGTAAGGATTCCAGACTCTCATATGAAGTCAGCTGTCAGGCTAAGTGTGTTGATCGCCCCCACAGACAGAACATCACAATTAGAGTCTGTCAGATCCACTCTGACTGAACACCCGTTAATACGTTGCACTGTGTTCTGCGCCAGTGGCCCAGTGCATCCGATTTCAGCCAGCATTTTTTCAGGTTTGCTTTCCTTAGCCTTTGATTGTCCCCAATCTTCCTGCAAGGCAGCAGTTGATCTTTTCTGTCGGGGGATTCTGCCCTTAGATGGTCGGCCTTCCCAGGTTTACGAGCACCATCTGCCCGAGTCACTAGAGGTGACTAACACAGACATGCGACTTGTAATATGAGGAAACTGCAACAAGGAACACATTTCATGCATAGCCTTCATTTGTTCCCGCCGCCTATCCCCATATACCGGTAAGTCACGTCCTCTTGAAAATGATGATCATCGTAGCACTTGATGATGTTAGGCCATCGTTGATGACTCCAATTCCGAACATATAGACACACAGTCAGTCGTCAAATTATTCTTGTTGCACATCAAACAGCAGACCGTAAGATTTGCGCACGGCCGGTTTAGGGAACTAATACGATGACGTAGGACACAATGTCGCCAAACTCATAATCTCGATACCTTTAGACTTATGTACTCAAGTGTAAACAGTCTACGACGAACAAAACACGAAGCAACTTCCCCAAAGAGATAAAACTGCGACTGACGAAGTAGTTTACATTAATGTGTAACGTGGAAATAACTTGCGTCAAAGAATCCCAATAACGGTCTTGAACAGCACTAATGTGACGTAAAGCACAGATCTAGTCTAGACGGAGGAATGTCTCACTCACAACACTTGATTCGTCAAAAAACGGACTGTTGTCGACCTACGACCTCGCCTTAGCGACACAGATGTATCAAGCATATCATCATTTTGACTTTTACGCAGAAAAGTGCAATGAAGATCCGAAATTAATCAGACCTTGGGTGCATTTTCTGCAGCGATCGAGAGGACGTGGACTAGATCCGCCATCTTGGAAACGGAAGGTCTATACAAGTCTGAAGGAACTAATCAGCACTATGTTCTGTGTCTTTTGGCGTAGGTGATTATGTCGCTCCTCAACTTTCTTCTTCTACAGTTGTTTATTGACTTATGTTGTTGACTTCTTCCCAGAACATACGGATAACTGTTCATTGATTCTCTTCTTCCCTCATTTTCTTCTGTCAAAACTCATTTCGGTGACATCCACAGACTTATTATCTGTGACATCCACCGATCTTATTATCTGTGACATCCAACTATCTCATTATCTGTGACATCCACCGATCTTATTATCTGTGGCATCCACCGATCTCATTATCTGTGACAACCAACCGATCTTATTATCTGTGACATCCACCGATCTTATTATCTGTGACATCCACCGATCTTATTATCTGTGACATCCAACTATCTCATTATCTGTGACATCCAACTATCTCATTATCTGTGACATCCAACGATCTTATTATCTGTGACATCCACCGATCTTATTATCTGTGACATCCACCGATCTTATTATCTGTGACATCCAACTATCTCATTATCTGTGACATCCAACGATCTTATTATCTGTGACATCCAACGATCTCCTTATCTGTGACAACCATCAACCTTATTATATGTGACATCCAACGATCTCCTTATCTGTGACAACCATCAACCTTATTATCTGTGACATCCAACGATCTCCTTATCTGTGACAACCATCAACCTTATTATCTGTGACATCCAACGATCTCCTTATCTGTGACAACCATCAACCTTATTATCTGTGACATCCAACGATCTCCTTATCTGTGACAACCATCAACCTTATTATATGTGACATCCACCGATCTCATTATCTATGACAACCAACCGATCTTATTATCTATGACATCCACCGATCTTATTATCTGTGACATCCACCGATCTTATTATCTATGACATCCACCGATCATATTATCTGTGACAACCAACGATCTATCTATCTTTCGTTCGGCTGAAGTATTGTCTATATCAGCAATGTCGTTTCCTGTATGAATTTTACTGTCTTTTGTAATTCTTGCAGTGGCCCATATAGTTTTGTCTGTAGTGTTGTATCTATGGGCCAATGGATTTTCCTCAGTCTACTATATTCAGTGCAGTCTTGAAGTATGTGTTCAGCAGTCTGGGGTGCCTGTCCACATGTACAAGTAGTTGATGTGCCGATCTTGAATTTTGTATACATGTGACTATGGAGTCGATTGTGTCCTGTTCTTAGACGTATAATGATAACTTGTTCATATCTATTCATATTATGAAAGGCATCCTGATTTAGGGCTTGTGGTCCTCTGATTGATTTGATTATCTGTTTCTTATGATGGTATGTAACTGGTGTATCTAGTTGTGTGCCTGTTGAACCTTCCTTTGCCAACTGATCTGCTTTTCATCATTTCCTGGTATTCCACAGTGAGACGGGATCCACTGCAGGGCAACCCTGTGGTGCTTGCAGAGTTCAGTCAATAAGGTCTGTCAATAAGATGTCAATAAGATGTGGTAATTTTCTGGATTGTAGTGCCTGGAGTACTGATCTTGCATCTGTCAAAAACACTACAGGCTGTGGGCTAAGATTACTGTTCATCAGTTTTTCTATTGCCAACTTCATTGCTTGTATTTCTGCATCATAATTGTGACAATATTTCCCTGTTGCTATTTTATTCATATCCCCAACCAACGATCTTATTATCTGTGACATCCAACGATCTTATTATCTGTGACGTCCAACGATCTTATTATCTGTGACATCCACCGATCTTATTATCTGTGACATCCAAAGATATTATTATCTGTGACATCCAAGGATCTTATTATCTGTGACAACGAACGATCTTATTATCTGTGACAACCTACGATCTTATTATCTCTGACATCCAACGATCTTGTTATCTGTAACAACCAAAGATATTATTATCTGTGACATCCATCGATCTTATTATCTGTGACAACCAGCGATCTTATTATCTGTGACATCCATCGATCTTATTATCTGTGACATCCAAAGATCTTATTATCTGTGACATCAATGATCTCATTATCTGTGACATCCATCGATCTTATTATCTGTGACAACCAGCGATCTTATTATCTGTGACATCCATCGATCTTATTATCAGTGACTTCCAATGATCTTATTCTCTGTGACATCCAATGATCTTATTATCTGTGACAAACACGATCTTCATATCTGTGACATCCAATTATCTTATTATCTGTGACATCAATGATCTCATTATCTGTGACTTCCAATGATCTTATTCTCTGTGACATCCAATGATCTTATTATCTGTAACAAACAACGATCTTCTTATCTGTGACATCCAATTATCTTATTATCTGTGACAAACAACCATCTTCTGATCTGTGATATGCACTGATCTTATTATCTGTGACATCCAACGATCTTATTATCTGTGACATCCAACGATCTTATTATCTGTGACATCCAACGATCTTATTATCTGTGACAACCAACGATCTCATTATCTGTGACATCCACCGATCTTATTATCTGTGACATCCAACGATCTTATTATCTGTGACATCCACCGATCTTATTATCTGTGACATCCAACGATCTTATTATCTGTGACATCCACCGATCTTATTATCTGTGACATCCAACGATCTTATTATCTGTGACATCCACCGATCTTATTATCTGTGACATCCAACGATCTTATTATCTGTGACATCCACCGATCTTATTATCTGTGACAACCAACGATCTTCATATCTGTGACATCCAACGATCTTATTATCTGTGACATCCAACGATCTTATTATCTGTGATATCCACCGATCTTATTATCTGTGACATCCAACAATCTCATTATCTGTGACATCCAACGATCTTATTATCTGTGACAACCAACGATCTCATTATCTGTGACATCCACCGATCTTATTATCTGAGACATCGAAAGATCTTATTATCTGTGACAACCAACGATCTTATTATCTGTGACAACCAACGATCTTATTATCTGTGACATCAAAAGATCTTATTATCTCTGACATCCAACGATCTTATTATCTGTGACATCCACCTATCTTATTATATGTGACATCCAAAGATCTTATTATCTGTGACAACGAACGATATTATTATCTGTGACAACCAAAGATCTTATTATCTGTGACATCCATCGATCTTATTATCTGTGACGTCCAACGATCTTATTATCTGTGACATCCAACGATCTTATTATCTGTGATATCCAACGATCTTATTATCTGTGACATCCAACGATCTTATTATCTGTGACATCCAACGATCTTATTATCTGTGACATCCAACGATCTTATTATCTGTGACATCCAACTATCTCATTATCTATGACAACCAACGATCTTATTATCTGTGACATCCAACGATCTTATTATCTGTGACATCCAACGATCTTATTATCTGTGACATCCAACGATCTTATTATCTGTGATATCCAACGATCTTATTATCTGTGACATCCAACGATCTTATTATCTGTGACATCCAACGATCTTATTGTCTGTGATATCCAACGATCTTATTATCTGTGACATCCAACGATCTTATTATCTGTGACATCCAAAGATCTTATTATCTGTGACATCCAACGATCTTATTATCTGTGACATCCAAAGATCTTATTATCTGTGACAACCAACGATCTTATTATCTATGACAACCAACGATCTTATTATCTGTGACATCTAACGATCTTATTATTATGTGTGACATCCATCGATCTTATTATCTGTGACATCCAACGATCTTATTATCTGTGACATCCATCGATCTTATTATCTGTGGTTCATTCTGTCTATAAAACACGTCCATATGTCCAGGCCAGCTCAACATTCGTTCCTCGGAACTCTTTTACTGTAATGTGTGTGCGCGCGTGTGTGTATGTGTATGTGTATGTGTATGATTGAAACAAATTGACTAATAAATAATGTTGCAGTCGATGAACAAAATGACTAATGAATGACATTGCAATAGAACAAGATGACTAATAGATCCTTAGACTCATCTAAACATGTGAACAAAGTACAAGTTGGAGGCGCGCCTACCAGCACCAGAGCTGGAAGTTGTCAGCGACCCACAGCTGATGGCTTGCGCCAGGATCGGTGAACCAAAACCATCCAGACCCTGCTCCACCTCTCCGTGGTGCCTCCAGTAACATACTAACCTGTCTAGTCTGGCCAAGCGAGAAGGGATCGAAGAGGGAAGACAACCAGGTACTCAAAAATGTCTTGCTAAAGTCGGATGTGTTGGGCCGAAAGTCGCAAATATAACAGTTATACTGTAAATAACAACACAACGCAGGCACGCCCACTTAACGTCCTTTTAAGGACGGATGACGAAGAGGAATTCTACAGTCTACGAATACGCTAGAATACTTTGGTCATCGGGCGAACATAAGCAAGCAAAGTACCAGTTAAAAAAGTACATCGCAAATGGTAGTTGTGCTGACCATGACTTGAGAATAAACACAGGGAGCATATTATTGAAAAGCCTTTCATAGAGCAAACAATGTCAAGACAAAAAACGACCAATAGCCTCCGTCAGTCATAATTGACTATAGCAGCCTCCGTCAGTTATAGTTGACTACAGTAGCCTCCGTCAGTCATAGTTGACTATAGTAGCCTCGTCAGTCATAGTTGACTATAGTAGCCTCGTCAGTCATAGTTGACTATAGTAGCTTCCATCAGTCATAGTTGACTATAGTAGTCTCCGTCAGTCATAGTTGACTATAGTAGCCTCGTTAGTCATAGTTGACTATAGTAGCCTCGTTAGTCATAGTTGACTATAGTAGCCTCGTCAGTCATAGTTGACTACAGTAGCCTCCGTCAGTCATAGTTGACTATAGTAGCCTCGTCAGTCATAGTTGATTATAGCAGCCTTCGTCAGTCATAGCTGACTATAGTAGCTTCCGTCAGTCATAGTTGACTATAGTAGTCTCCGTCAGTCATAGTTGACTATAGTAGCCTCGTTAGTCATAGTTGACTATAGCAGCCTCCGTCATTCACAGTTGACTATAGTAGCCTCCGTCAGTCATAGTTGACTATAGTAGCTTCCGTCAGTCATAGTTGACTATAGTAGCCTCCGTCAGTCATAGTTACCTACAGTAGCCTCGTCAGTCATAGTTGACTATAGTAGCCTCCGTCTGTCATAATTTACTATAGCAGCCTCCGTCAGTCATAGTTGACTATAGCAGCCTCATATAGTCATAGTTGACTATAGTAGCCTCATATAGTCATAGTTGACTATAGCAGCCTCATATAGTCATAGTTTACTATAGCAGCCTCCGTCAGTCATAGTTGACTACAGCAGCCTCCGCCAGTCATAGTTGACTATAGCAGCCTCTGTCAGTCATAGTTGACTATAGCAGCCTCATATAGTCATAGTTTACTATAGCAGCCTCCGTCAGTCATAGTTGACTACAGCAGCCTCCGCTAGTCATAGTTGACTACAGCAGCCTCTGCCAATCATAGTTGACTATAGCAGCCTCCGTCAGTCATAGTTGACTACAGCAGCCTCCGCCAGTCATAGTTGACTATAGCAGCCTCATTTAGTCATAGATGACAATAGTGCCTCATTCATTCATAGTTGAATATAGCAGCCTCATTTAGTCATAGTTGACTATAGCAGCCTCATTTAGTAGTAGTTGACTATAGCAGCCTCATTTAGTCATAGTTGACTAAAGAAGCCTCCGTCAATCATAGTTGACTATAGCAGTCTCATTTGGTCATAGTTGACTATGCAAGCCTCATTTAGTCATAGTTGACTATAGCAGCCTCATTTAGTCATAGTTGACTGTAGCAGCCTCATTTAGTCATAGTTGACTATAGCAGCCTCATTTAGTCATAGTTGACTATAGCAGCCTCCGTCAATCATAGTTCACTGTGGATTTTACAGCGTCCCTAGGGAATTTTTTTTCCCTTTTCAAACGCCTCGTTTTCTATGATTCTGTCTGATTCTTGCTTGAGTTTGAGAACATTGGGATGTTCATCAACTGTGTAGGATGTTCAATAATTGGGATGTTCATCAACTGTGTAGGATGTTCAATCATTGGGATGTTCATCAACTGTGTAGGATGTTCAATCATTGGGATGTTCATCAACTGTGTAGGATGTTCATTCATTGGGATGTTCATCAACTGTGTAGGATGTTCAATCATTGGGATGTTCATCAACTGTGTAGGATGTTCATTCATTGGGATGTTCATCAAATGTGTAGGATGTTCAAACATTGGGATGTTCATCAAATGTGTAGGATGTTCAAACATTGGGATGTTCATCAACTGTGTAGGATGTTCAATCATTGGGATGTTCATCAACTGTGTAGGATGTTCAATCATTGGGATTTCATCAACTGTGTAGGATGTTCATCAACTGTGTAGGATGTTCATCAACTATGTAGGATGTTCAAATATTGGGATGTTCATCAACTGTGTAGGATGTTCATCAACTGTGTAGGATGTTCATTCATTGGGATGTTCATCATCTGTGTAGGATGTTCAAATATTGGGATGTTCATCAACTGTGTAGGATGTTCAATCATTGGGATGTTCATCAATTGTGTAGGATGTTCAATCATTGGGATGTTCATCAATTGTGTAGGATGTTCATTCATTGGGATGTTCATCAAATGTGTAGGAAGTTCATTCATTGGGATGTTAATCAACTGTTTCAGATGTTCAGTTTTTCGGATGTTCATCAACTGTTTCGGATGTTCATCAACTGTTTCGGATGTTCAGTTATTCGGATGTTCAGTTATTCGGATGTTCATCAACTGTGTAGGATGTTCATTCATTGGGATGTTCATCAATTGTGTAGGATGTTCATTTATTGGGATGTTCATCAATTGTGTAGGGTGTTCATTCATTAGGATTTTCATCAACTGTGCAGGGTGTTCATTCATTGGGATGTTCATCAATTGTGTAGGGTGTTCATTCATTGGGATGTTCATCAATTGTGTAGGGTGTTCATTCATTGGGATGTTCATCAATTGTGTAGGGTGTTCATTCATTGGGATGTTCATCAATTGTGTAGGGTGTTCATTCATTGGGATGTTCATCAATTGTGTAGGGTGTTCATTCATTGGGATGTTCATCAATTGTGTAGGGTGTTCATTCATTGGGATGTTCATAAATTGTGTAGGGTTATCATTCATTGGGATGTTCATCAACTGTGCAGGGTGTCATTCATTGGGATGTTCATCAATTGTGTAGGGCGTTCATTCATTGGGATGTTCAACTGTGTAGGATGTTCATTTATTGGGATGTTTATCAACTGTGTAGGATGTTCTTTCATTGGGATGTTTATCAACTGTGTAGGATGTTCATTTATTTGGATGTTTATCAACTGTGTAGGGTGTTCATTCATTGGGATGTTTATCACCTGTGTAGGATGTTCATTTATTGGGATGTTTATCAACTGTGTAGGAAGTTCATTCATTGGGATGTCCATCAACTGTGTAGGATGTTCATTTATTGGGATGTTTATCAACTGTGTAGGATGTTCATTTATTGGGATGTTTATCAACTGTGTAGTATGTTCATCAACTGTGTAGGATGTTCAGTCATTGGAACGTTCATCAATTGTGTACGATGTTCATTCAATGGGATGTTCATCAACTGTGTAGGATGTTCATTCATTGGGATGTTCATCAACTGTGTAGGATGTTCAGTCATTGGGACGTTCATCAATTGTGTACGATATTCATTCAATGGGATGTTCATCAACTGTGTACGATGTTCATTTATTGGGACGTTCATCAACTGTGTAGGATGTTCATTCATTGGGATGTTCATCAATTGTGTAGGATATTCATCAAATGTGTAGGATGTTCATCAATTGTGTAGGATGTTCAACAACTGTGTAGGATGTTCATTCATTGCGATGTTCATCAATTGTGTATGATGTTCATTAACTGTCTAGGATGCTCAATAATTGGGATGTTCATCAACTGTTTAGGATGTTCAAACATTGGGATGTTCTTCAATTGTGTAGGATGTTCATTCATTGGGATGTTCATCAATAGCGTAGGATGTTCATTTATTGAGATGTTCGTCTATTGTGTTGGATGTTCAAACATTGGGATGATCATCAACTGTTTAGGATGTTTATTCATTGGGATGTTCATCAACTGTGTAGGATGTTCATTCATTGGGATTTTCGTCAATTGTGTAGGATGTTCAAACAGTGGGATGTTCATCAACAGTGTAGGATGTTCATTCATTGGGATGCTCATCGATTGTGTAAGATGTTCAATCATTGGGATGTTCATAAACTGTCTAGGATGTTCAATCATTGGCATGTTCATCGACTGTGTAGGATGTTCAATTATTGGGATGTTTAATCATTGGGATGTTCATAATCTGTCTAGGATGTTCAATCATTGGGATGTTCATCGACTGTGTATGATGTTCAATCATTGGAATGTTCATCAACTGCCTAGGATGTTCAATTATTGGGATGTTCATCAACTGTTTATGATATTCAAACATTGGGACGATCATAAACTGTCTTTGATGTTCAGCAAGTGTGTAGGATGTTGAAACATTGGGATATTCATCAACTGTGTATGATGTTCAAACATTGGGATGTTCATCAATTGTATAGGATGTTCATCAACTGTGTAGGATGTTCACACATTGGGATGTTCATCAACTGTTTAGGATGTTCAAACATTGGGATGTTCATCAACTGTGTATAACGTTCAAACATTGGGATGTTCATCAACTGTGTAGGATGTTGAAACATTGGGATGTTCATCAACTGTGCATGATGTTGAAACATTGGGATGTTCATCAACTGTGTAGGATGTTCAAACATTGGGATGTTCATCAATTGTGTAGGATGTTGAAACATTGGGATGTTCATCAACTGTGTAGGATGTTGAAACATTGGAATGTTCATCAACTTTCAAGAATGTTGAAGCATTGGGACGTTCATCAACTGTGTAGGTTTGTAACATAGGGATGTTCATCAACTGTCAAAGATGTTGAAGCATTGGGATATTCATCAACTGTGTAGGATGTTCAAACATTGGGATGTTCATCAATTGTATAGGATGTTCATCAACTGTGTAGGATGTTCAAACATTGGGATGTTCATCAACTGTGTAGGATGTTCAAACATTGGGATGTTCATCAATTGTATAGGATGTTCATCAACTGTGTAGGATGTTGAAACATTGGAATGTTCATCAACTGTGTAGGACGTTCAAACATTGGGATGTTCATCAACTGTGTAGGACGTTCAAACATTGGGATTTTCATCAACTGTGTAGGATGTTGAAACATTGGAATGTTCATCAACTGTGTAGGATGTTGAAACATAGGGATGTTCATCAACTGTGTAGGATGTTGAAACATTGGAATGTTCATCAACTTTCAAGAATGTTGAAGCATTGGGACGTTCATCAACTGTGTAGGTTTGTAACATAGGGATGTTCATCAACTGTCAAAGATGTTGAAGCATTGGGATATTCATCAACTGTGTAGGATGTTCAAACTTTGGGATGTTCATCAACTGTCAAGGATTTTCATTCATTGGGATGTTCATCAACTATGTAGGATTTTCAATCATTGGGATGTTCATCAACTGTGTAGAATGTTCAATCATTGGGATGTTCATCATCTATGTAGGATTTTCAATCATTGGGATGTTCATCAACTGTGTAGAATGTTCAATCATTGGGATGTTCATCAACTATGTAGGATTTTCAATTATTGGGATGTTCATCAACTGTCTAGAGTGTTCAAATATTGGGATGTTCATCAACTGTCTAGGATGTTCAAATATTGGGATGTTCATTAAATGTCTAGGATGTTCAAATATTGGGATTTCATCATTTGAGTAGGGCGGTCAAACATTGCGTGACTTCTTCTGTACGAGGGTGATTGGGGTGGGGGGGGGGGGGTAGGTTGTAAAGTTGTTTCTGGTCCTTGAGGAAGACCTTTGTTTGGTGATGTTTGTTTTGTAATTGTTTCTGGTCCATGAGGAAGTTCTTTGTTTGGTGATGTTTGTTTTGTAATTGTTTCTGGTCCATGAGGAAGTCCTTTGTTTGGTGATGTTTGTTTTATACATGTAATTGTTTCTGGTCCTTGAGGAAGACCTTTGTTTGACGATGTTTGTTTTGTAATTGTTTCTGGTCCATGAGGAAGACGTTTGTTTGACGATGTTTGTTTTGTAATTGTTTCTGGTCCATGAGGAAGTCCTTTGTTTGACGATGTTTGTTTTGTAATTGTTTCTGGTCGATGAGGAAGTCCTTTGTTTGACGATGTTTGTTTTGTAATTGTTTCTGGTCGATGAGGAAGTCCTTTGTTTGACGATGTTTGTTTTGTAATTGTTTCTGGTCCATGAGGAAGTCCTTTGTTTGGTGATGATTGTTTTATACATGTAATTGTTTCTGGTCCTTGAGGAAGACCTTTGTTTGACGATGTTTGTTTTGTAATTGTTTCTGGTCCATGAGGAAGACGTTTGTTTGACGATGTTTGTTTTGTAATTGTTTCTGGTCCATGAGGAAGTCCTTTGTTTGACGATGTTTGTTTTGTAATTGTTTCTGGTCGATGAGGAAGTCCTTTGTTTGACGATGTTTGTTTTGTAATTGTTTCTGGTCGATGAGGAAGTCCTTTGTTTGACGATGTTTGTTTTGTAATTGTTTCTGGTCCATGAGGAAGTTCTTTGTTTGGTGATGTTTGTTTTATAATTGTTTCTGGTCCTTGAGGAAGTCCTTTGTTTGACGATGTTTGTTTTGTAATTGTTTCTGGTCCGTGAGAAAGTTCTTTGTTTGGTGATGCTTGTTTTGTAATTGTTTCTGGTCGATGAGGAAGTTCTTTGTTTGGTGATGTTTGTTTTGAACTTGTTTCTGGTCCATGAGGAAGTCCTTTGTTTGGTGATGTTTGTTTTGTAATTGTTTCTGGTCCATGAGGAAGTCCTTTGTTTGACGATGTTTGTTTTGTAATTGTTTCTGGTCGATGAGGAAGTCCTTTGTTTGGTGATGTTTGTTTTGTAATTGTTTCTGGTCGATGAGGAAGTCCTTTGTTTGGTGATGTTTGTTTTGTAATTGTTTCTGGTCCATGAGGAAGTTCTTTGTTTGGTGATGTTTGTTTTATAATTGTTTCTGGTCCATGAGAAGTCCTTTGTTTGACGATGTTTGTTTTGTAATTGTTTCTGGTCCATGAGGAAGTCCTTTGTTTGGTGATGTTTGTTTTGTAATTGTTTCTGGTCCATGAGGAAGTCCTTTGTTTGACGATGTTTGTTTTGTAATTGTTTCTGGTCCATGAGGAAGTTCTTTGTTTGGTGATGTTTGTTTTATAATTGTTTCTGGTCCATGAGGAAGTCCTTTGTTTGGTGATGTTTGTTTTATAATTGTTTCTGGTCGATGAGGAAGTTCTTTGTTTGACGATGTTTGTTTTGTAATTGTTTCTGGTCCATGAGGAAGTTCTTTGTTTGGTGATGTTTGTTTTGTAATTGTTTCTGGTCCATGAGGAAGTTCTTTGTTTGGTGATGTTTGTTTTGTAATTGTTTCTGGTCCATGAGGAAGTCCTTTGTTTGGTGATGTTTGTTTTGTATTTGTTTCTGGTTCATGAGGAAGTCCTTTGTTTGACGATGTTTGTTTTGTAATTGTTTCTGGTCCATGAGGAAGTTCTTTGTTTGGTGATGTTTGTTTTATAATTGTTTCTGGTCCATGAGGAAGTTCTTTGTTTGGTGATGTTTGTTTTGTAATTGTTTCTGGTCCATGAGGAAGTCCTTTGTTTGACGATGTTTGTTTTATAATTGTTTCTGGTCCATGAGGAAGTCCTTTGTTTGACGATGTTTGTTTTGTAATTGCTTCTGGTCCATGAGGAAATTCTTTGTTTGGTGATGTTTGTTTTGTAATTGTTTCTGGTCAATGAGGAAGTCCTTTGTTTGACGATGTTTGTTTTGTAATTGTTTCTGGTCCATGAGCAAGTCCTTTGTTTGACGATGTTTGTTTTATAATTGTTTCTGGTCCATGAGGAAGTCCTTTGTTTGACGATGTTTGTTTTGTAATGGTTTCTGGTCCATGAGGAAGTCCTTTGTTTGACGATGTTTGTTTTATAATTGTTTCTGGTCCATGAGGAAGTCCTTTGTTTGACGATGTTTGTTTTGTAATTGTTTCTGGTCCATGAGGAAGTCCTTTGTTTGACGATGTTTGTTTTATAATTGTTTCTGGTCGATGAGGAAGTTCTTTGTTTGGTGATGTTTGTTTTGTAATTGTTTCTGTTCCTCGAGGAAGTCCTTTGTTTGACGATGTTTGTTTTATAATTGTTTCTGGTCGATGAGGAAGTCTTTTGTTTGGTGATGTTTGTTTTGTAATTGTTTCTGTTCCTTGAGGAAGTCCTTTGTTTGACAATGTTTGTTTATAATTGTTTCTGGTCGATGAGGAAGTTCTTTGTTTGGTGATGTTTGTTTTGTAATTGTTTCTGTTCCTTGAGGAAGTTCTTTGTTTGACGATGTTTGTTTTATAATTGTTTCTGGTCGATGAGGAAGTCCTTTGTTTGACGATGTTTGTTTTGTAGTCGCCATTCCCCAAGGAAACCTTTTATTCGGCGCTGATCACGAAGTTCTCACATTCCATTGATTTATTTAAAGTGTCATTTTGTGCAAGATTTCCGGAGGTACATTAAGTCTTACTGTTTTGTGAACAAATTGATTGGATGGTGCACACGAGCTTGAAGATGACAATCGTGGCCTGAACAGGAGCGAACAAACAGCTCGTAAGGGTTGAGAATTCATTGAAATACTGGACGATACCCCTACTAACACTGATGACGTGGCACTCATTATAATCCTTCTACCATTTGACCAATTGCCAAAAAAAAGTTTAGAGCGGGTGACAGAATCGATTACTTGTCAGGCTGCAAGCCAGGAGAACGCGGGATCGGGCGGAAACCTTGCGGCGACTGCACTGCAAGCGGCCTTTATTCTCCGTCCGGTCCTAAAATTCCCCCCCCCCTCTCCCAGCAGACCGCACTATTAGAAAATGTGTTAGAGATATTTTTTTACAAAGAGATCTCCAGGGAGCAACATATCTTGCTTGTTACGTGAAGAAGGGCAGCAATAAAATCTCTTGATTCTCCCCAAGCCGAGGTAGTTCACTCTGGCCCACACTAAACATTTCCGTCTCCACTCTCCCTCGCTCATGCTCTATTTCTCTGCTGCCTCCCCACTCACCCTGGCTCATGCTCCACTTCTCTGCTGCCTCCCCACTCCCCCTGGCTCATTCTCTACTTCTCTGCTGCCTCCCAACTCTCCATTGCTCAACTCTATATCTCTGCTGCCTCCCCACTCTCCCTCGCTCATTCTCTACTTCTCTGCTGCCTCCCAACTCTCCATTGCTCAACTCTATATCTCTGCTGCCTCCCCATTCTCCCTCGCTCATTCTCTACTTCTCTGCTGCTTCCCCACTCTCCCTCGCTTATGCTCTACTTCTCTGCTGCTTCCCCAATTTCGCTCGCTCATGCTCTACTTCTCTGCTGCTTCCCCACTCTCCCTCGCTCATGCTCTACTTCTCTGCTGCTTCCCCACTCTCCCTCGCTCATGCTCTACTTCTCTGCTGCTTCCCCACTCTCCCTCGCTCATGCTCTACTTCTCTGCTGCTTCCCCACTCTCCCTCGCTCATGCTCTACTTCTCTGCTGCTTCCCAACTCTCCCTCGCTCATGCTCTACTTCTCTGCTGCTTCCCACTCTACCTCTACATCTTTTCTGCTTCCCCACTCTCCCTCGCTCATGCTCTACTTCTCTGCTGCTTCCCACTCTACCTCTACATCTTTTCTGCGTCCCCACTCTCCCTCGCTCATGCTCTACTTCTCTGCTGCCTCCCCACTCTCCCTAGATCATGCTCTACTCTGCTCCTCCCCACCCTCCCTAGCTCATGCTCTACTTCTATGCTGCTTCCCCACTCACCTTCGCTCATGCTCTACTTCTCTGCTGCCTCCCCACTCTCCCTCGCTCATGCTCTGCTTCTATGCTGCTTCCCCACTCACCTTCGCTCATGCTCTACTTCTCTGCTCCCTCCCCACTCTCCCTCGCTCATGCTCTGCTTCTATGCTGCTTCCCCACTCACCCTGGCTCATGCTCCACTTCTCTGGTGCCTCCCCACTCCCCCCGCGCATGCTCTACTTCTCTGCTGCCTCTCCACTACCCTCGCTCATGCTCTACTTCTTTGCTGCCTCTTCACTCTCGTTCGCTCATGCTCTACTTCTCTGCTGCTTCCCCACTCTCCCTCGCTCATGCTCTATTTCTCTGCTGCTTCCCCACTCTCCCTCGCTCATTCTCTACTTCTCTGCTGCCTCCCCACTTTCCCTCGCTCATACTCTATTTCTCTGCTGCCTCCCCACTCTCCCTCGCTCATGCTCTATTTCTCTGCTGCCTCCCACTCTCCCTCGCTCATGCTCTATTTCTCTGCTGCCTCCCCACTCTCCCTCGCTCATGCTCTACTTCTCTGCTGCTTCCCCACTCTCCCTCGCTCATGCTCTACTTC
The DNA here is from genome assembly GCA_032433765.1 of Megaustenia siamemsis. Classification (NCBI taxonomy): domain Eukaryota; kingdom Metazoa; phylum Mollusca; class Gastropoda; order Stylommatophora; family Ariophantidae; genus Megaustenia; species Megaustenia siamemsis. The sequence continues at coordinate 8,191,153 of JAVIAB010000124.1, forward strand.
TCTGCTGCTTCCCCACTCTCCCTCGCTCATGCTCTACTGTTCTGCTGCTTCCCCACTCTCCCTCGCTCATGCTCTACTTCTCTGAAGTTTCCCCACTCTCCCTCGCTCATGCTCTACTTCTCTGCTGCTTCCCCACTCTCCCTCGCTCATGATCTACTTCTCTGCTGCTTCCCCACTCTCCCTCGCTCATGCTCTACTTCTCTGCTGCTTCCCCACTCTCCCTCGCTCATGCTCTACTTCTCTGCTGTTTCCCCACTCTCCCTCGCTCATGCTCTACTTCTCTGCTGTTTCCCCACTCTCCCTCGCTCATGCTCTACTTCTCTGCTGTTTCCCCACTCTCCCTCGCTCATGCTCTACTTCTCTGCTGTTTCCCCACTCTCCTTCGCTCATGCTCTACTTCTCTGCTGCTTCCCCACTCTCACTATTTCATGCTCTACTTATCTGCTGCTTCCCCACTCTCCCTCGCTCATGCTCTACTTCTCTGCTGCTTCCCCACTCTCCCTCGCTCATGCTCTACTTCACTGTTGTTTCCCCACCCACATCCACAGATTGATGCTCTTGTTGCCGCGCAACCAACCCACTCTCCCTCATCTGCCTATTCTCATTATGTGCATGACCTCATAGACCACCATACTGCACATCAAATGGAATCCTTTCTGCGATTTCATCAAGTTAAAACAAATAAATTACAAAAACAAGAATCTAAAACTTTGCTAATAAATCAAAACTAGCATGTCGATAATCCAACACGCACGACTAAAAGGATACACAAGTTTTCTTTCATAAAAAAAAAAACAAAAGTTGGCGTACAACAAAACAAAATGTTGCTCCAGGACAATAACTGGACAAATATAATGGAATGAATAACAATAAAAAGGTAAGAGTATTTGAATAAAATTAATCAACAATTTTCTTATTTATGTCTCATGGATTATACTACCAGACACGGGCTGTCCATGAAATACGTAAGCAGAAAATCATATTATATGAAATGAGATGTACACAGATATGAAATATAACAAATATACTATGTCCTCGTCGTTATATGAAATGAGATGAATGAGAAATGAGGTGAATGAGAAATGAGGTGAATGAGAAATGAGATGAATGAGAAATTAGGTGAATGAGAAATGAGATGAATGAGAAATGAGGTGAATGAGAAATGAGGTGAATGAGAAATGAGGTGAATGAGAAATGAGGTGAATGAGAAATGAGATGAATGAGAAATGATGAGAATAATGAGAAATGAGGTGAATGAAAAAATGAGATGAATTAGAAATGAGGTGAATGAGAAATGAGGTGATTGACAAATGAGATGAATGAGAAATGAGGTGAATGAGAAATTAGGTGAATGAGAAATGAGGTGAAATAGAAAGGAGATGAATTAGAAAAGAGGGGAATGAGAAATGAGGTAAATGAGATGAATGAGAAATAAGGTGAATGAGAAATGAGGTGAATGAGAAATGAGATGAATGAGAAATGATGTGAATGAGAATAATGAGAAATGAGGTGAATGAAAAAATGAGATGAATGAGAAATGAGGTGAATTAGAAATGAGGTGAATGAGAAATGAAGTGAATGAGAAATGAGATAAATGAGAAATGAGGTGAATGAGAAATGAGAATAATGAGAAATGAGATGAATGAGAAATGAGGTGAATGAGAAATGAGGTACATGAGAAAATAGGTGAATGAGAAATAAGGTGAATGAGAAATGAGGTGAATGAGAAATGAGATGAATGAGAAATGAGAATAATGAGAAATGAGGTGAATGAAAAAATAAGATGAATGAGAAATGAGGTGAATGAGAAATGAGGTGAATGAGAAATGAGATGAATGAGAAATGAAGTGAATGAGAAATGAGATAAATGAGAAATGAGGTGGATGAGAAATGAGAATAATGATAAATGACGTGAATGAAAAAATGAGATGAATGAGAAATGAGGTGAATGAGAAATAATGTGAATGAGAAATGAGAATAATGAGAAATGAGGTGAATGAAAAAATGAGATGAATGAGAAATGAGGTGAATTATAAATGAGGTGAATGAGAAATGAGATGAATGAGAAAAGAGGTGAATGAGAAATGAGGTAAATGAGAAATGAGGTGAATGAGAAATGAGGTGAATGAGAAATGAGGTGATTTAGAAATCAGATGAATGAGAAATGAAGTGAATGAGAAATGAGGTGAATGAGAAATGATGTGAATGAGAAATGAGGTGAATGAGAAATGATGTGAATGAGAAATGAGGTGAATGAGAAATGAGGTGAATGAGAAATTCGATGCTAGAGAGATGTGACGTATAAGAAATGAGAGAAATTAAATGAATGAGAAACGAGATGTATGAGAAATGAGATCCATGGGAAATGCAGGATATAAACAACGAGGAATGAAACTAAGAATGACAGTCTGTACAATTGCTGGAGATGGACATCGATCAGAATTAAACTTAATCAACCAGCAGGAAAAAGAAAATATCAAACGATGTTCCAGGAATACGTGGACTAGTCACTAGTCATCGAGTCACTCAATAAATTCAAAGAGAAAGTAACTCAAGAAGCAAAATTAGCGGATTCGGGAGAATTACCTTCTATCTGAGTATAACCTGGCACAAACAGTAACACTCAATACGATCGTCCAGCACATTATCTTCCCTTCAAAAAATATAAACATTTTGGGATGCAATTTTGGCCTGATCTATTCTGCTTTTTATTTCTGTGGTGCATCTTCCATCTGATGTTGCTATTGTGCCCAAGTATTTGACGCGTTGCATTTGTTTCAGATTTGTCCTGTTTATTTGTATGCTGTATGATGTTGATGATTTAACATAAATATAGCTAAATATAGCTGTTAATCAATTAATATAACTGTCCAACATATGACAAAACAAGAGATGTTTTTTCTTGATATCAGTTTACAGATGGTGTTCTTTCTCTCATAGCTGCACACATGGTGTTCTTTCTCTCATAGCTGCACACATGGTGTTCTTTCTCTCATAGCTGCACACATGGTGTTCTTTCTCTCATAGCTGCACACATGGTGTTCTTTCTCTCATAGCTGAACACATGGTGTTCTTTCTCTCATAGCTGCACACATGGTGTTCTTTCTCTCATAGCTGCACACATGATGTTCTTTCTCTCATAGCTGCACACATGATGTTCTTTCTCTCATAGCTGCACACATGATGTTCTTTCTCTCATAGCTGCACACATGGTGTTTTTCCTGTCGATGGTACAGAATCTATTATTTACTGTCATGACGGTACAGAAAGTAGAAATAGTACACTTTCCTATCGTAATCGTAAACATGGTGTTATTTCTGTCATAGAATTACATATTTTTCTTTCCTTTTCATGCTATAGGCAGTGTCTTCCCTGTCAAAACGGGACACGTATTGTATTTCCGGTCTTAAGGGTCACGTGATGTCTTTTATATCATACGTGTACATACGGTATCGTTCATGTCTGGAGGACAGCGCATAAGAGGTGGGCGTGGCCGTGCGGCTAAAACCACTGTTCCGCTGGCTGAAAAGCCGACTTTCGGTGTTCGAAGCCCGCGGTAGACAGAAAGGATTTTTTCTATCGGGGGTGAAATAAAAATCCTGAGTCTCACATGTCGTGGCGACTGCTTGACCAAGCGGCCTTTATCCCCCTGGTTCTTTCGTTGCCCCCGCCCTTCCCCGGTCATACACCAGCAATGGTACTATGTGACGTTAAGATAGTTTTTTAATGTAGATAAGTTACTTCCCTTGTGTTATTTCTGTTTCCTTAGAAGCACACCTTTCTTCTGCAAATGGCAAACATTGATTGATGTTCCATGTATACAGATTGTTGATGTTCCATGTGTACAGATTGTTGATATTACATGTGTACAGATTTTTGATGTTCTATGTGTACAGATTGTTGATGTTCCATGTGTACAAATTGTTGATGTTCCATGCGTACAGATTGTTGATGTTCCATGCGTACACATTGTTGATGTTCCATGTGTACAGATTATTGATGTTTCATGTGTACAGATTGTTGATGTTCCATGTGTACAGATTGTTGATGTTCCATATGTACAGATTGTTGATATTACATGTGTACAGATTGTTGATGTTCCATGTGTACAGATTGTTGATGTTCCATGTGTACAAATTGTTGATGTTCCATGCGTACAGATTGTTGATGTTCCATGTGTACACATTGTTGATGTTCCATGTGTACAGATTGTTGATGTTCCATGTGTACAGATTGTTGATGTTCCATGTGTACAGATTGTTGATGTTCCATGTGTACAGATTGTTGATGTTCCATGTGTACAGATTGTTGATGTTCCAAGTGCACACATAGTTGATGTTCTAAGTGCACCCATAGTTAATGTTCCAAGTGAACACACAGTTAATGTTCCAAGTGCACACATAGTTGTTCCATTGCTCACATCGTTGATGTTCCAAGTACACACATAACTGATGTTCAAAGTGCACACATAGTAAATGTTCCAAGTGCACACATAGTTGATCTTCCAAGTGCACATATAGTTGATATTCCAAGTGCACACTTCGTTGATGTTCCAAGTGTACAGATTGTTGATATTCCATATGTACAGATTGTTGATGTTCCATGTGTACAGATTGTTGATGTTCCATGTGTACAGATTGTTGATGTTCCATGTGTACAAATTGTTGATATTCCATGTGTACAGATTGTTGATGTTCCATGTGTACAGATTGTTGATGTTCCATATGTACAGATTGTTGATGTTCCAAGTGTATAGCTTGTTGATTTTCCATGTGTACAGATTGCTGATGTTCCATGTGTATAGATTTTTAATGTTCCATATGTATAGATTGTTGATGCTCCATGTGTATAGATTGTTGATGTTCCATGTGTACAGTTTGTTGATGTTCTTTGTGTATGGATTGTTGATGTTCCATGCGTATAGATTGTTGATGTTCTTTGTGTACAGATTGTTGATGTTCTATGTGTATAGATTGTTGATGTTCTATGTGTATAGATTGTTGATGTTCTATGTGTATAGATTGTTGATGTTCTATGTCTATAGATTGTTGATGTTTTATGTCTATAGATTGTTGATGTTCTATGTGTATAGATTGTTGATGTTCTGTTTCTATAGATTGTTGATGTTCTATGTGTATAGATTGTTGATGTTCTATGTCTATAGATTGTTGATGTTCCAAGTAAACTGTTTGTAGATGTTCCATGTGCATCTTCTTCTTTCCTTCCTCATCTGCCTTTCAGCGTCGAGGGGAGATATAATTTGCGGTCTTTTTCTCTTCTGTTCGCCTCTGCTGCTGTTATGTTTCCTAGTGCTTCTAATATTCCATCGACCCATCTTTTACGTGGTCGACCCTTGGGTCTGGTGTTCTCACAACGTTTGTTGAAGGATCGTTATGTTGTGTTTTGTTCTTTCTGCCTTGTCACGTGGCCAAACCATTTTATGTGTTGTTTCCTTATATATTCTATGGCGGGGGCTATTCCTAGCTTTTTTCTCAGTTCTTCATTTCTGATCTTATCTCTCAGACTGTTTCCTGTCATTCGTCTAACACATTTCATCTCTGTAGAGGTTATTTTTCTTATTGTTCTTGCATCTAGGGTCCAGGTCTGGCATTGGTAGCACAACATTGGGATGAAGATTGTATTGTATGGTGCTCGTTTTGCCTCCAGAGTTATTTCCTTGTTGGACAATAGTGGTGATAACTGTCCGATGATTTGACAAGCTTTGTTGCATCTTGATTCTATCTCTGCTGTTTGGGAATTATCGTTTGTCATTAGACTTCCTAGGTATTTGAATTCCTCTACTTATTTTAGTTGTCTGCCTTCTATAGTTATGTTGATGTTCTGTTTATTTTTGGCGACATTCATGACTTCTGTTTTGTTGATGTTGATTTTCATGTTGTATTTTGTGCCTGAGATGTTGAGTTTGTTTAAGTGTTCTTGTAGGTCTTCTATTGTTTCATGTATTAGTGCCTGATCGTCTGCAAATAGAAGCTCGTTGATCTCCTCTGTCTCTGATGGGTTGGCTAGCTTGACAGATTGTTGATGTTCCAAGTGCACAGACTGTTGATGTTTCACGTGTACAATTTGTTGTTGTTCCATGTGCACATATTATTGATGTTTTAAGTGTACAGATTGTTGATGTTCCAAGGGCACTGATTATTGATGTTCCAAGTGCACACATTCTTGATATTCCAAGTGCACACATAGTTGATGTTCCAAGTGCACACATTCTTGATATTCCAAATGCACACATCGTTGATGTTCCAAGTGTACACATAGTTAATGTTCCAATTGCACACATAATGTTCCAAGTGCACACAACGTAATGTTCCAAGTGCACACATAGTTAATGTTCCAAGTGCACAGATCGTTGATGTTCCAAGTGCACACATAGTTGATGTTCCAAGTGCACACATAGTTGATGCTTCAAGTACACAAATCTTCATGATCTAAACACACCTATCTTCCATGTTCCAAGTGCACCTATTTGTGTATGTCACAGAGATGAGATTTCTCAGAGAAATGTTGTAAGTTCTCTGGAACTAAAAAGACCAACGAGGACACCCTCAAAGAGGCCAAAACAAAAAATGGAGCTGCTAAAACATCAGAAGGAAAATATCGAAATTTTTTCGGACATCACGAAAAGAGGAAAGTTGGTTACAGCTGGCAAAATGCAAGGAAAAAGAGGTCACGGACGATGAAAAGAAAAGATACGGGATAGCTTGGTGTGATGTCACGGAAAAAAGTCAGGAAGAGAATTGATACGATGCGCTGTGGATAGAAAAATGTGGAAGGACATGAGCGCCTACGTCAACCGGTATGGCACATGATGATGATGCCGGTGTCTAATTCCTCTCTGGAAAACATGGCTGACAACATCCAGCACATTCCAACTATGGACACCGCCATAGCTCAGTGATTGCTGAACTCTTCTCTAAAGGTCAATAGGTCGAGTTCGATTCTGTTTGACGGCTTCCATGTTCACCCAGCCTTAAATGGGTAACGGAACTTTTTTTCTGGGAAAGTGAAGCAGCACGGGCGTAACGCTGACCACAACACTTCAAGACTCATACGTGGCGTGTCTTAAAAAAGTAAAGACACTAACACCATATTCCCAATACGTTACATCGTGTTATGGTTATGGAAGGCCCCAGTATCACTGCAAACGAATTAAAATCCATAATTGAAAACCGCCCGTGCCAGTGGGATCATCCGAATTAATATCTCATCTCCCAAACAAAGAAAAGTAGTGTAGTCCCCATCATAGCAGTCTCAGCACACGCGAAAAGACATAAGGCAAACCGCACAGAAAGTGAACACAGCCATCTGTTCTCCATCATACGATATCATCATTCATCATAAACAATCGGAATATCGAAATACGATCAAATCAGATGAAACGCACAGCTCACCGCGTGTACAGAACACTTAACTCAGTAGTTCTGCAACAAGCCGGACTTGGAATATGAGGAAACTGCAACAATGTACACTTTTCAGACATAGCTTTTAATGGTTCCTGCCGCCTATCCACCATATTGGCTAGGGTTAATGTGACAAACCACCAATACAAACTCATTAATATCACAAAGCACCATTAATATAACAAATCAACACATATAAAATCATCAATATCACAATCCAAAAAAAACTCAATAATATCACAAAACAGCACTTTAAAAACTTAATATCGCCAAACAACACCTACAAACTCATTAATATCACAAACCAACAACCATCTACATAATCATTAATATTACAAACCAACATCTACATAATCATTGTTATCACATACCAACAACCATCTATATAATCATTAATATCACATACCAACAACCATCTACATAATCATTAATATCACATACCAACAACCATCTACATAATCATTAATATCACATACCAACAACCATCTACATAATCATTATCACATACCAACAACCATCTACATAATCATTAATATCACAACCAACAACCATCTATATAATCATTAATATCACAAACCAACAACCATCTATATAATCATAAATATCACAAACCAACACCCATCTACATAATCATTAATATCGCAAACCAACAACCATCTATATAATCATTAATATCACAAACCAACAACCATTTACATAATCATTAATATTACAAACCAACATCTACATAATCATTAATATTACAAACCAACATCTACATAATCATTATTATCACAAACGAACAACCATCTACATATTCATTAATATCACAAACCTAAACATATACTCACATCGTGTGACGGGACTCTTTACTTTTTATCACTTTTATTTCCAACTCTTCGGTCTAGTATGATTCTTTTTATTATCTAATGCAACTTAATCGTTTTCTGCTTTTTAGTATTCTTTAATGCACTCGATAAATTGTGTTTCCTTTCTCGTGTATGCTTTCTCACTTCACGCCAATGTTTCATGTCAAGGAACGCAACTGCTTATTTATTTATTTTTGTAAGGAAAAACTATTTTCCGGTTCAGAATTCAAGGGACAGCACAACATCTCGAGTCTGCTAGAAATCTACAGGGACACGTTAAGCTCCATGCCGACTGGCGGCGACGATCAATCTGCTGTCACTCGTGTTGTCCTCGTCTTTGAATATCTTCTATGTCATGGTGCTCTGCTGTCTATGGTTTTATTTCTCTTGTGTTGTTTTCTCACAAGTTTTCCTTAACTTTAAAATCCTCTCCTTGTCATCATCTTTCCCAGTGCCTGACAGTTGAGTCATATAATTGCCAGACAGTTGAGTCATGTAATTGCCCGACAGTTGAGTCATATAATTGCCAGACAGTTGAGTCATGTAATTGCCTGACAGTTGAGTCATGTAATTGCCCGACAGTTGGGTCATGTAATTGCCCGACAGTTGAGTCATGTAATTGCCCGACAGTTGAGTCATGTAACTGCCTGACAGTTGAGTCATGTAATTGCCTGACAGTTGAGTCATGTAATTGCCTGACAGTTGAGTCATATAATTGCCAGACAGTTGGGTCATGTAATTGCCCGACAGTTGAGTCATGTAATTGCCCGACAGTTAAGTCATGTAATTGCCCGACAGTTAAGTCATGTAATTGCCCGACAGTTAAGCCATCCACTTTATGACTGCTGTTTTGTCTTTGTCCGTTGGTCGCGAGTTAAAACAAAAACTGAAATGTATCATTTGCCTTGAGAAGATCAACAAACCTCTACCTACTGAGCTCACGTATCTGTCAAGTGACAGAATTAATTATTTTTCGTTTCTATATGTATTCCATTATGATTCTGTGATCTCAAAATTAAGATTAAATAGTAAAAAAACAAATAAGTAACCTCTGTTTCTTTGTTTTGGAAAGCTTCATTTCGTTATTGTCTGGTTTTCTTCCAATAATTGATGAATTTTAACTAGGACTTGCATTTTCATGACCTAAAATTGGACCTAAAAACATGAAAATGTGGTAGCATTTATGACCTACAAAATGCAAAATTTTATTTAAAAATGAAAAATAGACCAAAGTATGAGTTAAATTATAAATTAGGTTGGCGTAATAACGGGCGTAATACCGACCACATTAACCCAAAAATTATGTGCCGAAGTTCTATCAAACTTATGGTCACTAACATCATATTCCCTATAAGTCACTTGGCGTGATGAGGAACTTTACTTACTTATCAATGAAAAGCTAAGGAAAGCAAACAAGAAAAAATGCTGGCTGAAATCGGATGCACTGGGCCACTGGCGCAGAACACAGTGCAACGTTTTAACGGGTACTCAATCGGAGTGGATCTAACAGGCTTAAACAGACAGCTGTCTTCGTGTGAGAGTCCGGACGTCCTACTCTGATTGAGTCCTGATCGAAGAGAAAGAGAGAAAAAAAAATAGGTTAAATTATCAGTCTTTAGAATCGTAGACAGAGAAAGTGAGAAAGAGAGTTCATCGGCGTTATATAGAGCCAGTTCTGACCTATAGAAGCAAATCATGGACAGTAAACAAACAAATGAAAAGACGATTAGAGGCCACAGAGATGGGAATTTTCAGAAGAATGTTGAAAGTTTCCTGAGCAGCTAAAAGGACAAGCGAGGAAATTCTCAAAGAGGCCAACACAAAAAGGGAGTTCCTAAGAAATATCAGAAAGAAACAATCAACATTTTTCGGGCACATCATGAGAAGAGGACAGTTGGAATACTTGGTCACAACTGGAAAAATACAGGGAAAGAGAGATCGCGGACGACAAAGAGAGAAGATACTGGACAGCTTGGTGTCATAGCATGGAAAACAGTCAACAACAGAACTGATACGATGCACTGTAGATAGAAGATTGTGGAGGGACGTGATCGCATACGCCAACTGGTATGGCACATGATGATGATAAGGGAGGTGTGTAGAAATACTGACCAAATTGTCATATTCTGCCCATGTAGAAGGAGATTGTGACGATCTCCCCATTCACCACTACCTCCCCATTCTCCGCTAGTTCCCCATTCACCGCTACCTCCCCATTCTCCGCTAGTTCCCCATTCACCGCTACCTCCCCATTCTCTGCTACCTCCCGATTCACCACTACCTCCCCATTCTCCGATACCTCCCCATTCACCGCTACTTCCCCATTCACGGCTACCTCCCCATTCTCCGCTACCTCCCCATTCTCCGCTACCTCCCCATTCTCCGTTGCCTCCCCATTCTCCGCTACCTCCCCATTCTCCGCTACCTCCCCATTCACCGCTACTTCCCCATTCACCGCTACTTCCCCATTCACCGCTACCTCCCCATTCACCGCTACCTCCCCATTCACCGCTATTTCCTCATTCACCGCTACCTCCCCATTCTCCACTACCTCCCCATTCTCCGCTACCTCCCCATTCTCCGCTACCTACTCATTCTCCGCTACCTTCCCATTCTCCGCTACCTCCCCATTCTCCGCTACCTCCCCATTCTCCGCTACCTCCCCATTCACCGCTACCTCCCCATTCTCCACTACCTCTCCATTCTCCACTACCTCCCCATTCTCCGCTACCTCCCCATTCTCCGCTACCTCCCCATTCTCCACTACCTCCCCATTCTCCACTACCTCCCCATTCACTGCTACCTAGTCATTCTCCACTCTGACTCCACTACCCGTCCTTTCTTACCTGGAACCCCCCCCCCCCCCCCCCCACCCCCATTAATTGTCTTTAAACGTGATCACAACCTCCGTCACATGCTTATCAGGATCCGCCTTCCTGTCTTCCCCCCCCCCACAGCAATCGGGGGACGATCCGTTGCAATCGTTATGTATACGATACATGTAACCACGTCATCCAAACATACACGCTTCTCTTTCCTAATGGTCCTTGTCAGATCAGAGAGGGAGTCACTTGTAGATCGCGCAACTTTATCTATTTAATCATATGTAAGAGATACAAGTTGATCTACATAGGTGAACCAGACCGCCGTCATTGAGAGAGATGCCGGGAACATATGTATCACATCATTCGAGATGCAGGCACCCGAATAGATCCCACTTCAACTCTCGGGGCCATCAAGGCAAGGCGGATGTCATAATTACTGGAATGGTGTCATGTTTTTCTGACAGCCGCAGCCGGTTCATTTTAGAGAATCGTCTGATCGCCCGCATGGGTTGCCTCGCCCCACGAGGGATCAATGTATTCCTGTCCTACTGGTAACCCCTCTCTTCCCCTCTCTCTCTTTTCTTATGTTACTTATATCTCCCCTCCACTTCCCCTTCCTCCTCTCCCTTTTATATAATGTAAGAGAGATTAGGAGGGAAGGAAAAAATAAGAGAAAGAAGAGGAAGGAAAAATTATAGACCTTTTTCCATTATGTGTGACGTCATACTATCAATTGAATGAAATAGTTGTTTGAAGTTACTACGTTTTAACCTTGACTTTTGCAACTTTAGCAGTTTAGTGTTGCCAAAGAGCAGTTGTAAATGACACATAATTCAATGGTTTCAGCCTTGCACTATTTATTATTGGCAGGGATAATGCTTCTGAAAGGTGAAACCAAGCATTTTCGTGGGAAGCCTTTTCTATTTTTCTACCCCTAATTTGTCGTAGTTTTAAATTATACTTATAGTAGTTATAGAGGGGATATTGATTTAGTCTTCACTAACACTTGTGATTGTTATCTATAAACTAGACTATAGTCAGTCCACATCTCTGTGATGTATGTTGAGCAGAGCAAATACACTCTAGATGTAAATATTTCTACAATAAAACAAATGTCAAATAGAGAGTTTTATTCAGTGTTATATTAAATTAGTTTAGTTTAGGCTTCAGGTCCAGGTAACAAAGGTGAAGATGAACACTATAATCAATGACTAACTTACTGACTATGACAAACTCATCTAACTGGGACAAATAGGACAGATATCCTCTCACTTTTTCCGCTCCCTGCTCTTGTTTCCCCCGCGATTTTAGAATCTGTATTACATATCTTGATTATCCTCTGATCACACAACCTTTATCACTGTGTTGTCTGTGGAATGTCGAGTTTGTTTGCTTGCGTTCACACTCCATATATATATATCTATAGTGATTACCTGTGTCACGCTAGACTGCTTCACAACAGCAGTACCCTACAAGTTTAAAAACAACCTACAAGTTATAGAAGATGTCGACAAATGATACAATGTGTCAACAGGTTATATTAGGTGTTAACAAGTTATGGTAGCATCGCACAAGTTATGGACTCTGTCCACCGATTAAAATAAATGTTCATAAGTTACAAAAATGTCCACATGTTATAGAATTGTCTACATGTTATAGACATTGTTTACATGTTATAGAATTGTCTACATGTTATAGACATTGTTTACATGTTATAGAATTGTCTACATGTTATAGACATTGTTTACATGTTATAGAATTGTCTACATGTTATAGACATTGTCTACATGTTATAGACATTGTCTACATGTTATAGACATTGTTTACATGTTATAAAATCGTCTAAAAGTCGTAAATGTCCACATAGATAACCCTATTAAACCATTTAATAGATCTAGAAGGCGCTGACAAAAGACCCGAGTTCCACAAATAACTATCGTTTTTTTTTTTAATTTTGTTGTTGTTGTTGCAAGGACGACAAAAATGATTGACCTGCAATTTCCAATCTTTAAAAAGTTGTTTGCAAGTTCCACGGACAATCCTCTCAGTGCCGTTAAGAGCCTGTTTCGCTGCTTGCTGAGTTCATCTTAGGCCTGGGTTGAAATATCGGAAAACATGTTGCTGTCAATTAGCTCAAAGCTGCAGATGTGGCGTGCAAGAAATGGGAGAGAGGTTTTAATTGAGAAGCTGTGACATGCGTCAAGAAATAAATTAACAATAAAGGACAATAACGGATTAATGAATAGCTAATGAACAAATTTACGTCGGTGTTTTCTTTAGCTGGAGACAAATAATAATAAATGAATGTTATTATAGAGGGGAACTTCCGAGGCGATAATCAGCGAATTAATTCAGAGAAAGAGGTATGTTTACAGCACTCGGAAAAATTGACTAATAATCAACAACAGAAAAAAATATGGACCAAAGCAGGATCGAACCTGTACTCAGTGGCACAGCGCCTTGCCACGAAAAGCCAAACGCTAGGGAACACTGCCACTCAGCTAACTAAAAAATTAGCTTCGTAGGCAATATCTTTCGCGCAGGTGTTCTCATGACTATTGCATAAGGCCGCGATCACAGCTCAGAAATACATAGTGTATCTGTTTAGCTGCCTGCCTGTGTGAGATGAAAGAAAACTTACCAATCATTTATTTTTAGATTAAATGTGAACTCACTAACAATCGTTGTTTAACATAATAGATGGACAATGAAATTATGAACAAATATCGTAAATTCGAAGCCGCGATAGCTCAGTATACACAATGGTCGACAGAACACACAATGGGGAAACACCCAATTGTCGACAGTACACACAATGGGGAAACACCCAATTGTCGACAGAACACACAATGGGGAAACACCCAAGGGTCGACCACAAGATGGAATATTAGAAGCACTAGGAAAGAAAACAGATGGATGGAATATTAGAAGCACTAGGAAAGAAAACAGATGGATGGAATATTAGAAGCACTAGGAAACAAAACAGCAACAGAGGCGAACAGAAGAGCAAAAGATCGCAAATTATATCTCCCCTCGACGCTGAAAGGCAAATGAGGAAGGAAAGAAGAAGACAAAAGAAGATAGCTCAGTGGTTACTGAACTGGACAACTAAGGACATGAAGTTGAGTTCGATCCTGATCAGCTGCTCCAGGTTCACCCAGCCTTAAATGGGTACCAGATTTTTTTCTCGGAAAGTAAAAGTGTCACGGGCTTATACTGACCAAATTACCCCCAAAATCATGTGCTGAAGGTCTATAAATATGGGCAATGACACCATACTCCCTATACGTCACTTGGCGTGACAGGACTCTTTACTTCTTTACTTTATTCCTTCTTCTTTCCTTCCTCATCTGCCTTTCAGCGTCGAGGGGAGATATAATTTGCGGTCTTTTGTTCTTCTATTTGTCTCTGCTGCTGCTATGTTTCCTAGTGCTTCTATCTAATATTCCATCGACCCATCTTTTTCGTGGTCGACCCTTGGGTCTGGTGTTCTCGCAACGTTTATTGATGGATTGTTGTATTGTGTTTGATTATTCTGCTTTGTCACGTGGTCAAACTATTTTATCTGTTGTTTCTTTATATATTCTGTGGCGGGGGTATTCCTAGCTTTTTTCTCAGTTCGTAATGTCTAATCTTGTGTCTCAGACTGTTTCCTGTCATTCGTCTGACACATTTAATCTCAGTAGAGGTTATTTGTCTTAATGTTCTTGCATCTAGGGTCAAGATCTGACATGGCAGTACAACGTTGGGATGACTTTACTTTACTTACTATCGTAAATTATAAAAAGAAAATTATGAACTGCAATCGTAAATTATACAATTATGAATTATGGTCGGGATAGTAAATTAGAGAATTGAAAATTATAAATCGGTAAAGAAAATTATGAAAAGGAAAAGTTATTAATCAGTGTAGTAAATCATCATCATGTGCCGTACCGGTTGGCGTAGGTGATCATGTCCTTTCCCAGTTCTCCGTCCACAGTACATCTTATCAATTCTGTTGCTGACCGTTTCCGTGCCACACCAGGAAAATATTGAATGACCTCTCTTGTCATCCGCGATCTCTCTTTCCCTGTATTTTGCCAGTTGTAACAAATATTTCGGTAATTTAAAGTATGGAAATGAACAACTATAGTCAATTTTTAAAATAACTATATATATATGGCCGTAGCGTCTTGACAAACGGTTGGTAGCAAGCAATTACAATTAGTCAGTAGTGTGCTAAAATATTGGTGTCTATTAAGATAACTAAAAAAAAGGAGTAAAAAATATAATTAAAATACAGATATAAAAGAGAAGATCACGTGATTTTAATGTTTAGAGAATGAACAAGAGAATATTCCCTTGTTAGAGAAAATGGTTAGATATGAATATCTAAAAAGACTAAAAATGTGATCATAAACGAAGATAATACTCAAAACCTACAAGTGATATCAAAGTGGAAGGAATAGACCTGGAGACAGTCAGAGCTACAACTACCTGGGACATACTATAACCAGTGATAGTAAATGTAAAATTGAAATAAACAAATGAATGGGAATGGCAAAAAGTAATTTTAATGTCATGAAGAACATACTAACATCAAAACAAATAACACCAGGGCTAAAACTAAGAATAGCAAAATGTTATATCTTCTCAACATTCCTATATGGTGCAGGAACATGGACATTAGACAAGAAAACAGAACAGACAATCGAAGATTTTGACATATGGATTTATAGAAGAATAAGAAGAATGGATTGAAAGGAACGAGAACAAATTATGCAGTCTTTAAACAACTAAAAAAGTAAAGAGAACTAGCAAACACAATTCAAACAAGACAAATGAGGTTTTTGGGCTATGTTAAAAGACACAGTCTTATATTCATCATCATCGAGTGCCGTCTCCCCATCAAAGTTTGGCTACCATGGAGCGCCATTCCGCTCTGTCTCTTGCTTTGGTGGTACAGGTTGTCATAGGCTGACTTGTCCATCTTTTGATGTTACTCGTCCATGTTAGTCTTGGTCTGCCTCTGCCTCTTTTACCTTGTATTTCCCTTCTAAGAATACTTTTAGTAATCTTCTGTGCCTTTTAACATGCCCTAAAAATCTTTTGTTTGTCTGAATTGTGTTTAGTAGTTCTCTTTTCATTTGAAGTATGAACTAACCAAACAATACTTCCTGACTCTGTCTAACTTCCTCTTCTGGGATATGTCTCTACAGATCCTTATGTCAAGGTCGAGATGTATGTCAACGGGATCAGGGAGGGGAAGAACAAGTGCAAGGTCAGACAGAATACCCAGGACCCAGTCTGGCACCACCAGGTCGTCTTTGAGGTCAATCGTGAAAACCTAAACTGCTCGGTCACGTGTTTGTGTTCCACGTGCTACACAAGGACATGATGACAGGTGTTCACAAGATAGGACAGGTAAGGTTTCTCTTGTGAGTGTATTCTGTCTGTACTTTCATTGAATCATCACTTTTTCTGTACTTTCAATGTATCAGCACTCTATATGTAATTTTATTGTATCAGCACTTTATCTGTACTTTCATTGTCTGCACTGTATCTGTACTTTCATTGTCTGCACTGTATCTACACTTTCATTGTGCTTGCACGTGATGAAACTCCTTGGTGAAAGAAACACTTCTCATGTCTCTTGGCGAAACACTTCTCATGTCTCCTTGGCGAAACACTTCTCATGTCTCCTTGGCGAAACACTTCTCATGTCTCCTTGACGAAACACTTCTCATGTCTCCTTGGCGAAACACTTCTCATGTCTCCTTGGCGAAACACTTCTCATGTCGCCTTGGCGAAACACTTCTCATGTCTCCTTGGTGAAAACTTCTCATGTCTCCTTGGCGAAACAATTCTCATGTCTCCTTGGTGAAACACTTCTCATGTCTCCTTGGTGAAACACTTCTCATGTCTCATGGGTGAAACACTTCTCATGTCTCATGGGTGAAACACTTCTTATGTCTCCTTGGTGAAACACTTCTCATGTCTCCTTGGTGAAACACTTCTCATGTCTCCTTGGCGAAACACTTCTCATGTCTCCTTGGTGAAACACTTTTCATGTCTCCTTGGTGAAACACTTCTCATGTCTCCTTGACGAAACACTTCTCATGTCTCCTTGACGAAACACTTCTCATGTCTCCTTGGCGAAACACATTTCATGTCTCCTTGACGAAACACTTCTCATGTCTCCTTTGTGAAACACTTCCCATATCTCCTTGACAAAACACTTCTCATGTCTCCTTGGTGAAAGAAACACTTCTCATGTCTCCTTGACGAAACATTTCTCATGTCTCCTTGACGAAACACTTCTCATGTCTCCTTGGTGAAACACTTCTCATGTCTCCTTGACGAAACACTTCTCATGTCTCCTTGACGAAACACTTCTCATTTCTCCTTGGTGAAACACTTCTCATGTCTCCTTGACGAAACACTTCTCATGTCTCCTTGGTGAAACACTTCTCATATCTCCTTGGCGAAACACTTCTCATGTCTCCTTGGCGAAACACTTCTCATGTCTCCTTGGCGAAACACTTCTCATGTCTCCTTGGCGAAACACTTCTCATATCTCATTGGTGAATCACTTCTCATATCTCCTTGGTGAAACACTTCTCATGTCTCATGGGTGAAACACTTCTCATGTCTCATGGGTGAAACACTTCTCATGTCTCCTTGGTGAAACACTTCTCATGTCTCCTGGGTGAAACACTTCTCATGTCTCCTTGGCGAAATACTTCTCATGTCTCCTTGGTGAAACACTTTTCATGTCTCCTTGGCGAAACACTTCTCATGTCTGCTTGGTGAAACACTTCTCATGTCTCCTTGGTGAAACACTTCTCATGTCTCATTGGTGAAACACTTCTCATGTCTCCTTGGCGAAATACTTCTCATGTCTCCTTGACGAAACACTTCTCATGTCTCCTTTGTGAAACACTTCCCATGTCTCCTTGACGAAACACTTCTCATGTCTCCTTGGTGAAAGAAACACTTCTCATGTCTCCTTGACGAAACATTTCTCATGTCTCCTTGGCGAAATACTTCTCATGTCTCCTTGGCGAAACACTTCTCATGTCTCCTTGGCGAAACACTTCTCATGTCTCCTTGGTGAAACACTTCTCATGTCTCCTTGGCGAAACAATTCTCATGTCTCCTTGGTGAAAC
>JAVIAB010000124.1:8209498-8273442 GCA_032433765.1 Megaustenia siamemsis
TATTATCTGGTCCAGACGCTTTCCTGCTTTCAAATTTTGCAAGGCGTCTTCCACTTTTTCTTTGAGTATTTCTGGCCCTTCCCCATTATCCTTAATAGTAGTAAGTAAAGTACCCCGGTCCCGCCAAGTGGCGTATAGGGAAATATGGTTTTTAGTGACCCTATATTTTACAGACCTTCAGCACATGATTTTGGGGTAATGTGGTCGGTATTACGCCCGTGCTGCTTTACTTTCCCAGAAAAAAAATCCGTACCCATTAAGGCTGGGTGAACCGGCAGCCGTCGGTTGGGATGAACCTTGCCCTTGTCCTTTGTAGTCCAGTTCACTAACCACTGAGCTATCGCGGCTCCCCATCATCCTTAATATTTGCTTCTGTTCGTTCATCATTATAAAGATCTTTATGTATTCTGTCCATCGTTTCCTTATTCTTTCTTGTTCAATCAACAGTTTTTTCCTTCCCGATCTTAAACATTCAGTTTTTGATTGCGTTTTTCTTCCTGTTAATTTCTCAGTTTGTTTGTATATAGCTTTAGCATCTCCTTTTTGTTGCTTTTCATCTCTTTGCATCTCTCTTTTACCCACGTTTTAATTTTTTTGCTTCATTGCATTTATTACAATTTCTTTAATTTAATATCTTTTACTCATCTTTGTTATCCTTATTTCTTCTTCTTGTATCTACTTAGCTGTAAAATACTCTGTTATCAATTTTTTTCTTGAATCTTTCCTCACTGGTGGTATTAACTCTTTTGACGTTTGCTGCATTGATTCTTTTAGCATTTCCACTGTTCATTAATGTTTTGTATCTTCTCTATTGTATTGTACCAGTTCTGATTGTGATTTTATATTTGTCTTGCAACTTCTTGTCTGATTTGAGCAAATCTAAATTTAGCTTTCCCACAACTGGTACATGATCACTGTTGCAATCTGCCCCTGGTCTAGTCTTCACACATACCAGACTGTTTCTAAATCTGTTTATCATATATATGTGGTTGTGTTATCGTGGGAAGATAACCATCATTAGCATCATCTTCATCTTTACCAGTGCCTCTGTAACGATGATTATCCTTCACTACAACATACACACCCTTATTTGTGTATCTTATTAGTATCTTTTCTCCTTGCCATTATTTGTGTATCTTATTAGTATCTTTTCTCCTTGCCATTATCTGGGTATCTTATTAGTATCTTTTCTCCTTGCCATTATCTGGGTATCTTATTAGTATCTTTTCTCCTTGCCATATTTGTGTATCTTATTAGTATCTTTTCTCCTTGCCATTATCTGGTATCTTATCAGAATCGTACCAGTATATTCTCCATTATCTCAATTCAACTATGAAACTCAACGGCGTATAGTGAGCATCATTATAACAACGTAGACTGTCTTGGATGTTTGTGAAACTTGTGCATGTCAACATTACTCTCGTTCATCACATTATCGCTTGTCGTATCACCTGTCACAGAAAAATTCAAGAATCTGACATATTTTTCTTTCAATTCCACTCACACAGGTGGATCTAGGGTGGTACAGCCATGGCGAACAACTGGAGCACTGGTACGAGATAATGGAGCACCCGCACCGATCCACAGACAACTGGCACCCGATCATTAAAACAGGAAAAATTAATTCCTGACCGCTCGGCCCCTGACAATGACGACCGAAGCCATGAAGTATAACAGGCTCTACATAGTGGTACTGATGTCTCCCACAATGTTGGTTATTTTACTCTGTTTCTCTGTATTCATCTCAAATATCCATGTAGTATTTGAATATCTGTTGATACCAACACTTGTTTCTTATATGTTTTTGAATCTTTGCTTTAAAACAATTTGGATCACAAAGATTCACATCTATTGTCAATAATAATGTATGAAGACAAATGTAATCAAACATCATTCCTGTGTTTCTTATGTTCATTACTGTCAACATATCAAGGATTGGCTCTGAGTCTATTCGCTCCTTAATCATTTTAACTTAATTAATCTCGGACAACAATTTCATGATCAAATATATATTGTACAGATTTGTATATTTGTTGACAAAATAGTAACAATGATTCTTTTTTTTCTAGATTTAAACGGTGAGAACTGACAGAACTGTTTGGCACAGCATGATTGTGGAGTTGTGATCTAGGATTGGTGAACAAGGGGAGGGGGTTATCGTCTGTATTTTTAGTTAATGTCTAGGGATGGTGGTGGTAAAAAAAAAAGGGGGGGGGTGGAGGAATTCACTTGAAGTTTAATCTGGTTTCATTGTGATAGTTGAACTTTGGCATTAGAAATAGTTGATTAGATCACGCATCATCATCATCATCATCATCATCACACCATCACCATCATCATCATCATCATCACTGAATGCCGTCTCCGCATCGAAGGTTGGCTACCATGGAGCGCCATACCGTTCTGTCTCTTGTTTTGATGGTGCAGATTGTCATGGGCTGACTTATCCATCTTTTGATGTTACTCGTTCATGTTAGTCTTGGTCTGCCTCTTCTACCTTGTATGTTCCCTTCCAGGATTACATTTAGTACGATGTCGTGTCTTTTAACATGCCCCAAAAATCTCATTTGTCTTGTTTGAATGTGTTAGTAGTTCTCTTTTCAGTCTTAGTTGTTTTAAGACTTTATCGTCTGCTTTCTTTTGTTTCCATCAAATTCTGCCTATTCTTCCATCAATCCACATTACAAAGCTTCAATTTTGTTTCTATTTTCTCGTCTAATGTCCATGCTTCTGTACCATAATGGAATGTTGAGGAGATATAACATTTTGCTATTTTTAGTTTCAGCCCTCGTGTTATTTCTTTTGATGCTCGTATATTTTTCATGACATTAAAAATGTTGTTTTTTTCATTCTCGTACGGTAGGTCACGCAGTTTGATACAATTGTTGTAGTGTAAGGTTTAGACCCATCTAAATGATAAATTGTTGTAGTGTAAGGTTTAGACCCCATCTAAATGATAAAATTGTTGTAGTGTAAGGTTTAGACCCCATCTAAATGATAAAATTGTTGTAGTGTCAGATTTAGACCCCATCTAATTGATAAAATTGTTGTAGTGTCAGATTTAGACCTCATCTAATTGACACAATTGTTGTAGTGTCAGATTTAGACCCCATCTAATTGATAAAATTGTTGTAGTGTCAGATTTAGACCCCCATCTAAATGATAAAATTGTTGTAGTGTAAGATTTAGACCCCATCTAATTGATAAAATTGTTGTAGTGTAAGATTTAGACCCCCATCTAAATGATAAAATTGTTGTAGTGTAAGATTTAGACCCCATCTAATTGACAAAATTGTTTTATTGTAAGATTTAGACCCCATCTAATTGACAAAATTGTTTTATTGTAAGATTTAGACCCCATCTAATTCATAAAATTGTTTTATTGTGTCATTTAAGCATCATTTATTGGACAAAGTGATTGTAATGTGACAATTTAATATCAGTATTAGAGCAGTTCAAATATCACATTACTCAAAACTAATTTGGGAGAAAAAAAATGTAGTCATTACTTTGTGGGTAATGTTGCTCTCTAATGTCACATTAATCTTAATTCTTATTGGATATGTTATTCTAATTATTTCCATAATTTGTAAATTGGTAATAATTCATTACCAAGTGGATAATGTTGTTTTAACCCAACATTAAACATTACTAAATGAGGATTGTTGCTATAATGTTACATCATTACTTTGTGTGTTGTGCTGCCTAATGATCAGAATTGTCCACTATCTCCATGATAACTGTCAAGAAACCATTCCACCTAACTCCCCCCCCCCCCCCGAAAAAAAAATCTTCATTAACAACAAACCCGCTCTGTAAAACTCCAAATAAGAAAACTTCGACAGCCTCAACTTTTTCTTTTTTCTCGCTTAGGAACTGTTGCTTTTATCTCTCTCTCTCAGGTAGATCCTATCTCACCCCCAGGTAGATCCTATCTCACCTTCTGACAGATGCTATCTCTCCCTCAGGTAGATCCTATCTCACCCCCAGGTAGATCCTATCTCACCTTCTGACAGATGCTATCTCTCCCTCAGGTAGATCCTATCTCACCCCAGGTAGATCCTATTTCACCCTCAGACAGATACTATCTCACCCTCAGTCAGATGCTATCTCACCCTCAGACAGATGCTATCTCTCCCTCAGACAGTTTCTATCTATCTCATCCTCTACTGCTGCGACTGCCTTCATTACAATACATTCAATACACTCCTATATGTACTCACTCCACTCTTGTCATATCTATTTCTATTTTTCCGCTAACAGAATGTGTACCAGATATCCCCTAGCTTGTCTAATTGACAGAAAAATGACAAATTGCATGCACATATGTAACCATCATCACCTTCTTCTCAAGATCAACCTGATACGATTTTTTTTTTTACCACAAAATGGTTAATGAGAGTTTTCAATTTTATCCAGATTATCAGTTTCAAACTGATAAAAGTCATTCTATAGGCTAGACTTGGTTCTTGAATAAGTCAGAAATTATGTCTAGTCCTAGGATAGATTTATTATTTATCTAGGTCAGATTTATTATTTATCTAGGACAGATTTATTATTTATCTAGGTCAGATTTATTATTTATCTAGGACAGATTTATTATTTATCTAGGACAGATTTATTATTTACCTAGGTCAGATTTATTATTTATCTAGGACAGATTTATTATTTATCTAGGACAGATTTATTATTTACCTAGGACAGATTTATTATTTATCTAGGACGGATTTATTATTTATCTAGGACAGATTTATTATTTACCTAGGACATATTTATTATTTATCTAGGACAGATTTATTATTTACCTAGGACAGATTTATTATTTATCTAGGACAGATTTATTATTTACCTAGGACAGATTTATTATTTATCTAGGACAGATTTATTATTTATCTAGGACAGATTTATTATTTATCTAGGACAGATTTATTATTTATCTAGTGCAGATTTATTATTTATCTAGGACAGATTTTTATTTATCTAGGACAGATTTATTATTTACCTAGGACAG
Organism: Megaustenia siamemsis; assembly: GCA_032433765.1. Taxonomy (NCBI): domain Eukaryota; kingdom Metazoa; phylum Mollusca; class Gastropoda; order Stylommatophora; family Ariophantidae; genus Megaustenia; species Megaustenia siamemsis. The sequence goes on from JAVIAB010000124.1 coordinate 8,214,510, forward strand.
ATTATTATTTATCTAGGACAGATTTATTTTTTATCTAGGACAGATTTATTATTTATCTAGGACAGATTTATTATTTACCTAGGACAGATTTATTTTTTATCTAGGACAAATTTATTATTTATCTATGATAGATTTATTTTTTATCTAGGACAGATTTATTATTTATCTATGACAGATTTTTATTTACCTAGGACAGATTTATTATTTATCTAGGAAAGATTTATTATTTATCTAGGACAGATTTATTATTTACCTAGGATAGATTTATTATTTACCTAGGACAGATTTATTGTTTATCTAGGACAGATTTATTATTTATCTAGGACAGATTTATTATTTACCTAGGATAGATTTATTATTTACCTAGGACAGATTTATTATTTATCTAGGACAGATTTATTATTTATCTAGGACAGATTTATTATTTATCTAGGACAGATTTATTATTTATCTAGGACAGATTTATTGTTTATCTAGGACAGATTTATTATTTATCTAGGACAGATTTATTATTTATCTAGGACAGATTTATTATTTATCTAGGACAGATTTATTGTTTATCTAGGACAGATTTATTATTTATCTACGATAGATTGATTTGTAGCAGTTAAAGTGCTTGCAGCAACATCTGATGGGTAGACTTTCAACAACTATGAGAGTGACTAGAACAACTCTCATATAGATTAAATGTTAGCAGGCTGGTTACACCTACAATTATGACACCCTAGAGTTAACACAAAACATAACTAAGACAGTATAGACTTCACGTTTATTATAACTATGACATTATCGGGTCAACACCTACTATAACTATGATATTAAACAGCTAGCACATACTATGACACTGTAGATGTAACAGCAATCTTAACAGTAACACTGTAGAGTTAACATCTACCGTCTATCTATGACGTTATATAGTTAGTTAACATCTACTGTCTATCTATGACGTTATATAGTTAGTTAACATCTACCATAGCTGTGACGCTATAGACTTAGCATTTCCATAACTATAACTCCAACGAATTAATATATAGCGCTAGAGACAAGTACAATCTTATGTATATCTGGGCATTAGTGTAGACAAGAAGAAGGAACAGAGAAGAGAATAACTAGGACGCTATAGAGTTAACATTTACCATAACTAGGACGCTATAGAGTTAACATTTACCATAACTAGGACGATATAGAGTTAACATTTACCATAATTAGGACGATATAGAATTAATATCTACCATAAATAGGACGCTATAGAGTTAACATTTACCATAACAAGGACGATATAGAGTTAACATTTACCATAACTAGGACGATATAGAATTAATATCTACCATAAATAGGACGCTATAGAGTTAACATTTACCATAACTAGGACGCTATAGAGTTAACACCTACCATAACTAGGACGTTATATAGTTAACATCTACCATAACTATGACGCTATAGAGTTAACATCTACTATAACTAGGACGCTATAGAGTTATCATCAACCATAACTGTGGAGCTATCAAGTTAATATCCACCATAACTACAGCGCTATAGATTTAACATCCAAAATAACTATGATGCTATAGAGTTAACAGAGCTAGCGGGGAAGAGTTATTCCCTACCATAAGACGTCTACTTTCCTCCGCTAGTCTTCGGGGCACCCTTGGTCAAGGTGGAGTCTCCCCCTCCCTCAACAGGGTTATGTGAAGCCATTGGAGCAGGTGGGGGATGGTGTTGTGGGAGTAGTCGACAAGTAGTGCCGGTTATGGTCCCACTCCGTGATGGTAGACAGAGGATCTCATGTATAGAGACAATGGCTGCGATCTCCGACTAGTACAGTCACTGCCAAGAAGAAATAAATGGCAAACTACCTTCTTATATGCCTAGAGTAATCATGACAAACCACAACTTTATATCTACAGCTAACGACGTTAATGGGACTTCACAGCCACCTCGTCCGGTAGGGAGCGTCATGTGCTACAGGTGACACCCGATCGTCATCATGTTACTGTATGCAAGATCAAAAATAAAGAGACACTAGCAATAGGAACTTGGAACATTAGAATTCCAGGTTGGAAAACTAGAAAACATCAGTCAAGAAACGAAGAGAACGAAATTGAACATCTTGGGACTATGTGAAATGAGTTGGACAGGAGCAGGATTATTACAACGCGACAGTGGAAATGTAATTTACTCTGGGGGAACCACACACGAAAGAGGAGTAGGCATCATATTAGATAGAGAAAAAGCAAAACATTGAAAGGATTTTGGCCAGTATCAGACAGAATTCTGCTAGTAAAATTAAGAGGTAGACCTATGGATATCAACATAATTCAAGCTTATGCATCAACAAGTAATAGCGAAGAAGAAGACATTGACACTTTTTACGAGGAGCTTGAGGCGACCATGGAACAGTGTAAACCCCAAGAAATAACTGTTGTATTAGGGGATTTCAATGCAAAGGTAGGAACAGCTAAAGTGCAAAATGTAACTGGGGGGCATGGCCTTGGAGAGATGAATGACCGAGGGGATAGATTGATAGATTGGGCAAAGACACATAAAATGACTATAGGTAACACCTGGTTCAAACAACACCCTAGGTGACTATGGACATGGCAAAGCCAAGACAAAAAAGTACACAATCAAATTGATTTTATACTGGTACAGAGAAGATTCGCGATAGTTCAGTGGTTAGTGAACTGGACAACAAAGGACAAGAGGTAGGGTTCACCTCCGGGTTCACCCAGCTTTAAATGGTACCGGATTTTTTCTGGGAAAGTAAAGTGGCACTGGCGTAATACCGACCACATTACCCGGAAAATCATGTGCTGAAGATGTAATGTATGGTCATGACACCATCTTCCAAATATACCACTCGGCGTGACGGCGGCACGTTACTTTACATACAAGACTCAGGAATGGGCTAACATCGGTTAAAACAAGGCCAGGAGCAGAGTGCAATAGTGACCTTGTACCAGTAGTTGGAAAGATAAGAATAAAACGACGGAAGTCACAGAAATCCCCTAGAAATATACAATTAGAACTAGAAATGCTAAGAGTAGATAAACAGATGAGTGATAATTTCAGCACGATAGTACAAAATAGATATAATGATATTGAGAAAATACAGGACATCGAGGTGCACTAGGAAATGCTCAAACAATCGATTCAACAAACATCAAAAGAAGCAATACCAGTAACTAAAAAATCAAGAAAAGAAATGGATGAAAGAAGAAATACTAGAACTAATGGACGAAAGACGAAAACATAAGAAAGAAGAACGGACATATAAAATATTGCACAAAGCGATCCAAAACAAATGCAGAGATGCAAAGTAAGAATGGTTTAAGCAGAAATGTGAAGAAACTGAAAAACAACAAAGAAAGACTCAAAATGTATGCACAATCAGTTAAATGAATTAACAGGAAGAAAAGAAGTCAAAGTTCCAGGGTGTGTGAAATCAAAGGAAGGAAATATAATAATGGGACAGGAGAAGACAATGGAAAGATGGACATAATATATCAGTCAACTCTATTGTGATGAAAGACCAGAGCTAAACAATTCAAACAAAGACACAGGACCATCAATAATGCAGAGTGAAGTGGAGGACACAATTCAACACATGAAATGAGGCAAAGCACCAGGTCCCGACAATTTAGTTTGGTTATTTGGTTATGGAAGGCCCCGGTATGACTGCAAACGAATTAAAATCCCATCGACAATATAACAATCGAAGAGATAAATGCATTAGGAGAGCTATGAGTACAAGTCATAACAAAACTACTCAATGACATATATAACACTGGACACATACCCGAGACATTAGGAGGAGCCGCGATAGATTAGTGGTTAGTGAACTGGACTACAGAGGACAAGGGGTAGGGTTCGATCCCAATCGACGGCTTCCGGGTTCACATAGCCTTAAATGGGTACCGGAATTTTTTATTGGAAAGTAAAGCAGCACGGGCGTAATAACGACCACATTGCCCCAAAAATCATGTGCTGAAGGTCTATAAAATATAGGGTCACTAACACCATATTTCCCTATACGCCACTTGGCGTGACGGGTGTTCTTGACTTTACTACTTACTTATACTAGCACATCTTTTTGCTGTATCGTCACGTGTCACAAGCTGTCACATTGGGTTGCAGGTATTTGGCAGAAATATAGGGAGATTACCCGGTTTTGTGTCAAGAACAAAAGGGAGATTTATCGGTTTTATTTTTTAAAAACTGCAGGGAGATTTCTCGCTTTTCTAAAGTCAAGAACAAAAGGGAGATTTTTTTTTTACCAGCAAAGGGAGACTTCTTGGTTTTAGTCAAATGGAAAGTGGGAGATTTCTCGGTTTTATTCAGATGGAAAGTGGGAGATTTCTCGGTTTTATTCAGATGGAAAGTGGGAGATTTCTCGGTTTTATTCAGATGGAAAGTGGGAGATTTCTCGGTTTTATTCAGATGGAAAGTGGGAGATTTCTCGGTTTTATTCAGATGGAAAGTGGGAGATTTCTCGGTTTTATTCAGATGGAAAGTGGGAGATTTCTCGGGTTTATTCAGATGGAAAGTGGGAGATTTCTCGGTTTTATTCAGATGGAAAGTGGGAGATTTCTCGGTTTTATTCAGATGGAAAGTGGGAGATTTCTCGGTTTTATTCAGATGGAAAGTGGGAGATTTCTCGGTTTTATTCAGATGGAAAGTGGGAGATTTCTCGGTTTTATTCAGATGGAAAGTGGGAGATTTCTGAATTCTTAACTGGTGGCAAAGAAGAGAAAGTGTTCTATTTCAGTCAAAAATACGAGGGCATTTATCGTTCTTTTTTAGGGGCGGGGGGGGGGGGAACTCTCTCGTATTTTGGTCCGGGACCAAAGATTTTTTTGGGTTTTATGTCACAATAAAAAAGGGAGATTTCTCCTGTTTTGCCAGGTTAAAAATTGATATTTCCCGGCTTTTTCGCGTTAGAAAAATATAAATTTTCCGGTTTTTGCTAGAAAAAAAACATACTTCCTTCCTTTAAAAAGGGAGATTTCCTGGATTTTATCGGGCAAAGAAAGGGAGATCAAGAAAAGGACATATTATGAGATCAATAGAAGACAAAAAAGGAATTGAAGTCAACGGTCACAATATAAACAATTTGCAATATGCGGATGACACAGTCTTAATAGCAGAGACAGAGAATGAACTACAAGAAATGATAGACACAATAGTAAAAGAAAGCAACAAAAAAGGTCTCAGTCTGAATAGTAAGAAACAGAAGTGATGGCCATATCAAAGAAACAATCATCACCATCATGCAGCATAAAAATAAACAAGACAAATATAAAACAAGTGCAACGGGCCAAATACTTACAAATAAAAAGCAGAATAACTCAGGCCAAAATAGCATTTCAGAAAATGAAAAAATATCTTTTGCAAGAAATCTGTCAATATAAATGAGAAAGAGAGTTCATCGGTGCTATATAGAACCAATTCTGACCTATAAAAGGGAATCATGGACAGTAGACAAAAATGAAAAGACGATTAGAATCCACAGAGATGGGATTTCTCAGAAGAATGTTGAACGTTCGCTGGACAACTAAAAACCAATGAGGAAATTCTCAAAGAGACCAACACAAAAAGGGAGCTCCTAAAAAACATCAGAAAGAAACAATTAACATTTTTCAGGCACATCATGAGAAGAGGAAAGTTGGAATACTTGGTTACAACTGGCAAAATACAAGGAAAGAGAGATCGCGGCCGACAAAGAGAGGAAATACTGGATAGCTTGGTGTCATGGCATGGAAAACAGTCAACAACAGAACTGATATGATGCACTGTAGATAGAAGATTGTGGAGGGACATGATCGCCTACGCCAACCAGTATATCACATGATGATGATGATAGAGTTAACATCTACCGTAAATATAACGCTATAGTGTTAACATTTACAATAACTATGAGCAATAGAGTTAACATTTACCGTAATTATAACGCTATAGAGCTAACATATACTATACTATAACGGTAAAGTGTTAACATCTACCAAAACTATAACGCTAAAGTGTTAACATCTACCATAACTATAAGGCTAAAGTGTTAACATCTACCATAACTATAACGCTAAAGTGTTAACATCTACCATAACTATAACGGTAAAGTGTTAACATCTACCAAAATATAAGGCTAAAGTGTTAACATCTACCATAACTATTAGGCTAAAGTGTTAACATCTACCATAACTATAAAGCTAAAGTGTTAACATCTACCAAAACTATAACGCTAAATTGTTAACATCTACCATAACTGTAAGGCTAAAGTGTTAACATCTACCATAACTGTAAGGCTAAAGTGTTAACATCTACCATAACTGTAAGGCTAAAGTGTTAACATCTACCATAACTATAACGGTAAAGTGTTAACATCTACCAAACTATAACGGTAAAGTGTTAACATCTACCAAAAATATAAGGCTAAAGTGTTAACATCTACCATAACTATAAGGCTAAAGTGTTAACATCTACCATAACTATAACGCTAAAGTGTTAACATCTACCATAACTATAACGGGGAGCCGCGATAGCTCAGTGGTTAGTGAACTGGACTACCACGGACAAGGGGTAGGGTTCGATCCCAACCGACGGCTTCCGGGTTCACCCAGCCTTAAATGGGTACCGGATTTTTTTCTGGGAAAGTAAAGCAGCACGGGCGTAATACTGACCACATTACCCCAAAGATCATGTGCTGAAGGTCTGCAAAATATAGGGTCACTAACACCATATTTCCCTATACGCCACTTGGCGTGACGGGTGTACTTTACTTTTTTTTTTTATAACTATAACGGTAAAGTGTTAACATCTACCAAAGCTATAACGGTAAAGTGTTAACATCTACCAAAAATATAAGGCTAAAGTGTTAACATCTACCATAACTATAAGGCTAAAGTGTTAACATGTACCAAATCTATAACGCTAACTGGTTAACATCTACCAAACTATAACGCTAAAGTGTTAACATCTACCATAACTATAAGGCTAAAGTGTTAACATCTACCAAAACTATAACGCTAAAGTGTTAACATCTACCAAAACTATAACGCTAAAGTGTTAACATCTACCAAAACTATAACGCTAGAGTGTTAACATCTACCATAACTGTAAGGCTAAAGTGTTAACATCTACCAAAACTATAACGCTAAAGTGTTAACATCTACCAAAACTTTAACACTAAAGTGTTAACATCTACACCAAAACTATAACGCTAAAGTGTTAACATCTACCAAAACTATAACGCTAAAGTGTTAACATCTACCAAAACTATAACGCTAAAGTGTTAACATCTACCATAACTATAACGCATTAGAAGACAACAATGTGCGTGCCAGGGCAGAATTATTGTTTTTGAAAGGCACAGTTTTTGTTTCCTCGATGATGCCATAAAAGCTAAAAAGAACGTGCCCAGTAATTTGTGTTGTTCTCCGGGAGAAATGAGTTTATGGCTTTGACATTTGCATGGACCAGGAGACGTACATGGACGGAAGCGGCATCAAATGTGCTGGCTGCGCATGTCTGTCTAAGCTCTGGAGCTGGAGATTGCGTCTGTCTACGTGTATACGATCTATGCCATTAGGTCTTGGAGGAATTAAATACAGAAACCTAAAATGGACTGAGACATCATTAGATGTTAGAGAAGAAACTGTCATCATATTTGTCAATTTCGACCATTCTTCTAAGGTTGTGCTAAATTGTACTTTTTGTCTAATGAACCTGACACAGCACAGGCTAAATCACCATTTCAGAAAATGAAAAACACCTCGTGCAACAAATCTATATCAATAGAAGTGAGAAAGAGAGTTCATCTATACTACATAGATTCACTTATTTCCAATTCTGGACAGTAGAGAAACAAATTAAAGACGATTAGAAGCCACAGAGATGGGACTATTCAGTAGAATGTTGAGAATTCCATAAACAGCTAAAAAAACTTCCAGGACAGTCTCAATTAGATATTAAAAATAGCCCCTAAAAGAATATCAGAAATAAACAATCAACATTTTTTAGGCACATCATGAGAAGAGGAAGTTTGGAATACTTGGTTACAACTGGCAAAAGACAGGGAAAGAGAGATCGTGGACGACAAGGAGAGAAGATACTAGATAGCTTGTCTGAGACCTGGACAACATTCTCAAATCATGAAAAAGAACAAAATATCTTCTACATGCGATGTCTCCGTAGAATATTGCACATCAATGGCAGGACAAACTAACCAACTTGTCAGTCCTGAAATGTGCAAAGACCCTAACAATCATATCAATGCTTAGAAGCCGAAGGTTAAGATATCTGGGGTACGTCCAGCGAATGGAAGAAAATCGTATTCCTAAGCAAATACCTGACGGTGAAGTAATACACGCAATAAAGACATATCGGCAGACCTAAACTACGATATAGAGATATCTGTAAATCATCTATGAATGACTTCTCCATGTGAAAATGACTGGGAACATCAGGCAAGAGATCGCACATCATGGAGAGTCTGTGTCAAAAAAATACATAACATCATTTGAGGCTGTACAATGGCGAAACATGGAAGAGAAAAGACTCATGAAAAAAGAGATAGAAAACCATAGTGGACCTGTAGGCCTGAATTGTTCATTCTGTTGGGGTGTGCTAAACACTCCAAGGTATGGTGACAGCTTTACAAATAAAGAACACAACACAATACTGACGTTTCGGCCTGTGGCCTTCTTCAGAATACAGGGACAACGACAACAAGCGGTGAAGCACAATTACTACATGTTAGAACAATACTGACGTTTCGGCCTGTTTACCGCAGCATTGCAATTATTTGCCTGTTCCCTGTTCATTCTGTTGCCGAGTGTGCTTGTCGTACATTGGTAGGGTTAGCCACGAGAGAAGCTGTTCGACACAAACAGAACATCAACAACAACAAAAATACGCAAATGCCTCCACTAAACCGACTGACAAGATGAAAAGAGCCATATATTAGCAGTTGTGTAAAAGTAATAAATATCAACAATCAACAAATGGACAATATCAACATGAATTTACATAATATATACATCGTTTAACAAATTAAAAGTGTTAATAAAAGTTACAAGAACCAACAACATAAGTATTATTGTTACTTTCTCAGAATAAAGGAGTAGGACAAGACGTTTGTACAATATTCTAACACTCAATATGAGATAATATGTGCAGAACCTCTCCAGAATTTTATTATTTGCCAGCTCCGGTAATTACTTACTACACGCTGGTGGCGAGCAGTGACGGTATTGTTTCTGGGAAGTTAGCCACCAGTAAAGATTTGTTCTCTCTTTCTTGTACTATTTATATTTACCATTTGCTGTGTTGCGCTGTAAAAAAAAACTGTTTTCAGTTTTATTTCGCCTGTAGTCAGTACCTTCAATTCCACCAATTATAATTTACAAATCCTGTGATTCATTTTCCTTGCATTGAATTTTGCCTGAGAGGAATTTTCTTGCAATTAAATTTCCCCACGATGACTTTTCTTTCTATGAATTTTCAGTAATGTTTTTTTCTACGATGTTTTTCCTGGCTCCGGTTTAGCATGCATGGCTCCACCAAGAACGAAGAGGGATCAGAAACTAATTGACAGAGCTGTGGCACGAACAAGCAAGGGTGTTAATCCGTGGGGGAAGAAAATTAACGATTTAATCCTTTTTTTCCCGCGACTTTTTAACAAGTAGCGCTTTGAATAGCGCATTTGAGAGGACAGGAGATGACGAGCGATAGAAACTATGTTGATATGGCTGTCTCCTTGTTCTACAACATCCTGCTATGTGTGATGTATTATAGCTGTCTCCTTGTTCTACAACATCCTGCTATCTGTGATGTATTATGGCTGTCTCCTTGTTCTACAACATTCTGCTATGTGTGATGTAATATGACTGTCTCCTTGTTCTACAACATCCTGCTATGTGTGATGTATTATGGCTGTCTCCTTGTTCTACAACATCCTGCTATGTGTGATGTATTATGACTGTCTCCTTGTTCTATAACATCCTGCTATGTGTGATGTATTATGGCTGTCTCCTTGTTCTACAACATCCTGCTATGTGTGATGTATTATGACTGTCTCCTTGTTCTATAACATCCTGCTATGTGTGATGTATTATGGCTGTCTCCTTTTTCTACAACATCCTGCTATGTGTGATGTATTATGGCTGTCTCCTTGTTCTACAACATCCTGCTATGTGTGATGTATTATGGCTGTCTCCTTGTTCTACAGCATCCTGCTATCTGTGATGTATTATGGCTGTCTCCTTGTTCTACAACATCCTGCTGTGTGTGATGTATTATGGCTGGATATTCCTACTGTATAGTGCAACAGACAAAGAAAATCACCGGAGACTGCAACATTCTGGTTTTACAGACGAATTTTGAGAATACCATGGACAGATAAGAAGAGTAATGAAAACGTTCTGAGAAAGGTCCTCAGCGAGAACTAGGACTGAAATGTGAATGTCATTGACGAAAGAACTGCTGGGTCGATATATTTAGTTGATGCAAGAAACAGAAGGGAAGAGGAGCTACAATCCCGGGATAAGGTAACGTACTCTCAGAAGATTACCATGTCGAAGGCGGATGTTTGGGGCAGAAAGGTGCAAACATGGCTATTCTGCAGTAAACCAGTGACACAACACATCCATCCTCGCTTAGTGTCCTTTAAAGGATTGACGATTCAGAGTTGTAATTATTAGGTGAAGGCAGAAGATGAAAAAGAAGAGGAGAAAGCGATCATTGTCCTGGCAAGCAGAGAATAATTGCAGGAGAGACCAAAGCGGCATCGGTCAAGTGGCCAGTAGTGTTTGGTAGGTATGAGGCATCTGATGATGGCTGCATGTGGAGAGTAAGAAAATAGGGATGGAGTTTTTGCTGTTAAATGAGAGAAAAGTCATCGCTGAACAAAGTGTGGCCGAAATGTTAACTCTCTCACTCAAATGAGTTGTGTTTGAGGCTTTAGGTGCACCATACATCGCCTCTCTGAGAGTGGTGTTTGAGGATATGACTACTGCCATACATCGCATCTCTGAGAGTGCTGTTTGAGGATGTGACTACTGCCATACATCGCCTCTCTTAGAGTGCTGTTTGAGCCTGTGACTACCGCCATACATCGACTTTTTGATAGTGGTGTTTGAGGATATGACTACCGCCATACATCGCCTCTCTGAGAATGGTGTTTGAGGCTGTAACTACCGCGATAGATCGACTTTCTGACAGTGGTGTTTGAGGATATGACTACTGCCATACATCACCTCTCTGAGAATGGTGTTTGAGGCTGTAACTACCGCGATAGATCGACTTTTTGATAGTGATGTTTGAGGCTGTGACTACCGTCATACATCACCTCTCTGAAAATGATGTTTGAGACTGTAACTACCGCGATAGATCGACTTTTTGATAGTGATGTTTGAGGCTGTGACTACCGCCAAACATCACCTCTCCGAGAATGATGTTTGAGACTGTAACTACCGCGATAGATCGACTTTTTGATAGTGATGTTTGAGGCTGTGACTACCGTCATACATCGCCTCTCTGAGAATGGTGTTTGAGGCTGTAACTACCGCGATAGATCGACTTTTTGATAGTGATGTTTGAGGATATGACTACTGCCATACATCACCTCTCTGAGAATGGTGTTTGAGGCTGTAACTACCGCGATAGATCGACTTTTTGATAGTGATGTTTGTGGCTGTGACTACCGTCATACATCGCCTCTCCGAGAATGGTGTTTGAGGCTGTAACTACCGCGATAGATCGACATTCTGATAGTGGTGTTTGAGGATATGACTACTGCCATACATCGCCTCTCTGAGAATGGTGTTTGAGGCTGTAACTACCGCGATAGATCGATTTTCTGATAGTGATGTTTAAGGCTGCGACTACCGCCATACATCGCCTCTCTGAGAATGGTGTTTGAGGCTGTAACTACCGCGATAGATCGACTTTCTGATAGTGATGTTTGAGGCTGCGACTACCGCCATACATACTTTCTGATAGTGATGTTTGAGGCTGTGACTAACGCCATACTTTGCTTCTCTAAAAATGGTGTTTGAGGCTGTGACTACTGCCATACATCGAATCTCTGAGAGTGATGTTTGATGCTATGACTATTGCCATACTTCGCCTCTCTCAGATTGTTTTTTAAAGGATGTGACTACTGCCATACATCGAATTTCTGAGAAAGTTCATATAGGCGGGTAGTTGTGTTCGACCCTCGATATTTTAGCACTTGTAGGTAGGATATAGAGGAGAGGACATCACACACAAAATGTAAAAAACAACATGCTTGTTTCAACGATACAGGTAATAGGGACACTGGCACGGTGACTAATGAGGGTGCTATTATGATTTCTTGAGAATCATGTGTTATGCTAGTTACAACTAGTATTGGAGACTGTGAAAAAAATCTGGACTATTCATCAACATACAGCTACAGGATCAGTCTTCTTGCAAAGTTTGCCTCGTTTATTGGGATGGATTGAATGCCTATGGGACTGCCCTGAGTGGATTAAGCTCCATTCCTAGAATGAACAACCAGTAAGGTTGGGAGCCGCCTCCAAATGCCAGGACCTGCAAAGCATATCTTATTGCGAAAGGTCATGTATTACGAGGCCATTTTTACCGCAAAATCATCAAGACCTTTTCTCGTATGGCTCATTTGAGATAGAGGAAAGCTTCAACTGCGTATCTCGCAATCTTATATTTGCTATTATCTGTCTCAAAGGTCAGCGCTGAATGATCACAGTCCTCTTGTACAGGTAGATTGATGAACTGTTGACACTGAAAGTGCTAGGCTTTCAGAACACTGTTGGTCAACTGAACAGGTAAATACTTCAGCGGCAAAAATGACAATTTCTCAATTCGATAGATCGGTTCGTTACCTGACAAAATAGTTTAGCGAACTTTACTGGCGACTTTACACACTTCCTCAAGTTCTATCTGCTAACACAGAAACTGGAAAACCGGAACAGGACTGAACTCTGTTGACATGAGGTCAGGGGTTGAAACGGTGACTGGTGAAATCATTCTTCCTTTCTTCTCTCACTCCTTATAACAATGATGCTGGCAGTATCATATTTAATCAGGTTCTTAATTTAGATTAATATATATCCTGGTCACGGCACCAAATTAAATGTAAGTTGTGGCAGGTTTATAAAGTTTGCTTCTTATTTATATTTCTTGATTGGACTTCTCTATTATGTTGATAGATTACGTATATCGCAGCACAACGTTTCAAACAATGGTTTTGACATAACCAACAATCACAGACGATGAATCATTATATTCAAATTTATTAATCATTTACTTACATATGACGTATAGTTTTGTACGTAATTTTACATAGTGTTCTTCATTGAGATTAACTCATAGGTTATAATCGATTTATATCGAGTTCTATGTCTGTACATATTCTGTGACATATAACATTCTATCTCTTACATTCACAACTAAATTATGTTACACTTCTATTGTGTTTGATCTACTTAATATTTGTTCTCTGGACCAACTTCTGAATCTCACTTGAGAACACTTCACAACTAAATTATGTACTACTGTCACTAACTTGTATATTCTGTACTGTTCTCTAGGTTTCTATTTCACTTGTTTCAGTTTTTGTTCCATCTACTTTTCAACTATCTCAATATTATTATCTCAATACAGCTAATTTAGCTTCTACTGATCTGGCCTCTAACTCTTTCACTGGATGTTCCTTCTGCGTCTCTATTGATAAAAACTACTGACTTGTGAAAGTTCCTAACTATCATTCTGCCTTCAAACAGTTTAGCTAAAGCTGAACTAAGTTCGTCTAGTTTATATTTCTGATTCTTGACTCTCAACTCTGAATCATCTCGTACATGAGACTAAATGCAATAGTCCTATTTGCAAAATTGATTGTCTTACATTTTGCGCAGGTCATACGCAGGTCAATAACTTATCACGAGCTCTAAACTTTGTTTGAACTATGTGTCAAAATTGCCAAAAACAAGGCGCCAGCTTGACATTTTGTTTCACCTCTAAGTTTCAAAATAACGCTATTATAGATTCTTAATAGTGATATTTATCTCATAAACTTGACATACCCTGAACTTGTTTGCCAGCCTAAATGCTGACTATTTTGACAGATCAAGCCAGGAACGTTTACTCACACTTTCCAAATAACAAGTTGACAAATGTCCATCGACTTCTGTTAATTTTCTGAGACTGAAATGTTTACCACAACTGCTTGGGATTCCTTCTATTTCAGTCTGTCGACTATTACAGGGTTTGTCACCCTCCATCCAAGGGGGCTCAACTCTATTCACTATTTCCTATAATTACTGACCTCCAATTTTATTCTCGTTTTTTTCTTTCCTCTCGCTATTCAGGGGCCCTTGTTTTATTTGGCTTTTTGGTTTTATTTTCTTTTTGGCTCTGTTTTTAGCATATTGACCACCTATTATGTGACCAGCAGGCGCTATGGTCCTGGTCACCATATGGCCTCTTTTCAGATATATTAGTACTTGCCTTGTGTGTGTTATTGTATTTATAACTATCTATTGTCCTTTCGAGGCGAAGACGGCATATATGGCAGAGCCACAATCTCTAAAACAGAAACCCTGCGTGCCAAAATGGCACATATGGCAGAGGTCACTGCTTCTAAAATCTATGGCTCTGTTTCCATAACAATACTTTTTTACAATAACAGCTTCATCAATCAGCCTCCTTAGTCGCCTCTTGCGACATGCCTGGAAGGTCACTATTCTTTGCTCCCCTCATAATGAGGCCCCGGTAACGGGAATTATATAATATATATATATATATATATATATATGTTATAATTTACCTATTGACGGCTTTTGCCGAAACGTCGCAGTTTGTCTCGTCTCTCCTTAGGTTCTGCTTAATGCCATTTGATATTTTCTTATTTTAACCAGCAAGGCAAATGTTTGATGCTGATATATTTTGTTATAAGATTCTGTTTAGTTGGAAGAAGATTATGTTCCTGAGCTTGTAATCACGAGTTTTGAAATTATCGTTGTGTGCTGAAACTCAATTCAGGTCACTCAATCTGATGTATCAATATTACCACTTGCTATTTATGGCTATAATCAAATCTATTTAGTAAAATCGGTTAGAGTGACGCAAGTTGATTTATGGACGCATTAACAGACATAGCTCCGATAACATAGTTCATTAGATAAAACTTTATATCGTTCGAAGTCGACAACACGAAGTCTAGACAGTGACGACTGAATACGACAGTGGTTCGTTTGACCGATTTCAATTTGGAGACTTATCTTTTAACGACGAATTTAATTTTAAAAATACGACTGAGCGCAAAACTGAATTTAAATGTTTCTTCATTTACTTTTAGGACATCGTTCTGACCGTCACTTGATGGAAAACTTTTACACCATTCCGTCCGATTGCGACAGTTCGATTGGTTAACGTATAGCCTCATTTAACGCGGCACCAGAGGATGCGGTGTGCCAAACAAGGACATTTAAGACAGAAGCCTTAGAAATGCTACACTCTTATCAGCCTTTCAAAGCGAGGGGAAATGGAGCAATAGAGTCAATACAATATAGTGTGTCTTCAGCATGGTGCTCATCGTCATGTTTGCTATTTCATTAATGATGGTTGCTGTTCCATCGATGACGTTTGATATTTCATTAATGGTGTCTGCTATTTCATTAATGGTGTCTGATATTTCAATAATGGTGTTTGATATGTCATTAATGATGTCTGATATTTCATTAATGGCGTCTGATATTTCATTAATGGTGTCTGATATGTCATTAATGATGTCTGATATTCATTAATGGTGTCTGATATTTCATTAATGGTGTATGATATGTCATTAATGATGTCTGATACTTCATTAATGATGTCTGATACTTCATTAATGATGTCTGCTATTTCATTAATTGTGTCTGATATTTCATTAAGGTGTCTGATGTTTCATTAATGGTATCTGGTATTTCATTAATGGTGTCTGATATTTCATTAATGGTGTCTGATATTTCATTAATGGTGTCTGATATTTCATTAATGGTGTCTGATATTTCATTAATGGCGTTTGTTATCTCCGTGTTTCAGAACGCTAAGAACTCTTAGATACCTGAAGCTATTTTTTTGGTTGCTATAACCTGTAGTATCTTTTTCTGTTTATCACTAAATTGTATTTATCATACTAAACTGCAATGACATATGAGCCATGTTGTTTATTCTAATTGTGATAATGAAACGGCTGTTTATGAGTTGTGTTCCATTAAATGGGTTTTTTTTTTTCAAATAGAGAACCGCTCTCTGTAGTCTATTATAGTCTACATCTTACCCGTGTCTGCACTTAGTGATCCATACCTATCGTGTAGCTACGTCACGTATCGTGTAGCTTTTGTTGCGTGTTTTTTTCCGTTAACAACACCTCGTTAGATAAATTACGTTTAAACCCTAGATTACGATACCGTCGTAAAAATTACCACATCATAATTCACATTTTTCACAATTTGACATTTAGTCGTAGTCAAACATACCCAACGGGAGTGGCGATAGCTTAGTGGTTAGTGAACTGGACTATAAAGGATAAAAGGTCGGGTTCGATCCTGATCGACGGATACCGGGTTCACCAAGCCTAAATGGGTACCGGATTTTTTCTGGAAAAGTAAAGCAGCACGGTCTGATACCGACCATATTACCCCAAAAATCAAATGCCGAAAATCTGTAAAAATTATGGTCACTAACACCATATTCCCTATACGGCACTTGGTGTGACTGGGTTCTTTACTTTTTTACTTATATCTGCATAACAGATAAGTGGTGTGTGGATAACGCGTTTTTTCTAGTTAAAAGTGCTTGCTAACCCTATCTATCTATCTATTGGCCTTTGTAGCCGGCCCATAGGGCGTAGACCCAGATACTCCTTCTCTTATCTGAATTTTTGTTCTAGCAGTTTTCACTTCTTTTAAAGATATTTTATCAAATCTCGCCATTTGTCTCTGTTCTGTGCAAGCAACTCTATCTCATTGAGGGAGCCGAATTCTGCTGCTCTTGCCTCTCTCATCAATGTTCTTCTCAGTGTCTCTCTGGGTCTTCCTCTTTTCCTCTTACCTGTTGTTTCCCATATGAGGGCTTGCTTTGCTATACGGTTATTATCTCTTCTCATCACATGTCCAACATATGACCATCGTCTTTTCTTTATTACTGAAGATATTAGTGGTTGATTGGCGATTTCTCTAATTTCCTCGTTTGTTTTGAATTCGTTCCATGCTATACCAAGTATTTTCCTTAGACATTTATTTTCGAATACGTTCAACTTTGTTTCTATATCTCTTGTTGTTTTCCAGCTTTCGCACGCTTACGTAAGGGTTGATAGTACATTTGATTTGAATAGTCTAAGTTTTGTGTTTGTGCTAATGAGTTTTGATTTCCACAACTTTTCCAGGCTTCTGAAAGGCATTGCTGCTTTAGCTATTCTGATTCTAATTTCTTTACGTGTATCCTCTTCTCGATCAATGTGACTTCCAAGATAGGTAAAGTAACTTGCTAACCCTACACCCGGTTATATAGCATGAACATTGCATAATGTAACCAGTCGTTCATGATTGATGCTGATCTGAGTACAACTGTTGTAGAATTAATGGCTTTAAAATTATACAAGTTTGAGGAGACAATCATTGAACGACAATTTTCCGGTAGCGTTATTTAAATCATCAGGCAAAAGTAGCTTTCCCAGAAATTAGGAAGATACAATGCAATCAATTTTTGACAAATAGAAACAAGAAGAAGAGTTCTTAAATGTTATGTAGAGCCAGTATTAACATATGGATGTGAATCATGGACAATAGGACAACAGAAAATGAATTCACTGGAGTCTGTAGAAATGTGGTTTTCCAGAAGAATGTTGAGAATGCCATGGGAAGCTAAGAAGAGTAATGAAAACGTTCTGAAAGAGGCCAATGGAAAACGAAAGCTAATTTCCAAAATTAAGAAGAAACAATCATTTTTTGGTCATGTAATGAGAAGAGAACAGCTGGAATATATTGTAACAACTGGGAAAATTGAGGGATGAAGGGATAGAGGGAAGCAAAGAGAAACGATACCAGACAGCATAAGATAACGGCTTAGCAGAAGGTCAACAACAGAAATTATAAATAACTGTCGAGATCGAAAGTTGTGGAGAGATATGATCACCTACGCCAGCAGGCATGGCACCTGATGATAATAATGATTTCAAACACATTGTTCCCGATCATTTATGGATCGTCTGTAAGGCTGCGCTAGGGGATATTCCAGTAGTAATCGTTGACAAAAGAAACAGAAATTGGTCGAATTAATGAAGTGGATAAGTCCTGGCACAAATAGACTTCGCCTCGCAAACATCCCCCTTGACATCAAAGCTTGGTGGTACGACTTTCGGGGGACGGACTAGAGCTGACGTCAGATCGCCGGTATTAGCTATAAGGCGTCAGTATTTCCGGTAAGTGATTAGACTTATTCATATACTTATGATGGCTGCAACCACTAATAAAGATTGATAGACTTACCCGCCTTCTTGTGACGAAATGGTTAAAGACAGTAGAAGCAAAAGCTGGTTTAATATATTGAGCTAGAGGGTAACAGGAGGAAGTGATAAAAATAGTTGCGATTACGTCAGCAATTAAAAGTTCCGATTTTCTGCCAAGAAAACAAATTTAGGAGAGTTCATGTCTTGAACGAGGGAGAGAGCTTCTTATTTCTGTCAAATAAAAAATATGAAATGAGAAATGATGGAAGTGGTAGTCAACGTTAGCATTGCTGGAATGTTCAAGAACGTTGCGGAATATAGAGAAATGATAATGTGATAGGTAAATCATAAACATAACATTATTATACAGCGTTTAACAATATCATCATGATTTAACATCTTTTATACAACATTCAACAATAGCATCGTGGGTTTAACATCTTTTATCCAACATTCAACAATAGCATCGTGGGTTTAACATCTTTTATACAACATTCAACAATAGCATCGTGGGTTTAACATCTTTTATACAACATTCAACAATAGCATCGTGGGTTTAACATCTTTTATACAACATTCAACAATATCATCGTGGGTATAACATCTTTTTTACAACATTCAACAATAGCATCGTGGGTTTAAAATCATTTATACAACATTCAACAATAACATTGTGGGCTTAACATCTTTTATACAACATTCAACAATATCATCGTGGGTTTAAAATCTTTTATACAACATTCAACAATATCATCGTGGGTTTAACATCTTTTATATAACATTCAACAATATCATCATGGGTAAACAGCTATTGGGTTATACAACATTCAAAAACATCATCAAAGGTGTAACATCTCCATACAATATTCAACAACACCGTCAATGATGTCACATTTTTTACAACATTCAACAACACCATCAATGATGTAATATCTCCAAACAACATTCAACAACACCATCAATGATGTAACATCTCCAAACAACATTCAACAACACCATCAATGATGTAACATCTCCAAACAACATTCAACAACACCATCAATGATGTAACATCTCCATACAACATTCAACAACACAATCAATGATGTAACATCTCCAAACAACATTCAACAACACCATCAATGATGTAACATCTCCATACAACATTCAACAACACCATCAATGATGTAATATCTCTAAACAACATTCAACAACACTATCAATGATGTAACATCTCCAAACAACATTCAACAACACCATCAATGATGTAACATCTCCAAACAACATTTAACAGCACCATCAATGATGTAACATCTCCAAACAACATTCAACAACACCATCAATGATGTAACATCTCCAAACAACATTCAACAACACCATCAATGATGTAACATCTCCATACAACATTCAACAACACCATCAATGATATAACATCTCCATACAACATTCAACAACACCATCAATGATGTAACATCTCCAAACAACATTCGACAACACCATCAATGATGTAACATCTCCATACAACATTCGACAACACCATCAATGATGTAACATCTCCATACAACATTCAACAACACCATCAATGATGTAACATCTCCAAACAACATTCAACAACACCATCAATGATGTAACATCTCCAAACAACATTCAACAACACCATCAATGATGTAACATCTCCAAACAACATTCAACAACACTATCAATGATGTAACATCTCCATACAACATTCAAACAACACCTCAATGATGTAACATCTCCAAACAACATTCAACAACACCATCAATGATGTAACATCTCCAAACAACATTCAACAACACCATCAATGATGTAACATCTCCAAACAACATTCAACAACACCATCAATGATGTAACATCTCCAAACAACATTCAACAACACCATCAATGATGTAACATCTCCATACAACATTCAACAACACCATCAATGATGTAACATCTCCAAACAACATTCAACAACACCATCAATGATGTAACATCTCCAAACAACATTTAACAACACCATCAATGATGTAACATCTCCATACAACATTCAACAGCACCATCAATGATGTAACATGTCCAAACAACATTCAACAACACCATCAATGATGTAACATCTCCAAACAACATTCAACAACACCATCAATGATGTAACATCTCCAAACAACATTCAACAACACCATCAATGATGTAACATCTCCAAACAACATTCAACAACACCATCAATGATGTAACATCTCCAAACAACATTCAACAACACCATCAATGATGTAACATCTCCAAACAACATTCAACAACACCATCAATGATGTAACATCTCCAAACAACATTCAACAACACCATCAATGATGTAACATCTCCAAACAACATTCAACAACACCATCAATGATGTAACATCTCCATATAACATTCAACAACACCATCAATGATGTAACATCTCCAAACAACATTCAACAACACCATCAATGATGTAACATCTCCAAACAACATTCAACAACACCATCAATGATGTAACATCTCCAAACAACATTCAACAACACCATCAATGATGTAACATCTCCAAACAACATTCAACAACACCATCATGGGTGTAACATCTCCAAACAACATTCAACAACACCATCAATGATGTAACATCTCCAAACAACATTCAACAACACCATCAATGATGTAACATCTCCAAACAACATTCAACAACACCATCAATGATGTAACATCTCCAAACAACATTCAACAACACCATCAATGATGTAACATCTCCATACAACATTCAACAACACCATCAATGATGTAACATCTCCATACAACATTCAACAACACCATCAATGATGTAACATCTCCATACAACATTCAACAACACCATCAATGATGTAACATCTCCATACAACATTCAACAACACCATCAATGATGTAACATCTCCAAACAACATTCAACAACACCATCAATGATGTAACATCTCCATATAACATTCAACAACACCATCAATGATGTAACATCTCCATACAACATTCAACAACACCATCAATGATGTAACATCTCCATACAACATTCAACAACACCATCAATGATGTAACATCTCCATACAACATTCAACAACACCATCAATGATGTAACATCTCCAAACAACATTCAACAACACCATCAATGATGTAACATCTCCAAACAACATTTATCAACACCATCAATGATGTAACATCTCCAAACAACATTCAACAACACCATCAATGATGTAACATCTCCAAACAACATTCAACAACACCATCAATGATGTAACATCTCCAAACAACATTCAACAACACCATCAATGATGTAACATCTCCAAACAACATTCAACAACACCATCAATGATGTAACATCCTCTCCTTCTCTTCTTCCTCTGCTTCACAGCTTCCAGTGTCTGGCTAGATACAGAGTTCTGGTACTTGTCTCATCCTCATTATCCACTAGAGATGATGTAGATGTTATCACTGCAACGTAATCTCTGGCTGCCTAGGGTTCAGGGTCCACCTCTTATCATTCTATTTGTTGTCCTTGCATGTAATGTAACATTGACTCCATGTAAGGTGACCAGACGTCCGGATTTTTCCGGACAGCCCCGATTTTTTACTGTTTTTTAACCTTTATCCCGGATTTGTTACTGTCCCGAATTTGTCCCGATTTTGGCCGATTTTTTAGCTTTTCTCCCGGATTTGTCAAAATACATTAGGGACACACACGTTTACCAATTTTGCCAATATGGTAAACGTCTCTTTGACTTAAAAATAGACATTATTCCGTTGTTGTGTAGAAAATATTTAAAAAGTTGAACTGGCTGTTCATTTGGCGCGTTTGGCGAAACAGTAACGGTAACATGCGCTCCAAGTTTTAAATCTTATATACTGAAACTGAAACTCAATAACGTTTAATTCAATAACTCCTGATAACGCTGTGTAAGCCTATATTGTTAGGTGTTTTAATTAGTTTTAAAATATATGTATTATTCACTTGAAAAAGACGGAAGAAATGTCATTTTATTGATGGAAAATTTAAGTCAAATTAATCCGCCACGGATTAGGGTTTCAAAAATATGGTCACCTTACTCCGTGCCAACACCTCACGCTTCTAAGTTCGTTTCAGATTACCTCTATATTGGTGACTGCTACAGCCTCTCTCATACTTTTCATTTCTGTGATGCTTTAGTTTCTGACTTGTGAGTGTCCATTTTGTGGAATTGGTAACAGAGAGAACGAAATCATTTGGAAATGTTTCAACAAACAATGTATTAGGCAAGGTTGTGTGCTGTCACCAGATTTATTTAATATGTATAGTCAGATTGTGGGAGCCGCGGTAGCTCAGTGGTTCACTACTGTTTAACTGGGCTACAAAGAAAAAGAGGTAAGGTTCGATCCCAACCGACAGCTTCCAGGTTCACCCAGCCTTAAATAGGTACCGGATTTTTTCTGGGAAAGTAAAACGGCACGGGCGTAATACCGACCTCATTACCCCAAAAATCATGTGCTGAAGGTCTGTAAAATTAATGGTCACTAACACCATATTCCCTATACACCACTTGGTGTGACGGGGGCTCTTTACTTTAAAAAAAAAATACATGGTGAGATTATTTTAAGATCCAGAAGGGACATGACTGGAATAACAATTGTATGTCATAATGAATAGCCTCATTTATGCTGATTGAAACAGTCTTAATCGCTAAGAGTAAAAATGAGTTGCAAGAAATGTTAGACATTATAGTGAAGGGAAGCAAAAATAAAGAACTCAGACTTAGTAGCTAGAAGACAGAAGTAATGGTAGCAACAAAAAAAAGGCATCACCAAAATGCAGAACAAAAGGCAAATGGAACAATATTAAAACAGGTAAATAAATTGAGATGTCTGAGAACAATGTCAACCTCAGATGGTAGATGTACAACAGAGGTGAGATGCAGAATGGCTCAGGCAAAGCAGCATTCCAAACAATGAAAGAGATACTGTGCAATCTAGCTTTCACAATAGAAACACACAGAACAAGAGTCCTTTAATGTTATGTAGAGCCAGTTGTAACTTATGGATGTGAACCATTGACAATAGGAAAACAGACAAGAAAATCACTGGAGTCTGCAGAAATGTGGGTTTACAGAAGAATGTTGAGCATAACATAGACAGATAAGAAGAGTAGTCAAATCCTTCTGAAAGAGGCCAAAGTAAAAAGAGAGCTAATATCCAATATAAGGGGGAAAAAATTGTATTGACCATGTAAAGAGAAAAAAACAGCTGGAATATATTCTTATAAGAGAACAGCTGGAATATATTCTTATAAGAGAACAGCTGGAATATATTCTTATAAGAGAACAACTGGAATATATTCTTATAAGAGAACAACTGGGAAAATCGAGGGACGAAGAGAAAGAGGGAAGCGAAGAGAAAAGATACCAGACAGCTTGTGAGAATGGCTTGACAGAAGGTCAATAACAGAAATGATAAATAACTGTCGAGCTCTAAAGTTGTGGAGAGACATGATCACCTACTCCAGCAGGCATGGTATTTGATAATGATACTGATGATGATGATGAACACAGAGTGGGATCAGCTTTGTGATGTTTCTTTGTGCTGATCGGCATGAGCATGTGCTGTAGGAGAGCTATGTTCGTCTCACTGAGTTCAATATTAGTTTCTCTATCAATTTTGCCATCTTTGGAGAATACTGTTCCTAAATGTTTGAACGGTGATAACCGTTTTATACCCGTATCCGTCAGTTGATATCGCGACGCTTTGCGTCTGTCTTCCTGCGATGGATTTAACATCTGATCATTGCCAACAATAATCTCACAAATATAACTGAGTTTAGTATCAAATCAATAACAAATACAAGGTACAAGAAGCGTTACATTTATTATTCTGTAATGATGTATATCTTCTACCTTTCAACCCTTGTGGAGCATAGGTCGTCAACAAACACGCTGAAAGCCGTTCTGTTTCTTGCCATTCTTTTCAGATCATTTCATGTCTTCCCCATCATCTTCAGCTCTGCTTCCTTCTGTCTTCTTCGAGAATCGTCTGATGTTGTAGAAGAAAACTGGCATTGAACGCAATCTTCATGGTGTAATGGATACCACCCCTACAGACGTGGTGCACTGAACATGACACGCTTCTCTTGGGGTTCAATAACAAGGAAGACGTATTGGGGAATAGCAGAAAAGGTCCAGAAATTCCATTTGAAAAGAAAGAAAAATTTATGGAAAATATTGCTTTCTTCTTTTTTCCTCATTTACCTTTCAGCGTCGTGGGTTGATATATTTCGCGATCTTTTGCTCTTCTGTTTGACTTCTGCTTCTGTTGTGTCTCCTAGTTTATCTAATATTCCACCAATCCATATTTTGCTCTTCTGTTGTGTCTCCTAGTTTATCTAATATTCCACCAATCCATATTTTGCTCTTCTGTTGTGTCTCCTAGTTTATCTAATATTCCACCAATCCATATTTTGCTCTTCTGTTGTGTCTCCTAGTTTATCTAATATTCCACCAATCCATATTTTGCTCTTCTGTTGTATCTCCTAGTTTATCTAATATTCCACCAATCCATATTTTGCTCTTCTGTTGTATCTCCTAGTTTATCTAATATTCCACCAATCCATATTTGCTCTTCTGTTGTGTATCCTAGTTTATCTAATATTCCACCAATCCATATTTTGCTCTTCTGTTGTGTCTCCTAGTTTATCTAATATTCCACCAATCCATATTTTGCTCTTCTGTTGTGTCTCCTAGTTTATCTAATATTCCACCAATCCATATTTTGCTCTTCTTTTGTTTCTCTTCATCTGTTGTGTTTTCTAGTGTTTCTAATAATTCATGAATTCATCTTTATCGTGGTCAACCTTTGAGTCTGGTTATCTTCTAACGTTTATTGAAGTCTCCTTGTGTTTTTGTTATCTCTGTCTTAACACGTGGTCGAATTATTTTATCTGTTGTTTTTTATGTATTCTATGCCGGGAATTATTCCTAGATTGTGTTCTTAGTTCTCCATTTCTGATCTCTCGGTCTGTTTCCTGCCATTCGTCTAACACATTTCATCTCAGTAGAGGTTATTTGTCTTATTGTTCTTACATGTAGGGTCCAGGACTGGCGTTGGTAGCTCAACGTTGGCATGAAATCATTGTCTTAAGATGCAAAAAAAGCCATGGCGTTCATGGAAGTCTATTTTTAGGAAGCGGCCCAATGACAAATGGCTGGACAGCAACATTAACATTCTCTTCGTCATCGACTCCAGACCTCTTCTGTTAGATCAACGAATGGAAGTGATTTATTGAAATAACTTTGGAAGCAGATGAGAGGGTCCCTGGTGACCGGAAGCAGATCAATGGTTAGACGACTTTCATTCAATAAAGGAATGTTAATGATTGCTTGTGGATTGGCTGACAGAAACAAGGAATATTTGATTTACAATTCTCAAAGAGAGAAATAAATAAAGGAAGGAAGTAGTCATAATAATAATAGTGTAGAGTTTTTTGTTGAAAGTGTAGTTAAGTCATGAGTATGTTTACGTCACAGTATGATGCACACCAAGGCATAAAGAGATTTTTAAATATCCCAACAGTAAACATTAATGACTACATCAATTTGTACAATCAAGAGTTTTACTATCAAAATTGTAGACATTAATGACTACATCAATTTGTACAATCAAGAGTTTTACTATCAAAACTGTGGACATTAATGACTACATCAATTTGTACAATCAAGAGTTTTACTATCAAAACTGTAGACATTAATGACTACATCTATTTGTACAATCAAGAGTTTTACTATCAAAACTGTAGACATTAATGACTACATCTATTTGTACAATCAAGAGTTTTACTATCAAAACTGTAGACATTAATGACTACATCTATTTGTACAATCAAGAGTTTTACTATCAAAACTGTAGACATTAATGACTACATCTATTTGTACAATCAAGAGTTTTACTATCAAAACTGTAGACATTAATGACTACATCTATTTGTACAATCAAGAGTTTTACTATCAAAACTGTAGACATTAATGACTACATCTATTTGTACAATCAAGAGTTTTACTATCAAAACTGTAGACATTAATGACTACATCAACTTGTACAATCAAGAGTTTTACTATCAAAACTGTAGACATTAATGACTACATCAATTTGTACAATCAAGAGTTTTACTATCAAAACTGTGGACATTAATGACTACATCAATTTGTACAATCAAGAGTTTTACTATCAAAACTGTAGACATTAATGACTACATCAATTTGTACAATCAAGAGTTGACTATCAAAACTGTAGACCGATATCACATGTTTTCGTGCATAGATCAAAAGTGTAGACCTTTTTAACAAACGTTTTCATGTATTTAGGATTGTCACATACAAACTACAGATCTCTAGTATATGTTTCCAAAGTGCTTTTTTGTAAGTGATAATATGACTTATGATATGATGATATGATGATATGATGATATGATGATATGATGATATGATGATATGATGATATGATGATAATATTAACACAAATGGGAATGTGGACGACTACGTGACAGCAAGTATTAGAGTGTTAACTCACATTGATAACTGAAAGATAACATAACTTCTTTTTCTTTCCTTCCTCACCTGCCTTTCAGCGTCGAGGGGAAACATAACAGTAACTATTAAGTAAATAAAAAGTAAAGAGCCGTCACGCCACGTAGTGTATAGGGAATATGATGTTAGTGACCATAATTTTTATAGATCTTCGGCACATGATTTTTGGGGTAATGTAATCGGTATTGCGCCCGTGCCACTTTACTTTCCCAGAAAAAAAAGCGGTAGCCATTTAAGGCTGGGTGTACCCGAATGCCGTCGATCAGGATCAAACCCGATCTCTAGTCCTTTGTAGTTCAGTTCACTAACTACTGAGCAATCGCGGCTCCCAGTTACTATTAAGCTGAAGTATTAACTCACTATGATATTGAAATATAACATAACAGTAACTATTGAGTTGAAGTATTAACTCACATCGATAATTGAAATATAACATAACAGTAACTATTGAGTTGAAGTATTAACTCACATCGATAATTGAAATATAACATAACAGTAACTATTAAGTTGAAGTATTAACTCACTATGATATTGAAATATAACATAACAGTAACTATTAAGTTGAAGTATTAACTCACATCGATAATTGAAATGTAACATAACAGTAACTATTAAGTTGAAGTATTATCTCACATCGATAATTGAAATATAACACAACAGTAACTATTAAGTTGAAGTATTATCTCACATCGATAATTGAAATATAACATAACAGTAACTATTAAGTTGAAGTATTATCTCACATCGATAATTGAAATATAACATAACAGTAACTATTAAGCTAGAGTATTAACTCTCATGGATAAATGAAATATAACATAACACCAGACAATGAAGCTGGATATTTCAATTTTAAAAAGTGGAGATCGGTAACACACTCTCAGAGACTAAATGAACAATACAGCTAGACACGCTCTTCGCTGGAACTCACAGGAGGGAGGATCAAGAGTTAGGTGACCTAATGAAAACTGGTAACGAAAATTAGAAGGCAAATCGAGCTCCTTTGACAGAATTAAAGTGGTAGCAGAGACTACAGAACGTGTAACTGTTACAGCCTACGTGTCCTCTGAGAATTGCAAGAAAGTTCAGAAACGATGAGCCATATTATGCATGCAGTGACCCTGTGTAAGTTTGGTTGCGTGCAGATCTTCGCTCTAGTTATTAAACACACCCTCTTCCACCCACCCCCCCCCCCCCCCTTTTTAGACGTAGGAAAACCGTTGTTCCACTGGGAGTTGCAAGTTATCGATGAGATGATTATATTTCAAGAGTTGCCACCTTTATTTGGAAAGATACATCAAGAATACGGACGTGACTTCTTGTTGTGTAGGTTGTTTGCCCTGAGCTATGGTGCTTGCGCTATGTTCATGTCTACCATCGCTCGTTTCACTTTCATGACTACCATTGGTGTGTTATTGTTACCTTCAGCTCGTTTCACTTTCATGACTACCATTGTGTGTGTTGTTGTTACCCTGAGCTCGTTTCACTTTCATGACTACCATTGTGTGTGTTGCTGTTACCCTGAGCTCGTTTCACTTTCATGACTACCATTGTGTGTGTTGTTGTTACCTTCAGCTCGTTTCACTTTCATGACTACCATTGTGTGTGTTGTTGGTACCCTGAGCTCGTTTCACTTTCATGACTACCATTGTGTGTGTTGTTGTTGCCCTGAGCTATGGTGCTTGCACTTAGAAGGTACATAAAACCTAGTACCTAGTCTTGTCAAACTCGGATGATAAAAATTATATGAAGTGTTCTAAATAATCACATAGTTTTTTTTCTTTCTTACCTTCCTCATTTTCTTTTTTTCACACTCCGAAAGAGACACTTTTCGTATTTCTCTATTTTTGGAATGACACCTCCTGCTGTGACGTTTCCGAGTATTGGAAAGTCCATATATTCTAAGTATCCATAAAGAACAATGTACAATCGAACATTGAAAGAACAGACTGTATGCTGATGCCTGAGCTGAATTTATAAATGCAATGTTCGTTCACTTAATTGACACGATAAACATCTGGTTTCAGGAACTGCCAATATCCTCGCCTATAATATTCCCTCTAACTTTGCTCGGTCACAGGGCGAAAGTGTTAATATTCTTCTTCTTCTTCTTTCCTTCCTTCTCTGCCTTTCAGCGTCGAGGGGAGATATAATTTACTATCTTTTGCTCTTCTGTTCGCCTCTGCTGCTGTTATGTTCCCTTGTGTTTCTAATATTCCATGCATCCATCTTTTGCTCTTCTGTTCGCCTCTACTGCTGTTATGTTCCCTTGTGTTTCTAATATTCCATGCATCCATCTTTTGCTCTTCTGTTCGCCTCTACTGCTGTTATGTTCCCTTGTGTTTCTAATATTCCATGCATCCATCTTTTGCTCTTCTGTTCGTCTCTGCTGCTGTTATGTTCCCTTGTGTTTCTAATATTCCATGCACCCATCTTTTGCTCTTCTGTTCGCCTCTACTGCTGTTATGTTCCCTTGTGTTTCTAATATTCCATGCATCCATCTTTTGCTCTTCTGTTCGCCTCTGCTGCTGTTATGTTCCCTTGTGTTTCTAATATTCCATGCATCCATCTTTCGCTCTTCTGTTCGCCTCTACTGCTGTTATGTTCCCTTGTGTTTCTAATATTCCATGCATCCATCTTTTGCTCTTCTGTTCGCCTCTGCTGCTGTTATGTTCCCTTGTGTTTCTAATATTCCATGCATCCATCTTTTGCTCTTCTGTTCGCCTCTACTGCTGTTATGTTCCCTTGTGTTTCTAATATTCCATGCATCCATCTTTTGCTCTTCTGTTCGCCTCTGCTGCTGTTATGTTCCCTTGTGTTTCTAATATTCCATGCATCCATCTTTTGCTCTTCTGTTCGCCTCTACTGCTGTTATGTTCCCTTGTGTTTCTAATATTCCATGCATCCATCTTTTGCTCTTCTGTTCGCCTCTGCTGCTGTTATGTTCCCTTGTGTTTCTAATATTCCATGCATCCATCTTTTGCTCTTCTGTTCGCCTCTACTGCTGTTATGTTCCCTTGTGTTTCTAATATTCCATGCATCCATCTTTTTGCTCTTCTGTTCGCCTCTACTGCTGTTATGTTCCCTTGTGTTTCTAATATTCCATGCATCCATCTTTTGCTCTTCTGTTCGCCTCTACTGCTGTTATGTTCCCTTGTGTTTCTAATATTCCATGCATCCATCTTTTGCTCTTCTGTTCGCCTCTGCTGCTGTTATGTTCCCTTGTGTTTCTAATATTCCATGCATCCATCTTTGCTCTTCTGTTCGCCTCTACTGCTGTTATGTTCCCTTGTGTTTCTAATATTCCATGCATCCATCTTTTGCTCTTCTGTTCGCCTCTGCTGCTGTTATGTTCCCTTGTGTTTCTAATATTCCATGCATCCATCTTTTGCTCTTCTGTTCGCCTCTACTGTTATGTTCCCTTGTGTTTCTAATATTCCATGTATCCATCTTTTGCTCTTCTGTTCGCCTCTACTGCTGTTATGTTCCCTTGTGTTTCTAATATTCCATGCATCCATCTTTGCTCTTCTGTTCGCCTCTACTGCTGTTATGTTCCCTTGTGTTTCTAATATTCCATGCATCCATCTTTTGCTCTTCTGTTCGCCTCTGCTGCTGTTATGTTCCCTTGTGTTTCTAATATTCCATGCATCCATCTTTTGCTCTTCTGTTCGCCTCTACTGATGTTATGTTCCCTTATGTTTCTAATATTCCATGCATCCATCTTTTGCTCTTCTGTTCGCCTCTGCTGCTGTTATGTTCCCTTGTGTTTCTAATATTCCATGCATCCATCTTTTGCTCTTCTGTTCGCCTCTACTGATGTTATGTTCCCTTGTGTTTCTAATATTCCATGCATCCATCTTTGCTCTTCTGTTCGCCTCTGCTGCTGTTATGTTCCCTTGTGTTTCTAATATTCCATGCATCCATCTTTTTGCTCTTCTGTTCGCCTCTACTGCTGTTATGTTCCCTTATGTTTCTAATATTCCATGCATCCATCTTTTCGTGGTCGACCCATGGGTCTGGCGATCATGTCCCTCCACAACCTTCTATCCACAGAACATCGTATCAGTTCTGTTGTTGACTGTTTTCCGTGCCAAGACACCAAGCTATCTAGTATCCTCTCTCTTTGTTGGCAGGATCCCTCTTTCTCTCTATTTTTTCAGTTGTAACCAAGTACTTCAACTTTCCTCTTCTCATGATGTGCCAGAAAAATATAAAATTTTTCTTTCTGGTGTTTTTAGTAACTTCCATTTTGTGTTGACCTATTTGAGAATGTTCTTGTAGCTCGTTTTAGCTGTCCAGGGAACTCTCAATAACACGACCGTTGTATTGTTTGTTCTGTTTGTGCTATGTTGTTAGCAACTATCATATTGTTTGTTCTTATTTGTATCATGTTGTTAGCAACCATCATATTGTTTGTTCTATCTTGTGTCATGTTGTTAACAACCATCATATTGTTTGTTCTATCTTGTGACCAGCATTTAATAACCTCCATATTGTTTGTTCTATCTTGTGTCCAGCATTTAATAACCTCCATATTGTTTGTCCTATCTTGTGCCAGCATTTAATAACCTCCATATTGTTTGTTCTATCTTGTGTCCAGCATTTAATAACCTCCATATTGTTTGTTCTATCTTGTGACCAGCATTTAATAACCTCCATATTGCTTGTTCTATCTTGTGACCAGCATTTAATAACCTCCATATTGTTTGTTCTATCTTATGTCCAGCATTTAATAACCTCCATATTGTTTGTTCTATCTTGTGTCCAGCATTTAATAACCTCCATATTGTTTGTTCTATCTTGTGTCCAGCATTTAATAACCTCCATATTGTTTGTTCTATCTTGTGTCCAGCGTTTAATAACCTCCATATTTTTGTTCTATCTTGTGTCCAGCATTTAATAACCTCCATATTGCTTGTTCTATCTTGTGTCCAGTATTTAATAACCTCCATATTGTTTGTTCTGGGTGTCCGGTTAGCGCAATCGATAGGCGGTTGGCTTACCACGGCAACAGCCGGGGTTCGTTCCCTGGCGAGGACACCTGGGTTTGACTAATTCCACTAAAAATTAGTGGGAGCCGCGATAGCTCAGTGGTTAGTGAACTGGACTACTACGGACAAGGGGTAGGGTTCGATCCCAACCGACGGCTCCGGGTTCACCCAGCCTTAAATGGGTACCGGATTTTTTCTGGGAAAGTAAAGCAGCACGGGCGTAATACCGACCACATTACCCCAAAAATCATGTGCTGAAGGTCTGTAAAATATAGGGTCACTAACACCATATTTCCCTATACGCCACTTGGCGTGACGGGGGGTACTTTACTTTACTTTACTATATTGTTTGTTCTATCTTGTGTCCAGCATTTAATAACCTCCATATTGCTTGTTCTATCGTGTGTCCAGTATTTAATAACCTCCATATTGTTTATTCTATCTTGTGTCCAGCATTTAATAACCTCCATATTGTTTGTTCTATCTTGTGTCCAGCATTTAATAACCTCCATATTGTTTGTTCTATCTTGTGTCCAGCGTTTAATAACCTCCATATTTTTTGTTCTATCTTGTGTCCAGCATTTAATAACCTCCATATTGCTTGTTCTATCTTGTGTCCAGTATTTAATAACCTCCATATTGCTTGTTCTATCTTGTGTCCAGCATTTAATAACCTCCATATTGTTTCGTTCTGAACCCTTTCTTGAAAGCGTTCCCCAGCTTTCCCCGTGGAGAAGTCCCTAGAGACTAGGAACTGAATTTTTCCCGTTAATCTGTTTTGTCTGGCAGCCGTGCGCACAGGAGTCCCTCGCCCC
This sequence comes from Megaustenia siamemsis, assembly GCA_032433765.1. Taxonomy (NCBI): domain Eukaryota; kingdom Metazoa; phylum Mollusca; class Gastropoda; order Stylommatophora; family Ariophantidae; genus Megaustenia; species Megaustenia siamemsis. The sequence goes on from JAVIAB010000124.1 coordinate 8,247,358, forward strand.
ACAGGTAGATATCTGCATGGGAAAATTGAAAAAAAAAAAAAGAAATATAAAAAATGGTATGGTAAAAGCTTTACATGGTTAGTAGACGATACAGATTTGAACGACGTTTCGGCTCAATAGGCCTTCAGCAGGAACAAACAACACGCACACACAGACTAGCACCTACTTATACATATCAACATACACGTATATACATATACGTATATATGCATACATACAAACATGCACACACAAACATGCATATATATATATATATATATATATATATATATATATATATATATATACCAATATCCATACATATGAACACATACATGCATGTGCACACCCATACGGGGACAATCATATATGTGTAGAAACGTGCGCATAACGCACACATAACCAGAAGAGTTCACACCGGGGTTCAGTGTGCAAACACAAAGGAGAAAGAATAGAACAGTAGAATAACAGGTACTCAAAGGCGGAAAGAGTGAGATGTCTGAGAGTGGGTACAATAAAAGCATATAAGGGGTAAGTGGCACAGAGAAAAGGGGTATAGGAGAACACCGAAGTGTCTCAATGGGGACCAGTGGAGGAGAACTATGAATAGCATGGCATAGTAGATAGATTAAAGTGCCCAAACATGGACAGTAGAGAAAGCTATGCAAAAGGGAAGGAGTAACCGAAAGGAAACTATGTGTACGAGTGTGATACATTCATGCCTCGTGGGGTCAGCGAACCATACTGGACTATGAGGAGATTCTCCAAAGCAAATTGTCTGCGGTCGCCAGAGTGACAAAGGACAATACCATTGATACGGATGTCGTCTTTGCCCTTGTGGTCTGGGGAGTTAAAATGGGAAGACACTGGAGTGCCAGTATTCTGTTGAACATCTCGAAGAAGTCTCGAAGAACCTCTCTGTCTCAAGATCAGCGTCTTGCATCGAGGCCAACCAGTCCCGCTAAACCCTGTATATCGTAACTCCTAGTTCTGGCACTAAAAGAGACACGTTTCACCTATTCACATGACTCTTAACACTTTCAATTAAATCAAATCTGATTATATCATTTTCAGAACACATCTTTTTCAATGACGAAAGACCACCCTAACCTTTGAAACGCGCCCCGGTAATATTGTTTTCACATTTCTTCTTCTGTAGGTCTTTTGTTATGTTTCAGTTGATGATTAAAGGTTATCAAACAAGTGTGATAACAAGATTACTAATTCTATCATTTTACGTGACCAGCTAGCTGTCTTACGAGGAATAGAACTTGCCCATATGTACCTAGTGGTGGGATGCAGTTGTCAAAGTGTGTCTTATAGCGAGACTAGTTTAGTTAACAGTGACGTGTGACGAGACAAGCTGCTGTAAACGTGCCGTGTGATGGATCAAACTGCTCTAAACGTGCCGTATGACGGGTCAAACTGTTCTAAACGTGCTGTATGATCGATCAAACTGTTCTAAACGTGCCATGTGACGAGATCACATTAGTTAACGTTGTTTTGTGACGACTTCAAGTTATATAAGCTTGCAGTGTGACGTGATAAAGTTAGTTCAATGCGCCATGTCATGAAATCAAATTCGCTAAAGGTAACGTGCGACGAGACCAACTTAGCCAAATGTGTAATGTAACGAGACCAACTTAACTAACTGTATAATGTAACGAGACCAACTTAATTAACAGTATAATGTAACGAGACCAACTTAATTAACAGTATAATGTAACGAGAATACTAAAAAAAGGAAGAAAAAAGTGGTATGGTGACAACTTTACGTGGTAATGCACGAAACAAACCATTGTTCCATTACCACGTAAAGCTGTCACCATACCACTTTTTTCTTCCTTTTTTTAGTATTGCCATTATCATCAGCTTTACAGCAGCTTCGCATCTCTACGCATCTTGGTGCATCTTGATGCCTTTACCTCTAATGTAACGAGAACAACTTAGCCAAATGTGTAATGTAACGAGACCAACTTAGCTAACAGTATAATGTAACGAGACCAACTTAGCCAAATGGGTAATGTGACGAGACCAACTTAGCCAAATGTGTAATGTGACGAGACCAACTTAGGTAACAGTATAATGTGACGAGACCAACTTAGCTAACAGTATAATGTAACGAGACCAACTTGGCTAATAGTATAATGTAACGAGACCGACTTGGCTAATAGTATAATGTAACGAGACCAACTTGGCTAATAGTATAATGTAACGAGACCGACTTGGCTAATAGTATAATGTAACGAGACCGACTTGGCTAATAGTATAATGTAACGAGACCAACTTGGCTAATAGTATAATGTAACGAGACCAACTTAGCTAATAGTATAATGTAACGAGACCGACTTGGCTAATAGTATAATGTAACGAGACCAACTTGGCTAATAGTATAATGTAACGAGACCGACTTGGCTAATAGTATATGTAACGAGACCGACTTGGCTAATAGTATAATGTAACGAGACCAACTTGGCTAATAGTATAATGTAACGAGACCAACTTAGCTAATAGTATAATGTAACGAGACCAACTAGGCTAATAGTATAATGTAACGAGACCAACTTGGCTAATAGTATAATGTAACGAGACCAACTTAGCCAAATGTGTAATGTAACGAGACCAACTTGGCTAACAGTATAATGTAACGAGACCAACTTAGCCAAATGTGTAATGTAACGAGACCAACTTAGCCAAATGTGTAATGTAACTAGACCAACTTAGCCAAATGTGTAATGTAACGAGACCAACTTAGCCAAATGTGTAATGTAACGAGACCAACTTAGCTAACAGTATAATGTAACGAGACCAACTTCGCCAAATGTGTAATGTAACGAGACCAACTTAGCTAAATGTGTAATGTAACGAGACCAACTTAGCCATATGTGTAATGTAACGAGACCAACTTAGCCATTGTGTAATGTAACGAGACCAACTTAGCCAAATGTGTAATGTAACGAGACCAACTTAGCCAAATGTGTAATGTGACGAGACCAACTTGGCTAATAGTATAATGTAACGAGACCAACTTAGCTAACAGTATAATGTGACGAGACCAACTTAGCTAACAGTATAATGTGACGAGACCAACTTAGCCAAATGTGTAATGTAACGAGACCAACTTAGCCAAATATGTAATGTCACGAGACCAACTTAGCCAAATGTGTAATGTGACGAGACCAACTTAGCCAAATGTGTAATGTCACGAGACCAACTTAGCCAAATGTGTAATGTGACGAGACCAGCACAGAGAAATGTAACGTGTGGCAATAGGCATCGCAATCTTAAAATAAATGTATAACATCGGCCAATGCATAGCTTCTGTTGTGACTGCAACTTACATATCAACCAACAATATTATATTCCTGCTGTCATTAGTGGACATCCATATGCATATCTTAACTTACATACTCAACCAACAATACTATATTCCTGCTGTCATTAGTGGACATCCATAAGTATATCTCAACTTACATACTCAACCAACAATACTATATTCCTGCTTTTATTGAAAAGATTACACAGATGTCCGATATGACGGATTGTCCGATTTGACGAATTGTCCGATATGACGGATTGTCCGATATCCATGATAACGAACCTGCCCGAGACTCCAATTTGTTGCCAAAGAAATGAGAGCGTGCTTTAGCTTCCAGGGAATTAGACATCAATCACTACAGATATTAGCATTTCTCTCGCTCTTTCTCTCTCTCCATCTCTTTCTCCATTTATCTCTCTCATCTCTCCGAAACGTGTGTCAGTTTGCGTGAAAGAGTCTACTGAGAAAAATACAACATGCGAGGCTATGTGTGATAACATGCAGATGTGATAACATAATGAAAATGATAACTTTCAATATTGAATTTTCAGTGATTAATTTGATTCAGTAAATTCAGAGATACACCTTCGCATAACAAATGAAACTCGAAGTGAGAGTATGCACTAACTACACTGAAGTATGTTATGATATGCAGAGTATCATTGCATATCCCCTGATGGTAATCTTTTTTCAAACTTCGCAATACGAGTTATTCGTTATTCGAGGGACGTTGCATTCGTTCTACGAGATATATTAAATTGGCTTGTGGACAAAACGCTAAAGTGATCTCAAACATTATTCTTGTACACCTGGTTTCTGTACAATTGTATGTTATTTATATATGTGGAATCTCGACACAGAGATCCAGTGTACATTCTTTATTGTTACTGTTATGTTAGATTACTCGTTTGTTATTGTTTCTAGCTAGTTACATTGAAAACTATTGTTTCTTTAATTATTTTTATTTGATGAATCAAGAGTCATGACCCATGTACTTTATTGTTGTAAACACAACCAACCATTTGTTTTTTGGCTTGATGGATTTGACGATTTTGTAAAGTTTGACATTTTTGGCTTGAATGGGGTTGTGTAAGATGGTTCATACGATATATAACCTCATCTAGAAAGTGAATTATTGATGTTTGTTATAATTCACAATCTTTAAATCAGGTGAATGTCGCAAAATAGTGATTACAGCATTAATAAACATATCACTTGTGTCGCATTAAGAGCGCCAGTTACCCCCATAAAACATGTCGATTGATTCACCTTAATTGTCGTCACTTATCCTACCCTACCTACCTTAAAGCGCTGTATGAAGATGCGATTCCTTGTTATGGTCCCGGTGTGTGATTTAGCTATAAATAGTACCTACCGCAGGAGGGTTCTTGTGACCATGCTCTTCCATCCTGACGGTTGTAGCAGGCGAGAGGTGGCGTCTGGCCATTCCGTCTAGGCGATTGGTGAAAGACATCAGGTCAAGAGATCATGTCAGTAGCGTTGATTTACAACATCAGGTCAAGAGATCATGTCAGTAGCGTTGATTTACAACATCAGGTCAAGAGATCATGTCAGTAGCGTTGATTTACAACATCAGGTCAAGAGATCATGTCAGTAGCGTTGATTTACAACATCAGGTCAAGAGATCATGTCAGTAGCGTTGATTTACAACATCAGGTCAAGAGATCATGTCAGTAGCGTTGATTTACGACATCAGAACTATAGATCATGTCACTAAGCATTGATTTACGACATCAGAACTATAGATCACGACATTAATATTGATGCACGACATCAGAACTATATCTTGGAAGTATCATTGACACTGTCACATAATGTGACAGAGCGGTCTTGTGGACTAGCTTCTCAGAATTTGATTTATGGCCAGACCTCAGGACCTATTCCGAAACTCTTCCCATATCTGGGTATTACCACAAACAGTCGACCTCAGGACCTACCCCCAGACCCTTCCCATATCTGGGTATTACCACAAACAGTCGACCTCAGGACCTACCCCCAGACCCTTCCCATATCTGGGTATTACCACAAACAGTCGACCTCACGACCTACTCCCAAACCCCTTCCCATATCAGGGTATTACCACCAACAATCGTCCTCAGGAGCTACTCCCAAACCCCTTCTAATATCTGGGTATTACCACCAACAATCGTCCTCAGGACCTACTCCCAAACCCCTTCCCATATCAGGGTATTACCACCAACAATCGTCCTCAGGACCTACTCCCAAACCCCTTCCAATATCAGGGTATTACCACCAACAATCGTCCTCAGGACCTACTCCCAAACCCCTTCCCATATCTGGGTATTACACCAACAGTCGTCCTCAGGACCTACTCCCAAACCCCTTCTAATATCTGGGTATTACCACCAAGTCGTCCTCAGGACCTACTCCCAAACCCCTTCCCATATCTGGGTATTACACCAACAATCGTCCTCAGGACCTACTCCCAAACCCCTTCCCATATCTGGGTATTACCACCAACAATCGTCCTCAGGACCTACTCCCAAACCCCTTCCCATATCTGGGTATTACCACCAACAATCGTCCTCAGGACCTACTCCCAAACCCCTTCCCATATCTGGGTATTACCACCAACAGTCGAGGTGTGAAATGTGGGCTACACTCTCTGAAGGACGGAAACCACTCAGTTAGTAATCTCGCCCACAGAAGATGACTGAATGGACATATGTCCACGTAATGCCCACACTTCCCAGAAGACATTGACTCGGATCTTGTTAACACTACAAGGACCTACATTGTGAGATAACAGATGTAAACATCCGCAAACAGGATAATCTTTGTGATATACATCAAGTTAATGAATTACCCATTCTCTACAGTCTTAAATTAAGACTTGATTCTCAACTTTGAATTCAAGACTCACTCTTGATACCACTTTTGACCTCAAAGCGATTTGTAACTTTGTTTGAAATCTCATTTACTTAAATTGTGAAATATAGGTTGTACATTCACCATACATACACAGACACACAAACACATGCATGTATACATATATACATATATACACAATTGTACTGAAGAAAAATATTTTGAATAAATAGACAATTGTTGAAAATTATTCTTTGTTAGTGTTTCTATTTTGTTCGTTACTCTTGGCGTCATATTTATTACTTTGAGAATTTATTCTGGTTTCAGCCAAAGGAATCAATTAATTTTTGTCTCCACAAATTTTCGGCGTGTTTCCACAGAAATTCATGTGTTTTTGTTAAAATGTTGAATTATTTCATTATTTTATGTTGACATTGAAACAGAAATGGAAACAACGTATGTCCTTCACCATCAGTCATTGCAGAGAGTAAACAGTTATCGTATAATTCTCACAACAGTTGTCACAACAATTCTCACAACAGTTGTCACAACAATTCTCACAACAGTTGTCACAACAATTCTCACAACAGTTGTCACAACAATTCTCACAACAGTTGTCACAACAATTCTCACAACAGTTGTCACAACAATTCTCACAACAGTTGTCACAACGAATCTCACAACAGTTGTCACAACAATTCTCACAACAGTAGTCACAACAATTCTCACAACAGTTGTCACAACAATTGTCATAACAGTTGTCACAACAATTCTCACAACAGTTGTCACAACAATTCTCACAACAGTCGTCACAACAATTCTCACAACAGTTGTCACAACAATTGTCACAACAGTTGTCACAACAATTCTCACGGTAGTCACAACGAATCTCACAACAGTAGTCACAACGAATCTCACAACAGTTGTCACAACAATTCTCACAACAGTAGTCACAACAATTCTCACAACAGTTGTCACAACAATTCTCATAACAGTTGTCACAACAATTCTCACAACAGTTGTCACAACAATTCTCACAACAGTTGTCACAACAATTGTCACAACAGTTGTCACAACAATTCTCACGGTAGTCACAACGAATCTCACAACAGTTGTCACAACAATTCTCACAACAGTTGTCACAACAATTCTCACGGTAGTCACAACGAATCTCACAACAGTTGTCACAACAATTCTCACAACAGTTGTCACAACAATTCTCACGGTAGTCACAACAAATCTCACAACAGTTGTCACAACAATTCTCACAACAGTTGTCACAACAATTCTCACAACAATTGTCACAACAATTCTCACAACAGTCACAACGAATCTCCCACAATAAACAGGATGACAAGTGATATTGTTGTCGAGTTTACCTAGATCCGTAGGACCCGCTAACTATTAGACCCAGGCAGGGCGGGCTAGACTGGCTTTACTTATTTCCGGTGTTCTGCTGGAGGAATTCAGTTTTGTCAACAACCCTAGAAGTCTTGTAACAACGGTGGTTTATTATGTCATGTGCAAAATGTGAACAATTTCGATGAAGTGGTTTACAGAGATATGAATTTTTCAATAGCGGCCCACCGGTTTGTAACGGACTATATCACCATTTTCAGACAAATGTCCCCACAAGTGAGTCGGAAATCCCCGCACGAATGTTGAACACAGAACATGACAGAAACCATGACATTATCATGTTTGTTGGTGACATTAATATCATAAATGACGCCCCGAACAAGAATTCATCCATGAAACGAGAAAAAAATGTTTGTTAATAATTATAAACAGATGAAAAGACACACGGAAAGATAAAAATAGCATATTATTTATAGGCTAAAATGAGGAAAACCATGAAGTGTAAACACCAAGTAAAAATCTTGATAACAAATGTAGTGAAGAGAAGATCTCACGAGCAACGACATAATATGTTCAGATATAAATACAGAACTGGAAATAAAACAAGTACATAAAGACAGACCGAAACACAAATGTGGTCCCAGGAAAATGGCAGGTGATGATGGCGGAAGTATGCAGCAAAGGTTGTTGCAACTAATTAGATATTATATTAGATTAACATATGTGTCTTTAGATAATGTTCAAGATTTCTGACATCGATTAAGATTCGCAAGTCATCATCATTACTACTACCACCACCACCACCATCATCACCATCATCATCATCACCATCATCATCACGTCAGCACAACCACCATCACTGTCATCATCAATACCACCATCATCAACATCATCAGCATCATCATCACCATCATCATCACATCATCACAACCACCATTATCATCATCATAATCATCAACATTATATTCATCATCATGATCACGATCATCACATTCACCAACATCATCACCATCACCATTATCATCCTCACCAACGTTATCCTCATCATCATCAGTATCATCATCACAGCACCATCATAATAACCGTCAGCATCATCATCATTATTATCCTCTCTTCATCATCATCATCATTATTATCCTCTCTTCATCATCATCATCATCATTATTATCCTCTATTCATCATCATCATCATTATTATCCTCTCTTCATCATCATCATCATTATTATCCTCTCTTCATCATCATCATCATTATTATCCTCTCTTCATCATCATCATCATTATTATCATCTCTTCATCATCATCATTATTATCCTCTCTTCATCATCATCATCATTATTATCCTCTCTTCATCATCATCATCATTATTATCCTCTCTTCATCATCATCATCATTATTATCCTCTCTTCATCATCATTGGCTACCATGGAGCACCATTCTGCCCTGTCTCTTGCTGTGATGGTGCAGGTTGTCATAGGCTGATTTGTCTGCCATTCTGCCCTGTCTTTTGCTGTGATGGTGCAGGTTATCATAGGCTGATTTGTCTGCCATTCTGCCCTGTCTCTTGCTGTGATGGTGCAGGTTGTCATAGGCTGATTTGTCTGCTATTCTGCCCTGTCTCTTGCTGTGATGGTGCAGGTTGTCATAGGCTGATTTGTCTGCCATTCTGCTCTGTCTCTTGCTGTGATTGTGCAGGTTGTCATAGGCTGATTTGTCTGCCATTCTGCTCTGTCTCTTGCTGTGATGGTGCAGTTGTCATAGGCTGATTTGTCTGTCATTCTGCTCTGTCCCTTGCTGTGATGGTGCAGGTTGTCATAGGCTGATTTGTCTGCCATTCTGCTCTGTCTCTTGCTGTGATGGTGCAGGTTGTCATTGGCTGATTTGTCTGCCATTCTGCCGTGTCTCTTGCTGTTATGGTGCAGGTTGTCATAGGATGATTTGTCTGCCATTCTGCTCTATCTCTTGCTGTGATGGTGCAGGTTGTCATTGGCTGATTTGTCTGCCATTCTGCCCTGTCTCTTGCTGTGATGGTGCAGGTTGTCATAGTTGACTTGTCTGCCATTCTGCTCTGTCTCTTGCTGTGATGGTGCAGGTTGTCATTGGCTGATTTGTCTGCCATTTTGCTCTGTCTCTTGCTGTGATGGTGCAGGTTGTCATAGGCCGATTTGTCTGCCATTCTGCTCTGTCTCTTGCTGTGATGGTGCAGGTTGTCATAGGCTGATTTGTCTGCCATTCTGCTCTGTCTCTTGCTGTGATGGTGCAGGTTGTCATAGGCTGATTTGTCTGCCATTCTGCTCTGTCTCTTGCTGTGATGGTGCAGGTTGTCATTGGCTGATTTGTCTGCCATTCTGCCTGTCTCTTGCTGTGATGGTGCAGGTTATCATAGGCTGATTTGTCTGCCATTCTGCCCTGTCTCTTGCTGTGATGGTGCAGGTTGTCATAGGCTGATTTGTCTGCCATTCTGCCCTGTCTCTTGCTGTGATGGTGCAGGTTGTCATAGGCTGATTTGTCTGCCATTCTGCTCTGTCTCTTGCTGTGATGGTGCAGGTTGTCATTGGCTGATTTGTCTGCCATTCTGCTCTGTCTCTTGCTGTGATGGTGCAGCCTGTCATATGCTGATTTGTCTGCCATTCTGCTCTGTCTCTTGCTGTGATGGTGCAGGTTGTCATAGGCTGATTTGTCTGCCATTCTGCTCTGTCTCTTGCTGTGATGGTGCAGGTTGTTATAGGCTGATTTGTCTGCCATTTTGCTCTGTCTCTTGCTGTGATGGTGCAGGTTGTCATAGGCCGATTTGTCTGCCATTCTGCTCTGTCTCTTGCTGTGATGGTGCAGGTTGTCATAGGCTGATTTGTCTGCCATTCTGCTCTGTCTCTTGCTGTGATGGTGCAGGTTGTCATAGGCTGATTTGTCTGCCATTCTGTTCTGTCTCTTGCTGTGATGGTGCAGGTTATCATAGGCTGATTTGTCTGCCATTCTGCCCTGTCTCTTGTTGTGATGGTGCAGGTTGTCATAGGCTGATTTGTCTGCCATTCTGCCCTGTCTCTTGCTGTGATAGTGCAGGTTGTCATAGGCTAATTTGTCTGTAACAGTGAAGCTGGTGGAAGCTACCGCTTCTCAAATAGACGATAGCAGTATCATATAGTGGCGACCAGCAGATTTAACTATAATGATGGTATTTCAGTATAACTAGTGAGTCAGAAGTTTAGTTACAGTAGAGGTTATAGGAGAAGGGTAGTAACCAGGAGGAAGGAGTGAGGTTCAGAGTATTGGACAAAGCGATGGGAGGTTACATGATCCCCACTCACCAGTTGTAGAGGGTGGGTAGTGACGCACCGAAGGAGAGGTCCAGAATAGTGGAACGACACAATGTCTCACTACATGGAAAAGTTTAGTTACATGCAACGACCTCGTGGTGTTATTGTCAGATCTCCACGAGTGTCCATCATGTCACAACAACTAGTGGTTGTTATTTGACCCCATGACTTTGGCCTGGCTGATAAATAAGTAGTCATCCAACTTCCAGGAGAGGTCATTGTCATGAGGTAACATTAGGTCACCAAGTAGGCGAAAACAAGATGCTTTGTCCAAATTTGGGAAAGTTCAGGTGAGTCACAGATGGTGGACACTGGACACGTAAACGTTGAGTGACAAATACTTGGATCATAGGGTCGCAGGGGTGCTCGGCAGCAGCTGATTGGCTGCTGAGCCTCAGGTGGAAGAGAGAGTTGAGGAGTATTTAAAGTCCGGCACAAGAAGAAAGTGTAGGGCAAGCGAGAGAATTAGAAGAAGTAGAATGTAGACTGAGTCAGTTAAAACGGCTTCGGCCGAACTGCTAAAGGCAGTTAGCCAGTTAACAGTTAGAGTCAGAACAGTTAGAGTCAGAACAGTTAGAGTCAGAACAGTTAGAGTCAGAACAGTTAGAGTCAGAACAGTTAGAAAGTTAAGAGTAGAAGACTTGAGTTAGCCAAGTCAGTTAAGAATCAACAAGTTATAATTATAGGTGTGAAGTAGCTTTGGAAGACAGTGAAAGATTAATTCAAGTTGTGTGTGTTCATAAATTCTCACAAGTGTAAGTAGACTTACAAGTTAGTAAGTTGATGAGAATGTTGATGAATAATGTTTGATGATCAATAAACTGAATATAATTGTGTAACAAGAGAGACTTCGTGTGCAACCCTATAACATTGTCTGCCATTCTGCTCTGTCTCTTGCTGTGATGGTGCAGGTTGTCATTGGCTGATTTATCTGCCATTCTGCTCTGTCTCTTGCTGTGATGGTGCAGCTTGTCATATGCTGATTTGTCTGCCATTCTGCTCTGTCTCTTGCTGTGATGGTGCAGGTTGTCATAGGCTGATTTGTCTGCCATTCTGCTCTGTCTCTTGCTGTGATGGTGCAGGTTGTCATAGGCTGATTTGTCTGCCATTCTGCTCTGTCTCTTGCTGTGATGGTGCAGGTTGTCATAGGCTGATTTGTCTGCCATTCTGCTCTGTCCCTTGCTGTGATGGTGCAGGTTGTCATAGGCTGATTTGTCTGCCATTCTGCTCTGTCTCTTGCTGTGATGGTGCAGGTTGTCATTGGCTGATTTGTCTGCCATTCTGCCCTGTCTCTTGCTGTGATGGTGCAGGTTGTCATTGGCTGATTTGTCTGCCATTCTGCTCTGTCTCTTGCTGTGATGGTGCAGGTTGTCATAGACTGAATTTTCCATCTTTTGATGTTATTCGTCCAAGTTAGTTTTGGTCTGTCTCTGCCTCTTTTACCTTGTATTTTCCCCTCCAGGATTACTTTTAGTAGGCTGTTGTGTCATTTAACATGCCCCAAAAAATGTGTCTTGTTTGAATTGTGTTAGTAGTTCTCTTTTATTTTTAGTTATTTTAAACTTCATCATTTGTTTTCTTTTATGTCCAACCAATTCTTTATATTCTTCTATAAATCGACATTTTAAAGCCTTTAATTTTCTATTCTGTTTTCTTGTCTAATCTCCATGTTTCTGTACCATACAAGAATGTTGAAGAAGATGTAACATTTTACTATTCTTGGTTTTAGCCCTGGTGTTATTTGTTTTGATGTTAGTATATTTTTCATGGCATTCATCATCATCGTGTGCCTTCTCCGCAACGAAGGTTGGCTACCATGAATCGCCATTCTACTCTGTTTCTTGCTTTGATGGTGCAGGCTGACATAGATTGACTTGTCCATCTTTTGATGTTACTCGTCCATGTTAGTCTTGGTCTGCCTCTGCCTCTTTTACCTTGTATTTTTCCTTCCAATATTACTTTTAGTAGGCTGTTGTGAAGTTGTTGTGTTTCATGGCATTAAAAGGACTCTTTGTCTGTCTGTGATCACTTCAATGCCAAATTATTCAAGTGCATTTATCATCTCTATCTGTATGTTTCTGTATAAAAGACAGAAGTAATGGTAACAACAAAGAAAAACACATCACACACAATGCATAATAACGACAAGTAGAACAATATTGAAACAGGTTAATTATTTTAAATGAAATGTAAAATGTAAAGTACCTCCGTCACGCCAAGTGGCGTATAGGGAATATGGTGTTAGTGACCCGTCACGCCAAGTGGCGTATAGGGAATATGGTGTTAGTGACCATACATTTTACAGATCTTCAGCACATGATTTTTGTGGTAATGTGGTCGGTATTACGCCCGTGCCACTTCCCAGAAAAAAATCCGGTACCCATTAAAGGCTGGGTGAACCTGGAAGCCGTCGGTTGGGATAGAACCGTACCTCTTTTCCTTTGTAGTCCAGTTCACTAACCACTGAGCCATCGCGGGTCCCAATTAGTTTAAATATCTGGGAACATTGGTAACCTCAGGTAGAAGATGTACAACAGAGGTGAGATGCAGAATGGCTCAGGCAAAGGCAGCTTTCCAAAAAATGCGGAAGATACTAAGCAATCCATTTTTGACAATAAAAACAATAAAAATAGTTCTTAAATTTTATGTAGAGCCAGTCTTAAGATATGGGTGTGAATCATGGACAATAGGACAACAGACAAGAAAATCACTGGAGACTGCAGAAATGTGGTTTTACAGAAGAATATTGAGAATACCATGACATGGACAGCTAAGAAGAGTAATGAAGACGTTCTGACAGAGGTGAGAGCACTATCTCTGATCACCATCATCATCAAATTATCGTCTTCTACAGAGATACTGACAACCGATTTCCTCTTACTTTTTTTCCCTTTGTCCCTACTTCTTAGCGAGACACAGTCTGTTCAACCTCAGCCTAAGTTTCTGTCGGTTATATTAGACAGGAAATGTCATCCAAAAATGAAAGTGAAAATCACTTTGTTTTTGTTTTTTTTACGAAGAATGAGTTCATGAATGACTTATAACAACTCATCAACGACTTATAACAACTCATCACATAAATTAGCGTCTTATTCGACTTTTGCTTCTTGCAGGATGCACTTTAAAAAAAAAAATTGTAATGAATGGAATGATCTTGGAGCTGTTAGCCTTTTCACTCGCACCTCAACGGAAATAGTTGACGCCCAGTAATGGATGTCTTCATTATGTGGATAGATAATTCATTATACAGTCACCCAATGTCAAAGTTGCGGAATAATCGGCATATGTGAGCATTTCATGTCCGGTAACTCATGGAGAGATCACATCTTCAATGAGAACATTCGGAATACGAGTATTATATACATAACAGTCGTATCTGAATTAACCAGACTGGAATGTACAAGAAATGTTGATGTAAATATACAAGAAATGTTAACTGAAATATACAAGAAATGTTAACTGAAATATACGAGAAATGTTAACTGAAATATACAAGAAATGTTAACTGAAATATACGAGAAATGTTAACTGAAATATACAAGAAATGTTGATGTAAATATACAAGAAATGTTAACTGAAATATACAAGAATGTTAACTGAAATATACGAGAAATGTTAACTGAAATATACCAGAAATGTTGATGGAAATATACAAGAAATGTTGATGGAATGTACAAGAAATTTGACTGAAATATACAAGAAATGTTGATGGAAATATACAAGAAATGTTGATGGAAATATACAAGAAATGTTAACTGAAATATACAATTTTGCACTCTGTGGATTTTAATGGAAAAATCGAGTTAACAGGCTATCTGGTATATATACAGTACCGTCATCATCATCATTATCTTCATCATCTTCATCATCATCATCATGTCGCAAGTCCTTTGCTAAACAAAAGTATGGTGCATTCACCATAACCGGTCTGAAAGAATATATGTCTCTAGTCAGATCTCTCACTTCTTCTGTTGTCATGTTCGAGGTCTCCTTCATTTCTTGAAACCACCTTCCTCTTGGTCTGCCCGTATGCGTTGTCCAGGGAACCATACCTTCCATTATTGTTCTTTCCAGCTCGCTGTGTCATTTGACGTGGCCATAGTATTTTAATTTCCTCTGTAGAATGATGTTTATAAGCCAGTCCTTTTTTAATGTTTACATCTTTTAGTATGTCTTCATTGCTCTTTTATGTATATATATATTTACAAACAGAATGGCGGGGTTTAAGAACGATATATAGGCCAAATGAAAAGTTACCAGTGAAATATCTGACAAATGTATGAGATGGATCCACAAGATAAATTGGGAAAAGAATAAGCAATAGTCCAAGATAAATTCTTCAAAATAATGAGGGCACAAGAGAGATATCTGCAAAACATAAAAGAGTACAATGGACAATCACTCTCCTTCTTTAGTGGAATTGAGAGTAATGTTTGTTTGCAGGTGAAGCTACCTATAAGCGATATATGCTATCATTCCATATGAACATGACAGAACATGATATATCATTCCATATGCTTTCATATGATATGTTGATCACCTCTCAGTTTATGGAGTCACCACTTAGTCTCCTTTACAGAAGAAATGAGAAATGAGAGAAAGAAATGAGATATAAACAAGGTTTGGTTAAAGTCTTACTTAATAATTGGACGACATAAGTTACAACAACGTTTCGACCCAATAGGCCTTCAGCAGGAACAAACATACACACAGAGATAAATCTACTTTACTTACGGACAAGCATGGCACAGCTGCAAGCGTGGTTACCCATAAACAGAATAAGTACATGCTTAGGGCATCAAGGGAAGGGGGCCCACACATTAAATGAAACAAAATACATACATACATATAAATATATATATAATAATAACAAAAGCCCTCAATGAGTGTGACGCTTCTCTAAGGTTCATGAAATCGAAGGGAACAAATTGCCACATAAGTAAATACAGTAAGCCAAGCTGGATATCTTATCTCTATCAAGTCTAGAAGTAGATGTGTTACATAACAAGCCAAGCTGGATATCTTATCTCTATCAAGTCTAGAAGTAGATGTGTTACATAACAAGCCAAGCTGGATATCTTATCTCTATCAAGTCTAGAAGTAGATATGTTACATAACAAGCCAAGCTGGATATCTTATCTCTATCAAGTCTAGAAGTAGATGTGTTACATAACAAGCCAAGCTGGATATCTTATCTCTATCAAGTCTAGAAGTAGATGTGTTACATAAGATTTGTTCTGAGGTTCTCATCAAAGGCTTTGCAATTTTAAAAAAAAGCAGGAAAAATGTGTCAAATATAAATGAAATGGAAGTATACACAATAAACATTATTTCCCATCTTAATGTCAGTTTTGTGTAATTTCGATAAATGCAGTTTTATTTTATGGTTTATTATTGTTTATATTTTGAATTATATATATATGGGGAGGGGAGCAGCAGAATCTTCTTTAAGTGCTTAGGGCCTCTAAGGTGTTGATCCGACCGTGCCCAGTAGCATCCGACTTATGTGTGTTATTTTACTTATATTAGAGTTTACGATGTCGATAAAAGAAAGGCTGAAGGGTGGAAGTGTTGTGGGATTGTGTTGTTGTATGTTTCATCTCAGAAGGGCGAACGTTGTTTCAGTGATTCATGCATCTGAAGTCACAAGAAACAACTATCCTATGAACTATCTACCACATGCGTCTGATGGGGCATGTCGGGGGGGGGGGGGGGGGGGTGCTCTCGGCCTCAGAGAAGTCAAGTCCGCTTGCTCAAGCAGTCGCAATGATCTGTGAGACTCCAGATTTGTATTTCACCCCCGATATACAAAATATAATCCCGTATGTCTACTGCTGGCTTCGAACACCGTTCGCCAGCTTTTAACCCAGCGAGACAGTGGATGTCGCCGAATGTCCACGCTCTGAATTCAATGACAACAGAAAATGTTCAAAGACTACCGATGTTTCGAGTGTGAGAATTGATGTACCAAACTTCAAAGAGATTACCTGGAGATGGTGTGTGACAGTCAGAAACAGTATCATATTGTAACAACTGCACTTATTCTATGAAAGGTAGACCCATATTAAAAGGTTGACCCATGTTCAAAGGTAGGTCCAAATTAGAGGAGACCCAATTTTAAAGGCTGATCCATGTTCAAGGTAGGCCCATATTCAAAGGTTGAACCATGTTCAAAGTTAGGCCTAAATTCAAAGGTTGACCCATGTTTAAAGTAGGCCCATATTCAAAGGCTGAACCATGTTCAAGGTAGGCTCAAATTAAAAGGAGACCCAATTTTAAAGGCTGATTCATGTTCAAAGGTAGACCCATATCCAAAGTTAGGCCCTTGTTTAAAGTAATTCCATCTTCAAAGGTAGGCCCATAATTAAATGTTGACCCATGTTCAAAGGTAGGCCAGTGTTTGATTGTAGGCCCATGTTAAAAGGTAGACCCGTGTTCAAAGGTATGCCAATGTTAACATGTAGGCCCATGCTCAAAGGTAGGTCTATGTTCAGAGGTAGGCCTATTTTAAAAGGTAGATCTATTTTCAAAAGTAGGCCTTGTTAAATTACAGGCTTATTATCGAGGATAGGCCCATGTTAATTGTTATCCTCTGTTTAAAAGTAGGCCAATGTTAACATGTAGGCCTAAGTTCAAAGGTAGGCAATTCTAAAGAGAGAGAGAGAGAGAGAGAGAGAGAGAGAGAGAGAAAGAGAGAGAAAGGTGGTATGGTGACAGCTTTACGTTTTAATGGACAAAACAAAAATTGACGTTTCAGCCAAGTAGGCCTTCAGCTGGAACAACAAACAACAACACAAAAATATATAAGGATATGTAAACAAATCTAACTACATGACGATAATATGCTAAATACTCAAGAAAGGAAATAAAAAAGGTCACCTCCCTGTGTTCCAGAGCGTGGTCAGCCTCCGAATGGACTAAATGAAGGGCAGGATGACCAACTATGTATCGCACTGACCGGGCAGTCAGGCCAAAGACGGAACGGAAGGGTTCCCGGGTATGTCACCATAACACTTTTTTCTCTCTTTTTTTAGAATTGTTATTATCATCAGCTTTACAGCAGCTTCACATCTCTACGCATCTTGGTGCCTTTACTTCTTCAAAGGTAGGCCTATGTCAAAGGTAGGCCTAAGTTTAAGGTAGGCCTATGTCAAAGGTAGGCCTATGTAAAGGTAGACCCATGTTAAAGGTAGACCCATGTTAAATATTTGGTTTATTTTTGAAGGTTTGTCCATATATAAAGGTTTGCGGTGTAAAAGAGTAGACCGTATCAACCTACTTAAAGATGATGCTCTTTTACGATTTCTGTGATCATTTTTGTCTTGTTCATTTACGATTTCTGTGATCATTTTTGTCTTGTTCATTTACGATCTATGTGATCATTTGTCTTGTTCATTTACGATCTATGTGATCATTTTTTGTCTTGTTCATTTACGATTTCTGTGATCATTTTTTGTCTTGTTCATTTACGATTTTTGTGATCATTTTTGTCTGTTCATTTACGATCTCTGTGATCATCTGTCTTGTTCATTTACGATCTCTGTGATCATCTGTCTTGTTCATTTACGATCTCTGTGATCATCTGTCTTGTTCATTTACGATCTCTGTGATCATCTGTCTTGTTCATTTACGATCTCTGTGATCATCTGTCTTGTTCATTTACGATCTCTGTGATCATCTGTCTTGTTCGTTTACAGCAAGTAAGTGGTCGCCACCAGCTCTTGTGACTGTTGGGAACATGGTGCTAAAGTTTCACATAATCATCGGAACATTTATGGAATATGTGGTCAGTACTTCCACAGGTTGCCTACTTTCCTGAAAAAATATTGCTGGTACCCATTTTCAATTTCGGTTCTTCAAAAATAAATTGCAGCTCTTAGGGTTTAAGCTCTGTACAACTTGATCAGTTGATGACCAAATCGCCGTAGCGACCACATTTATCGAACTGTCCTGCAGATATTCCACAATCCAATTTTAATATAGCCATTCACTAACTAGTTCTCGAATAACTTTGGAATTAGTCAACGATTCGTTCTTAATATCGCCTTCATCATCATCATCGTCGATTACCATGCCTGCTGGCGTAGTGATCATGTCTCTCCACAGCTTTCGATCTCGATAGTTATTTATCATTTCTGTTGTTGACCTTCTGCTAAGCCGTTCTCTTAAGATGTATGGTATCTTTTCTCTTTGCTTCCCTCTGTCTCTTTATCCCTCAATTTTGCAGTCGTTACAATATATTCCAACTGTTCCCTTCTCATTACATGGCCAAAAAATGATGATTAATTCTTCCTAATATTGGAAATTAGCTCTCTTTTTGCTTTGGCCTCTCTCAGAACGTTGTCATTATTCTTATTAGCTGTCCTGGTATTCTCAACATTCTTCTGTAAAACCACATTTCTACAGTCTCCAGGGATTTTCTTGTATTTTGTCCTATTGTCTATAATTCACATCCATATGTTAAGACTGGCTCTACATAACATTTAAGACCGGTTTCTTGTTTCTACCGTTCTATTGTCAAAAATGAATTGCACAGTATCTTCCTATATTTTTTTTGGAAAGCTGCATTTGCCCTAGCAATTCTGCATCTCACCTCTGCTGTACATCTACTATCTGATGTAGTATTCTTAATATAGCCAGTCATTAGTTCTCTAATTGTCCGACATTCATTCTTAACATGACCACCCATTATTTCTGGGATAGTTCTTCATGTAACCATCAATCAATTCTTCAGGCTACCAACCATTAATTCTCCAATTAGCTGGTCAATACTTCTCACATTAATCGAACATAAGATTCCAAATTACCCTGACATTGATTCCTTAATGAGTCCTTTCTTCGTGTCATTGTTTCTGGCACTATTATCGACCTTTCTTCGTTGCTATTCTTGCAACTTGTAACGATCTACCTGTTTCTCTTTCTCTTATGTCTGCTTTGATTGCTTAAATCATTATTTTATCACAATCTTGAATTGCCAGCTACAAGAAATATACTTCAATTATTCCTCGATTTATTTTGTTCCTGACTTTATCTTGTTCCTAGAGTTTATCTAAAAAGGGAGCTCTTAAAAAACATCAGAAAGAAGCAATCAACATTTTTCGGACACATCATGAGAAGAGGAAAGTTGGATACTTGGTTACAACTGGCAAAATAAAAAGAAAGAGAGATCGCGGACGACAAAGAGAGAAAATACTGGATAGCTTGGTGTCATGACATGGAAAACAGTCAACAACAGAACTGATACGATGCACTGTAGATAGAAGATTGTGGAGGGACATGATCGCCTACGCCAACAGGTATGGCACATGATGATAGAGTATATCTTGTTCTTCGCGTTTATCTTGTTCCTAGAGTTTATCTTGTTTTCGCGTTTATCTTGTTCCTAGAGTTTATCTTGTTCTTCGCGTTTATCTTGTTCCTAGAGTTTATCTTGTTCCTAGAGTTTATCTTGTTCCTAGATTTTATCTTGTTCCTAGATTTTATCTTGTTCCTAGATTTTATCTTGTTCCTAGAGTTTATCTTGTTCCTAGATTTTATCTTGTTCTTCGCGTTTATCTTGTTCCTAGATTTTATCTTGTTCCTAGAGTTTATCTTGTTCCTAGAGTTTATCTTGTTCTTCGCGTTTATCTTGTTCCTAGATTTTATCTTGTTCCTAGATTTTATCTTGTTCCTAGATTTTATCTTGTTCCTAGATTTTATCTTGTTCCTAGATTTTATCTTGTTCCTAGAGTTTATCTTGTTCCTAGAGTTTATCTTGTTCTTCGCGTTTATCTTGTTCCTAGATTTTATCTTGTTCCTAGAGTTTATCTTGTTCCTAGAGTTTATCTTGTTCTTCGCGTTTATCTTGTTCTTCGCGTTTATCTTGTTCCTAGATTTTATCTTGTTCCTAGATTTTATCTTGTTCCTAGATTTTATCTTGTTCCTAGAGTTTATCTTGTTCTTCGCGTTTATCTTGTTCCTAGATTTTATCATGTTCCTAGAGTTTATCTTGTTCTTCGCGTTTATCTTGTTCCTAGATTTTATCTTGTTCCTAGAGTTTATCTTGTTCTTCGCGTTTATCTTGTTCCTAGATTTTATCTTGTTCCTAGAGTTTATCTTGTTCTTCGCGTTTATCTTGTTCCTAGATTTTATCTTGTTTCCTAGATTTTATCTTGTTCCTAGATTTTATCTTGTTCCTAGATTTTATCTTGTTCCTAGATTTTATCTTGTTCCTAGATTTTATCTTGTTCCTAGATTTTATCTTGTTCCTAGATTTTTATCTTGTTCCTAGATTTTATCTTGTTCCTAGATTTTATCTTGTTCCTAGATTTTATCTTGTTCCTAGATTTTATCTTGTTCCTAGATTTTATCTTGTTCCTAGAGTTTATCTTGTTCTTCGCGTTTATCTTGTTCCTAGATTTTATCTTGTTCCTAGAGTTTATCTTGTTCTTCGCGTTTATCTTGTTCCTAGATTTATCTTGTTCCTAGAGTTTATCTTGTTCTTCGCGTTTATCTTGTTCCTAGATTTATCTTGTTCCTAGAGTTTATTTTGTTCTTCGCGTTTATCTTGTTCCTAGATTTTATCTTGTTCCTAGAGTTATCTTGTTCTTCGCGTTTATCTTGTTCCTAGATTTTATCTTGTTCCTAGATTTTATCTTGTTCCTAGATTTTATCTTGTTCCTAGATTTTATCTTGTTCCTAGATTTTATCTTGTTCCTAGAGTTTATCTTGTTCCTAGAGTTTATCTTGTTCTTCGCGTTTATCTTGTTCCTAGAGTTTATCTTGTTCTTCGCGTTTATCGTGTTCCTAGAGTTTATCTTGTTCTTCGCGTTTATCTTGTTCCTAGATTTTATCTTGTTCCTAGATTTTATCTTGTTCTTCGCGTTTATCTTGTTCCTAGATTTTATCTTGTTCCTAGAGTTTATCTTGTTCCTAGAGTTTATCTTGTTCTTCGCGTTTATCTTGTTCCTAGAGTTTATCTTGTTCCTAGAGTTTATCTTGTTCTTCGCGTTTATCTTGTTCCTAGAGTTTATCTTGTTCCTAGAGTATATCTTGTTCCTAGAGTTTATCTTGTTCCTAGAGTTTATCTTGTTCCTAGAGTTTATCTTGTTCCTAGAGTTTATCTTGTTCCTAGAGTTTATCTTGTTCTTCGCGTTTATCTGTTCCTAGAGTTTATCTTGTTCTTCGCGTTTATCTTGTTCCTAGAGTTTTATCTTGTTCTTCGCGTTTATCTTGTTCCTAGAGTTTATCTTGTTCTTCGCGTTTATCTTGTTCCTAGAGTTTATCTTGTTCTTCGCGTTTATCTTGTTCCTAGAGTTTATCTTGTTCTTCGCGTTTATCTTGTTCCTAGATTTTATCTTGTTCCTAGAGTTTATCTTGTTCTTCGCGTTTATCTTGTTCCTAGATTTTATCTTGTTCCTAGAGTTTATCTTGTTCTTCGCGTTTATCTTGTTCCTAGAGTTTATCTTGTTCTTCGCGTTTATCTTGTTCCTAGAGTTTATCTTGTTCTTCGCGTTATCTTGTTCCTAGAGTTTATCTTGTTCTAGAGTTTATCTTGTTCCTAGAGTTTATCTTGTTCCTAGAGTTTATCTTGTTCTTCGCGTTTATCTTGTTCCTAGAGTTTTCTTGTTCCTAGAGTTTATCTTGTTCCTAGAGTTTATCTTGTTCCTAGAGTTATCTTGTTCCCTAGAGTTTATCTTGTTCTTCGCGTTTATCTTGTTCCTTGAGTTTATCTTGTTCCTAGAGTTTATCTTGTCCTAGAGTTTATCTTGTTCCTAGAGTTTATCTTGTTCTTCGCGTTTATCTTGTTTCCTAGAGTTTATCTTGTTCCTAGAGTTTATCTTGTTCCTAGAGTTTATCTTGTTTAGAGTTTATCTTGTTCCTAGAGTTTATCTTGTTCCTAGAGTTTATCTTGTTCCTAGAGTTTATCTTGTTTTTAGAGTTTATCTTGTTCCTAGAGTTTATCTTGGTCTTCGCGCTTATCTGTTCCTAGAGTTTATCTTGGTCTTCGCGTTTATCTTGTTCTAGAGTTTATCTTGTTCCTAGAGTTTATCTTGGTCTTCGCGTTTATCTTGTTCCTAGAGTTTATCTTGTTCCTAGAGTTATCTTGGTCTTCGCGTTTATCTTGTTCCTAGAGTTTATCTTGTTCCTAGAGTTTATCTTGGTCTTCGCGTTTATCTTGTTCCTAGAGTTTATCTTGTTCCTAGGTTTTCTTGGTCTTCGCGTTTATCTTGTTCCTAGAGTTTATCTTGGTCTTCGCGTTTATCTTGTTCCTAGAGTTTATCTTGTTCCTAGAGTTTATCTTGTTCCTAGAGTTTATCTGTTCCTAGAGTTTATCTTGGTCTTCGCGTTTATCTTGTTCCTAGAGTTTATCTTGGTCTTCGCGTTTATCTTGTTCCTAGAGTTTATCTTGTTCATCACGTTTGTCTTATTACTAGAGTTTATCTTGTTCCTAGAGTTTATCTTGTTCCTAGAGTTCTTGTTCCTAGATTTTATCTTGTTCCTAGAGTTTATCTTGTTCTTAGAGTTTATCTTGTTCATCACGTTAGTCTTGTTCCTAGAGTTTATCTTGTTACTAGAGTTTATATTGTTCTTCGCGTTTATCAAGTTCCTAGAGTTTATCTTGTTCATGACGTTTATCTTGTTCCTAAAGTTTATCTTGTTCCAAGAGTGTATCTTTTCCCTAGAGTTTATCTTGTTCCTAGAGTTTAACCTTGTTCATCGAGTTTATCTTGTTCCTAAGTTTATCTTGTTCCTAGAGTTTATTTTGTTCTTCGAGTTTATCTTGTTCCTAGAGTTATCTTGTTCCTAGAGTTTATCTGTTCTTCGAGTTTATCTTGTTCCTAGAGTTTATCTTGTTTTTAGAGTTTATCTTGTTCTTCGAGTTTATCTTGTTCCTAGACTTTATCTTGTTCCTAGAGTTTATCTGTTCTTCGAGTTTATCTTGTTCCTAGAGTTTACCTGTTCCTAGAGTTTATTTTGTTCTTCGCGTTTACTTGTTCCTAGATTTTATCTTGTTCCTAGATTTTATCTTGTTCCTAGATTTTATCTTGTTCCTAGATTTATCTTGTTCCTAGATTTTATCTTGTTCCTAGATTTTATCTTGTTCCTAGAGTTTATCTTGTTCTTCGCGTTTATCTTGTTCCTAGATTTTATCTTGTTCCTAGAGTTTATCTTGTTCTTCGCGTTTATCTTGTTCCTAGATTTTATCTTGTTCTAGAGTTTATCTTGTTCTCGCGTTTATCTTGTTCCTAGATTTTATCTTGTTCCTAGAGTTTATTTTGTTCTTCGTTTATCTTTTCCTAGATTTTATCTTGTTCCTAGAGTTTATCTTGTTCTTCGCGTTTATCTGTTCCTAGATTTTATCTTGTTCCTAGATTTTATCTTGTTCCTAGATTTTATCTTGTTCCTAGATTTATCTTGTTCCTAGATTTTATCTGTTCCTAGAGTTTATCTTGTTCCTAGAGTTTATCTTGTTCTTCGCGTTTATCTTGTTCCTAGAGTTTATCTTGTTCTTCGCGTTTATCGTGTCCTAGAGTTTATCTTGTTCTTCGCGTTTTCTTGTTCCTAGATTTTATCTTGTTCCTAGATTTTATCTTGTTCTTCGCGTTTATCTTGTTCCTAGATTTTATCTTGTTCCTAGAGTTTATCTTGTTCCTAGAGTTTATCTTGTTCTTCGCGTTTTCTTGTTCCTAGAGTTATCTTGTTCCTAGAGTTTATCTTGTTCTTCGCGTTTATCTTGTTCCTAGAGTTTATCTTGTTCCTAGAGTATATCTTGTTCCTAGAGTTTATCTTGTTCCTAGAGTTTATCTTGTTCTAGAGTTTATCTTGTTCCTAGAGTTTATCTTGTTCTAGAGTTTACTTGTTCTTCGCGTTTATCTTGTTCCTAGAGTTTATCTTGTTCTTCGCGTTTATCTTGTTCCTAGAGTTTATCTTGTTCTTCGCGTTATCTTGTTCCTAGAGTTATCTTGTTCTTCGCGTTTATCTTGTTCCTAGAGTTTATCTTGTTCTTCGCGCGTTTATCTTGTTCCTAGAGTTTATCTTGTTCTTCGCGTTTATCTTTCATAGATTTTATCTTGTTCTAGAGTTTATCTTGTTCTTCGCGTTTATCTTGTTCCTAGATTTTATCTTGTTCCTAGAGTTTATCTTGTTCTTCGCGTTATCTTGTTCCTAAGTTTATCTTGTTCTTCGCGTTTATCTTGTTCCTAGAGTTTATCTTGTTCTTCGCGTTTATCTTGTTCCTAGAGTTTATCTGTTCCTAGAGTTTATCTTGTTCCTAGAGTTTATCTTGTTCCTAGAGTTTATCTTGTTCTTCGCGTTTATCTTGTTCCTAGAGTTTATCTTGTTCTAGATTTATCTTGTTCCTAGAGTTTATCTTGTTCCTAGAGTTTATCTTGTTCCTAGAGTTTATCTTGTTCTTCGCGTTTATCTTGTTCCTTGAGTTATCTTGTTCCTAAGATTTATCTTGTTCCTAGAGTTTATCTTGTTCCTAGAGTTATCTTGTTCTTCGCGTTTATCTTGTTCTAGAGTTTATCTTGTTCCTAGAGTTTATCTTGTTCCTAGAGTTTATCTTGTTCCTAGAGTTTATCTTGTTCCTAGAGTTTATCTTGTTCCTAGAGTTTATCTTGTTCCTAGAGTTTATCTTGTTTTTAGAGTTTATCTTGTTCCTAGAGTTTTCTTGGTCTTCGCGCTTATCTTGTTCCTAGAGTTTATCTTGGTCTTCGCGTTTATCTTTTCCTAGAGTTTATCTTGTTCCTAGAGTTTATCTTGGTCTTCGCGTTTATCTTGTTCCTAGAGTTTATCTTGTTCCTAGAGTTTATCTTGGTCTTCGCGTTTATCTTGTTCCTAGAGTTTATCTTGTTCTCTAGAGTTTATCTTGGTCTTCGCGTTTATCTTGTTCCTAGAGTTTATCTTGTTCCTAGAGTTTATCTTGGTCTTCGCGTTTATCTTGTTCCTAGAGTTTATCTTGGTCTTCGCGTTTATCTTGTTCCTAGAGTTTATCTTGTTCCTAGAGTTTATCTTGTTCCTAGAGTTTATCTTGTTCCTAGAGTTTATCTTGGTCTTCGCGTTTATCTTGTTCCTAGAGTTTATCTTGGTCTTCGCGTTTATCTTGTTCCTAGAGTTTATCTGTTCATCACGTTTGTCTTATTACTAGAGTTTATCTGTTCCTAGAGTTTATCTTGTTCCTAGCGTTTATCTTGTTCCTAGATTTATCTTGTTCCTAGAGTTTATCTTGTTCTTAGAGTTTATCTTGTTCATGCACGTTAGTCTTGTTCCTAGAGTTTATCT